>JARHVA010001227.1:355000-955000 GCA_037957365.1 Torreya grandis | reverse complement strand
ATATATATATATATATATATATATATATATATATTATGTTTTCTTATTTAAATATGTTTTTTTTTAAGCGATGGAAGTGATAAGAAAAAAGGGAAACAAAGTTATATATTCCATGGGAATGGACAGAGGAGGATGAAAAGAAGGATGGGAAGGGTGGTGATGCACTATTGAGAAAAATGATGCATAGAAGAGGTAAAGAAAATTCAGCATACTAGTTGGGTAGTTGCACAATGTGAGAGAAGGATGGATGTGTAGGGGAGAGGGGGACATGGGCCCAAAAATAAAATAAATTGAAATTTGGGTGGATGCATAGAATATTTTGGGCAATAAGAGGCACACAAAGTTGAGATGAATAGTTATCAAGGGGCACATGAAGAATAAGCAACATTGGGTGGAGTTATGAACCAATAGGCCTCAGATACATTATGATATTTGAACCTAAGTGAGGTTGGGAACAACCACCCCACTTAACCAATCCATTAACATATCATTGGCATGGAATAAATAATATTACTATCTAATAGTGGATTGAATATAATTCAGGGAATTAACCATAGGAAAAAGTAAACATGTAGGTTCCAAAATGTAACTCAAATAAATGAATGTCACTTAATTCAGTATTTATAATTCATTTAAAATTTAATAAATAATGCCTAAATAATTATTTATTTCAATTAGATAGACATAGATAAAACATGGAGAGATATAGCAGAATAGAAAACTATTATCTTAAACTTGTATTGTTGTGATTATATCTCCACTTCCATGTTCGTGTCCCACATTTGTATCACTACAACACCTATGATATCTACTTCTTCTTGACACAAAATTATAAGGAAAAGAAACATTTGGAAATGTGATGATGCTAATTTATCAAGCATATGGGATAAGAACAAAGATGTTGAATAACAATAAATTGCATAAAGGAAATAACTTAATCTTGTGCTCCAAAAGTGTTCCACAATAGAATCTTAACCCAGATAACGATAAAAACTTTAATGATTACTATTTTTGTAAGTGGATTATAACACACATAATTATAAGAGGTATTCTAGTTCAAATTAAATGATGTTGAATTCTAATGGTTAGGACTTGAAAAAGATAAAAGAACAGGACCCAAGTACTAAACTTAAAGGGTGTCTAAAGCACAAGATATTATAACAATAAAAAAAGGATGCACAAATAGAAAGGGATTTAAGAAGCTAAAATATTACCTAATTTTTAAAAAATTACATATGCATAAAAAAATATACTAAAAAATATTAACATAAAATAAGGCCATAGAACCATTTTTAAGTTTTTACACCTACAAAGTAGTTATTTTTCCTTTTATCTTACACATTATTGCTAAATTTGGTACAACCCCACTCATTAACGATGTGATCTTTCAATTGGTAAATATAATACACATGCTTAAATGTATGGCCAACTATTTGGTTTATTTCATCAATTACACCTCTCAAGCATTCAAATCTTCTATGAAACTAGCATAATGTTGGATCAAATTTGGCTAGTTTGCTAGGGTTTATGCTTTACTAGGCCTTGTAAGTATTGATATCAATAAACTCACTCCACATAATTTTCTAATTAATGCACCTTATGTATCTAAAAGGAAGATAAAAGGGGATATCATAGATGAGATTTATGTAACATACCTTTAGTCCAAATGGCTAAAGTCTTGTGAGTGTCTTTCCTTAAAACTTTAACATTGCTATAGTACATATCTTTGATTTGACGATGGGCTCATCTTACCTTCAAGCTATATCCAACTTCAATTATCTTATAGTTTGAGGATTTTATTTACATAATTTAGATTTTTTTCACACCATCTCCACATTGAGATAGATTACCATATTCCTTAGGTATAATGTATTTCTCATATTTGTTCTTTAGATACTAAAACTAAGGATCATTTTGTATTTATATGCTCTCCTTACTATGAGATCAAATCTCTAAAGACTTGTATAACTCTATGTAGACCTACATGGATTATGAATATAAAATATGCTTGGCTCTCTTCTTTTAATAGATGTTTGATATTTTTCAACATTTTCCTAGAGAATTTACTTCTATAATGATCTACACCTAAATTGTTTCTTCTTTTTTCACCTTGTTTCTTCTTCAAGATTGAGTAGGAAATGACTGTGAAACATGGTTGTAGATATAATGAGATTAGTGAGGGATCAAAAGATTAAAAATATCACATGTTTTCTTGGTTGCATGTTATTTTTAATTTTTGGTATTTTGGGAATTACTCTTTCACTCCCTATCCCTTACTTTACATTGTACATTTTAAATTTCATGTGTCAATTTTTGAATTTCATGAACAGTAGTATAATTTTCTTAGATTTATTGTCTCGTGAAATGTACAACTACTCCTATAAATTTAAAATTTTGACTCTTTAGAGAATAGATCTATTGAGCATATACTATTAAAGGTAATATAAATTTATAAATATAATACTCTTTTTTATTGAAAGCATCTGATATATTTCTTAAAAAGAAACTAATACATGCTTGATCAAAAAGGTAGGTGGTATGAAAGCACACCCCAAGAAAAATGCACTACAAAAATTGGGATGAAACACCTAAGCACAAAGAACCAAATATAAAGTAATCAACCCACAATATCACACCTTAAAGAGATTATTTTTTGAAAGAGTGGGTAACTCACTTACCCCAAATTTCTTCCTTTGTCTTTAACTTAAGTTGATGCTCTTTTTGCATGTGGGGATCAACCATTGAATTCAAAGTTACACATCATGGTTTTTTATTATTACAAGGCAACCATAATTTCTTATCAATGACAACATTTGTTAGTTTTTCCAAGGATACATTACTCCCTAATTTCAATATCCCTTGGCAAGCAATTTCTCCATTCTTTTGATGATCTATTTGTTTCTTATTTCCTTGCAATTCTCTCAAAGTAGATGCAATAAGCTCCTTTATGGGATTGGAAATAGTGGTTACATCATACTCTTAATTATCTGTATTTATGTCTTTCAAAGGTTCTAGTTAAGCCATTACCTTAGAGTTTTCATCCTCTAATTTATTAGCTAAAACTGTAAAAGTTTTACTACATGCCATAACTTGAAATTTATCCTCATTTGAGTCAAGGTTAAGGCCTTTTTCCCCTTTTTTCCAACTACTTGAAAAACCTCCTCAACCTCTTTTTCATCAATAAATTTCAAGGGACAATCTCAGGCTAGATGACCATGGGCATGGCAGACCAAATACCAAAAATATAATTTTTCATAATCTATGAATTATTTAAATATATCTCCTTCTAGGGATTTAAACCAAACCTTTTTAGGAAGGGATTTGATTACATCCATTTGAACACAAATTTTAACATAAGAAATATGTTTTTGGTTACATGTTTTAGTCGAAACACACATCATTCTCTTAAGGAAATTACCAATCTGAGTAAGAATGGAGTCTACCCACAAATGTACAAGGAGCTTAAATAGCCTCACCCAAATAGGTACCACCTTTGGATTCTCTTGTGTAAAGTTAAAACTACAGCTCTATGGCATCATGAATAGCCCTAATCTAACAAAAAATATAGCCCTTGATCAAACCCCTGAACCCAATATTCTTCAAAAATGAATTTAACAATGAAGAAGCATTTTAAATTGTAACAATTATCCACATTTCCCTTTATTTTCTATTAACCTAAAATGCAAGTTTGTAGCTCCTCTTTACATCCCCGACCCATAAACTTAAAAATATAATACTTTTTATAAAAATGCTACCCATAAAAAAATAATATGAAGAGTGTCCCTTGATTTAATTTATCCCTTTAATTATTTTGAAATGATGCCATGCAAAAGGATCACTATTACCTATAGACCTAGTTACACAAAAAATTATTTCATTGATTTATTCAACAAAATCTTTTTTTTATATTAAAGTCTTGGAAATTAATACATCAACTTAAATGCACACAATTTGTAAAATTATAAATTATTTTCAAAACAAATTGAAAGAGGCCCCCACTCACAATAAAAACACAATGTTAAGATTAAGTTCAATTTGAAAAGTCAACACACCTGACATAACCACAACACTAGCCTACCTATATGTCTAGTATTTTAAAAAGAAGGTAGCAAATTATTTTATATATATATATATATATATATATATATTCATTCAAAAAAATTCCACATTCCCCTCCCCCTGGCCAAACCAAGAAATAAAGCTAAAATCTCCACTAGTATAACCCTTTATTAAGATACAATCCTTGTTATCTTTATATTTATTAAAATTCATGGGTTGATGATAGTGAAACATTTAGAATACAAAATTTTAGAAGTACTATGTACCAAATTTTTAACTCAATATTTTAGATTAACATTCATGATACATATTCAAGAGAAATAATTATGTGTGAACAAGAAACATTCAACCCTTTATTAATATACAATTGTTATTTGTATATATGAAAATTGATGACTCTGAATGCCTCTATGTCTGAAAATTTGAATGTAACTCTGTATGTTTGAAGAAATCCATACATATTTACCCCCCGCCTTTTGGTGAGAGAGTTGAGACTATGATGAGGATATGTAACCAAAACTGGTAAGGATCAATTGTGTTGGTGTTACTTGGTAATTGTGATGATGTATTAGGTTTGAATAATGTATTGATTGTGTCAGAGTTATCAATGTAGTGTGTAGTTGGATAAGTACTTGATCTATTATATAGTTAATAGAATTTAATTGTTTTTTTCATTTTTTAGGTTTTAAAATGACAAGAGGATTAGTTTTACCATTATGGGATAGAGTGTATCAATATCAAGTCCTATGTGTAAGAAATAGTTTGCAAAACAGAGCTACAGTTCTCGAGATACAGAAATAACAAGATAATTGTATTAATTAGCAATATTAGCATGCAAGGGTAACCCTAATAGGGTGGTATTGGGTAAGTGATGACATAAATAGGTCATTTTGAATCATTAACAATTCATTTGCATCATTTGAGTGAAAACAAGTTTAAGTCTGAGATAGATAAACATGTCGAGGAGATGAGATGCTAGTTTCTCATGCTATGAGGAGGTTGAGGCATGTATTCAAGATGAGAAGGAGGTTCACCTAGAAAGGGACCCTAATTTTTTCTATTTTTTATCATTTTAGTTGTCTATTTTATTTATTTTTCTAGAGGACTATTTTTGTGCTTATTTTAGAAAAGGTGGTGCTATTGTCTCATTATGGATGCTAATGTCCAGATCCTGGCTCTATTATCCAAAGTGTGGCACTACTATCTATTACCACTATCCCATGGTTAGCACTAGTTACCAGTAGGCCCTAGATATGGTGCTCAACATTTCTGACTAATTTTTTATTCTTATTATTTATTTTTTGGTTACAGTATTATTTTATTGATGTCAAATTTTGTTGTAATTTTGTAGGTTAATGCTTGTATGAGGGAGTTTTAGATAGGTGAGATGATGGATATTATATGGGGTTTGCCCATGTATAAGGCTAAGATAGAAGTGCTCATTAGATCATTCCTATGATATTTTGCTTTTTTGGAGCTTATAGCTTGGGATAAGCATATGATCACTATACTATGTGAGAGGTGGAATGTAAACATTATAAATTCTAGCTACATACGGGCGAGATGATTATGACATTGGAGGATGTATATTTGATCCTAAAGTTTCCAATCTCTGGGAAATCAGTTATATTTTAGGAGGCTAATAGTCTACAAGTTATACAGTGAGCATCTCAGTACTTCTCTACCATGGCAATAGGGACTCATCGCTTAGGGAGTCAGAGTGACAGTTTGTTGACAATGATTATGATGATCGATGTTCTACAATTTCAAAAATATATATCTATGTTGTCATCATTTATTTTCATGGATGGAAGTGGTGTCTCTATTTCATATAGGATACATAAGATAGTGTGTGACATTGAGCATCATAGCACCATATATTATTGGGGTCAGATCATGTTGGCTCAATTATATAAGGACTTGTACCACTTTACATAAGAGATGAGTGGTGGGGGTATCAATGCCTTAACACTATTACATTATTGGGCATAAGATTATATAGCTGTGAGTAGGCCAGTGGCACATCCATAGGATGGATGGGCTTACCTGTAATTATTTGTAGATAGATGGACTATGATAGGACATGCATCGAGGAAGAGTACTACCTATTGACATTAATTACTAGATATATTGAGATAGTAGATATAGGTGCTATCAGGGGTTACCTAAGGATAACACATAGTTGATGAAGATTTGAGTTGGATATTGGATACATGATTAGTGGGATAATGTATATGAGTAGTTCTAATATGAGATGGTTACCCAATAGTTTGGTGTCATATAGGATGTGCCCCCAACATGTATAGTCTAGTTGAGGAGTTATTAGGCTCCTCAAAGGCTAGGCAATAGGCTGAGGCCATCAATTATTGAGCTAGCTCATATGGTAATGATAGAGTGGGATCCAAAGATTGAGTTACCATATATGGACAATGTGGGAGTGACTGAGGCCTACTTGGCTTGGTGGAGTGAGCATAGGTGGGCACCTCTATTCTCAAGAGATGGGATGATCTCAGAGGAGGTACTGGATATAGAGCCTCTAAGGGCTATCGATGGTAAGTTAGATAGTTGGTTTTTATGTTCTACATAATTTTGATCATGTGTTTTGATATAATATGCTTCTTATGAATTATATGGATACTTGCAAGTGTAGAAGATGACAAGTATTGGTAGGTCACCATTGATTCAATGTTGAGGGAGTTGACATGACATATTCTAGATGATATTGTGGATTAAGGATTGGTGGAGTGGGCCACCAATTTAACTGGAGTGTATGTTCAATTTTTTATCATACGGTGATAGCATATATAGTATACAGGTGAGTAGTAGTAGATAGAGATGAGTTATATGTGGAGCTTCAAAGGTGGACCATGCCCTCTTTTGATGCTCTAGGTGGGGTGAGTAGTCATATAGTAAATAAAAACATATGATTTCAACAAGAGTATGTCGAGTGTAGGGATGAGCGTATAATGTACTGGGGAAGAGAGAGTAGGTATAGCCATAGGTTGAGGTCTCAAAGAGATAGTGGGGCCTCTAATTCTAGTTATGATGTGTCTGAGAGTGAGAGTGAGGGAGTTGGTCCCAGCAATCATGTTCACATCATTGAGTGATGCATCTTATTTGTATTGAAATGATGTTTTGAGTCATATATATATATATATATATATATATATATATATATGTTTGTTGTAATTTGGCATTGTGTATTGGCATCTAGATCTGGTTATATTTTATAATTTGTTATGTGTTTAAATTTGGTTGATTGTTTGAAATGTTTGATGTTTGCAATTTTATTTCCATTAGAATAATGTTAATTGATTTTTATGTGTTATGAAATTTTTAGGCATATGTGCAAGAGATTTAAATTTTTTGAATGCATCAGTATATGGTTTATATATATATATATATATATATCATAAGTGTCTGTGTGTATACCATGTGATGGTAAGATTCCCTATCTAAACTTGGATGGCATAGATAACTAATGACAATACTACTCATGCTATGTTGGTGTAGATAGAGACTGTGAAAATGGAGATGTCTATGATGCACTTCTAGTGGATAACTATGTAGACTTTGATGCAAAAATATTGATTGTTTGATGCTCTTTTGATCTATGAATTTGAATCAAGAGAGGATGGTTAGTATGGTGTTAGTTCCAAAATGAAAACAAAATGAAATAAACACACTAATAGCATAACATCTCTAGGCCTAGACACTAGAGAGAGCTTATTTAACAAAAACAAATGACAAACATAACTAAAAAGTAAGGAATAAAATACAAGAATTCTTTCACCTTATTTGGATGCTCCATTCCTTTGTAGTAGTGGCTTGCTCAGTTTTGTGCTCATGAAGTCTTTGGCAATGGAATCTTGGCTACCTCCATCTCTCTTTGGCACCTTTGGCTTGTGGCTTGGCTTGGCTTGGAATCAATTTGGCATGGTAAAACTAGTTTCTTGAAACCTTTAGAACCAATCTTGCATTATAACTTTGCATTCTCAAGACTTAGAAATGATGTTGTGAGGCCTCCTATTTATAGATTTTTGGATTTGATCAGAATCAACCTCAATCGTTCATCTCAAGATTGAGATGTGTGGTTGAGGATTAATTCAATTTTTTAAATTAAGTTTGTAATTATCATCATCATGACATTGGAAGAAGGGGAAATTAAGAGGCATGGAGGGCATCATAGAAAGAATTAATGAGGCATGGGAGGCATGAATCTTGATATTTGTGGCATTTATGACCTAGGGATGTCTTCCCAAGAAATCAAGTCACTTGATGATGCATATATTCCAAATTCATTTCCAAAAATAAGTATTCAACAAGTTTCCATGGAATTATTAATTAGGCCTTGATTTGGGTTAATTAACTCTTAAGCATGATTAAGCACTTTGTGCACAATTTACTCAAATTGATCATAATGCCTTGTTATTGGTCTTAAATTTTAATGGATTGGAATTAGAAGTACACATTAGATTCATTGGATCTATATTCCCATTTAGGATTTTATCAAAAAAAAATAATGAAGGCATGCATCTTATGCAGAAGATTTGATAGGAAAGAGCAATCCAAAGCACGTGGGTGCAAAATTGGCATTTTGACTCAAACTGATTTGATCAAAGTTAGTTGGCCCATAAATTACATTACCCAATTTAGGGATACCCTAGACAAAATTGGCACTTGAATATGTCAATTTCACATCATTTATCATGTTTTAGTGTTTTTAAGCCAAATTATGCATTTTGAGTGGAAATTAGCCAAAACCCTGGTTGGAGGTTATCAATGGCCAGTTTTAGGTGTCTATAATTTCCCCCTAATTGGGAAGGCATTGCAAGATATAAGCATATTAAAGTCTTCTCAAAGAATTAAAAGGTCATGTATGCCTACAACTGTAATGATGATGAACTAACTGTATGATGCCCCCTCTAGGGAATTATTGGCACAAGTAGGTCAGCAAACGGTCCCTCGAAAAGAAAGAAGTGACATGAGGGGACCAAAGAAAGGAAAGATGATGGGGTGAAAACTCAATGATACTAAAAAAGTAGTCAAAATCTTTGAGAATGAAAGTGGGATAGTGCATAATGATTTGCCCAAAGGTGGTTATAATAATTAATAAGATGGAACTACCCCAGTGAGGATAGACAAATAAGATAATAGCATGCCCCTATATAGGCAAAAAAAATAAAGTGGTGACAACATAATGATTTACCCAAAGGTAGTTATAATCATTGAGAAATGTATATGGGATGGTGTGCAATGATTTTCCCATAGGTGGTTATAATCATTAGACCCTGATTATAACAAACATGATAAACTTGGCTGGGGATGATGATAATTTAACATAGAGGATAATGATGAATTAGAAGAACCTACTAGTAGGGAGATGCTCATCTGAACTAATAAATGTTGAAATTCTTTCATGGTTAATTACTCTATTTGGGATATGATTAGGATGAAATCAGGATGAGATGCCATCATTTTTTAATAGACTTCTTGAAGTTAAGGTTTGTTGTAACATGTGATGATAGGCTTCATGATAGAAGACCATAAAGACTTAGCCAAAATATGCATGAAGACTGACTCCCAAAATCTAATACTCAATAAAAATAATGCACTAATAATAGAAACCATGATGACAATTTAAACATATGAATATGGATGGATTCAAGTGTAAGTGTGGGAAAGGAATCACCAAATGAATACACATAAATTGAATCAAGGAAATAATGTTATAGCAATCAAACAAGCAGACAAACAAAATAAAATAAGCAAAAACAAACAAATAAACAACACAATAGAAACCCTATGAATATTGCCCCTAGAAAATAGGCAACAACTTAACAAATGAACAAAATAGGGGAATAGAAGAAAAAGAAGGGGGTGGTTGAGCTGTCTCCATATGCACTAGGCAAGTGGACGCTACCTACATAGTTCCATGGATGTAATATCTAATAAAAAACTTCAAGCCAAATGTAGTTCTCCTAGAGAATGGGAAAAATGTGATAAATAATGAAAATAAACAAAATGAATGTGATAGAAGAAGAGGAATGGTCTTGAAAAATGGAAAGTACGTGAGAGAAAAGGCCAAAAAGGATGGGGAAACTAAATTACAAGTGATTTGCTTATAACTTAGTAAGGGTTCCCAAAATCCTTAAGGCAAAGAAGTGGTCAATGTCTTTGTTCTTTTCTAATGATTTTAAAATGTTTTTAGAATGTTTTAGAGTATCTCAACTCAATCAATAATGATGAGACACTAAATGGTTTAAGCTCACAAAACGGTGAAAGCATTCAATCTTAGGTTTCTCATAAAATGGTGAGAGCATGGCTTAGGGTGCTCAAAAAATGGTGAGAGTGTGGCTTAGGTTTCTCATAAAATGGTGAGATCATGGCTTAGGTTGTTCACAAAATGGTGAGATCATGGCTTAGGTTGCTCATAAAATGGTGAGGGCATGGCTTAGGTTGCTCACAAAATAGCAAAAGTGTGGCTTAGGTTTCTCATAAAATGGTGAGAGTATAGCGGTATTGGGTGAATGAGCTGACCTCAACAAGTATTGATCATTGCCTACATAGTCCCAAAGTAGGACCTCAAGTCACTATAGTTCTAATTTTACAGTGAAGTAATTTGACTAGTGTGGTAGTCAATTTAAACAAAATAGGCACATTTGGTAAAAAGGCACAGCATGGCATAGGAAGTGGCAAGTTGCTACATCAAGGCTTAATGTTGCCCATAGTTTTCCTATAGGTGGTTATAACTAGGACACAATGGCATAGATCAATGGTACTAATTTTCCCAAAGGTGGTTATAATTAGTAGCAAGATTGATCGAAAGAAAGGTCTAATAAACAAAGGATGCAACTATTAAAACTTCTATCACATTGTCCCAAAATATGATCTCTATCTGAAGTACTTAAACCAACTAATGAAATTGATCAGATACCTAGATGTTGAAAATGTATAATTAATGGTAAAAACCAAGGTCAAATGGGCTAGGCCTTAGAACACACTAGGTCAATATAATGGAAGCAAAAAGTGGATATGATGAAGAGGATGGATAAGGATGGTATTTATATAAAGAATAATAGTGGTAAAATGGCATAACTAAAATGGTCCTTACAAACAATACACCTTAGTGTTCAAGCATAGTACCACTTGAGATGAATAATATTCATTGGCTTTAGAAGTTCATCATCATCTAGTGTGGCAAGCCTATATGCTTCTGATCCATAATTGACAGTCATGATAAAAGGCCCTATATAATTGGGTTTGAATTTCCCTTTATGCTTCTTCTTAGTTGTGGTATTCTTTTGGGTTTTTTAAGAACAAGATCACCAAGTTCAAATGTTCTATACTTAACATTTTGATTATAATGGCCTTTAAGTCAATTCTGATATGCTTGAAGATTGTTGAGCATGGTTATGCATTTTTCATCAAGTCGGTCTAGCTCTTGCAGGTGAGCTACTCGATAGTCATGATCATCTAGGACATGCTTGAAAAACATGCGTAATAAAGGTAATTCAACCTCAATGGGAAGGATAGCTTCAATACCATAAACAAGTGAGTATGGGCTGGCTCTTGTGGGGGTACAATGATTGGTATGATATGCCCAAAAGGTAGGGAATATCTAGAGGTGATAATCATGACCGACATCATTGACAATCTTTTTGAGAATATTGACAAGGGTTTTATTGGATGCCTCAGCTTGGCCATTACCTTGAGGGTAATATGCTATATAAAAATGTTGTGTGATGTTATATTTAGTACACAACTGATCTACATCTTTGGTCTTGAATGATCCTTCATTATCGGATATAATGTTAGAGGGGATCCATAGCAAAAAATGAGATGGTTAAAGATGAATTTGGAAATTTGTTTTCCAATCACGTACGTGAGGGATATAGCTTCAACCCACTTAGTGAAAAACTCAGTGGTGGTAAGGATATGTTTATGGTCATCAAATGAAGTGGGGTTAATCTTCCCAATGAGATCAAGTCCCCATGTAGAAAATGGCCATGGTGTCAACATCAGTTTCAAAGTTTTTGTTGGGGCATGAATCAGATTAACATGTTGTTGACATTTGTCACACTTTTTTACATATGCAGTGGCATTTGCATCCATTATGGGCCAATAATAACTAGTATGTAAGATATTTTTGGATTATTTTGCCCCACTAGAATGGGATCCACATAATCCTTCTTGAACTACTCTTAACACTAGCATAGACTCTACCAAATTTAAACAATGAAGTAGAGTTCCATCAAAACTATGGTGATAAAGGATGGATCCAAGAAGAGTATAATGAGTGGAATGATGAATGAAGGCTTTGGTTTGTTTACAAGAGAGGTTAGGTGGTAGAAATTGGTTATGAATGTAGTTGTAAAGGTTTAAGTACTAGATAGAATTAAGAACAACAATATCACAAATCATAGCAATGGTTAAAATTTCATGAGCTAGTACTGACAAATTCTCAATGAGGAACTGATACTCTCTAGTTTTATCTGTTTGTTGAATTAGAAATCCAATAGTAGTCATGACATCTGTAGTTTTGTTACTAGCCCTCAGTATGTACTCAAACTAAATATTGGCAATTTGTCACTTAAGAGTGTCGACCATAACTTTATACAGAACCAGTTTGTCATCTTTGGTCTAAAAATGATTTGTGACCTGAATGATGATTAACTGAGAATCATCATAAACTTGGAGATGAGATATATTTCAATACACTACTCATCGAAGTCTTGCAATAAGTGCTTCATACTCAGCCATGTTGTTTGTATAAGGAAAATTGATTCTAAATGATTTAGGGATTAGATCCCGCTATGGGGTAATAAATAATAGGCCTAACCCCAATCCATGTGTAGTGAATGAACCATAAAAATATAATTTCTAGGGTTGTTCCTCAAGGGGTGTGTCAATGATGGTCATGATGGATTCATCAATAAATTAAAATGTGAGTGGTTGTATGTCTGTGAGAGGTGCTTTAGCAAGTTGATCTGCAAGAACTTATCCTTTGATTACCTTTTGATTGACATAGTCTATGTCAAATTCATTGAGAAGCATGATCCATTAAGCCATTCTACCTTGTAAAGTTGTTTTGGATAGTAGATACTTGAGCGGATCTACCTTTGAAATGACCGTGGTTTTATTGTTTAACATGTAATGTCATAGTTTCTAAGCTAAAAAAACCATAGATAGACAAATTTCTTCAACAGGCACATAGTTGTGTTCATATGTAACCAAGGTATAGCTTAAGTAGTAAATAGAATGCTCTTTTCCATTATCATCATGTTCAAATAAGAGTGCCTAGGGCATGAGCAATAGCTGATAGGTATAAAAAAAATGGATTTCTTGGCATAGGAGGTAATAAAATAGGTGAATTAACCATATAATCTTTGAGTTATTGAAAAGATGTTTGGCATTGATCATCCCAGTGAAATGCAAATCCCTTCTTCAAAAGGTGTGTAAATGGATGGCACTTGTCTAATAACTAAGAGATGAAGCATCGAATTGATAGGATCTTACCCTATAAACTATAGAGTTGCTTTAAATTGGTTGGTGGTAGCATCTCAGGTATAGCATGGACTTTAGCTAGATTGACTTCAATACCTCTACGAGACATGATGAAGCCAAGTAATTTGATTGAAGTTACACCAAACACACATTTCTTTAGATTGAATCTAACTTTGTACTCCCATAATATTTCAAATATCTTGCATAACATTGTTGGATGGTCAGCCCTACTTTTGGATTTTCCTAATATGTCATCGACATAGTCTTCAATAATATCATGCATCATATCATGGAATATGATAGTCATGACCCTTTAATATGTAGCTCTAGCATTCTTAAGGCAAAATGGCATCACCTGATAATAAATATTCCCCATGGAGTGGTGAATGCTATTTCATGTTAATCTTCTAGTGCAATTATGATCTGGTTATATCTTGAAAAGCCATCCATGAGTGAAAGCATTTCATAACCTGTTTTGGAGTTGATGATCATGTCGATATTAGGTGAGGAAAAATCATCTTTAAGACAAGCTTTGTTGATGTCTCAAAAATTAGTAAAAATTTTGATCCCTTCAAGATTTTTACTAACAGGTACAACATTAGAGATCCATTCAGAGTAGTTAATGGATTGGATGCATCCTGCTTCTAAGAGTTTTTCCAACTCTTTCTTAACTAATATAGCAATATGAGGATGCATCTTACACAATTTTTGTTTTACTAGTTTGGCATCAAGATTAACCATAAAGTGGTGAAGAACTAAGGCGAGATCTAAACTTGACATGTTATAATAGGCCCATGCAAAAATATCTACAAATTCTCTCAATAGAGCTGTAAAGACATCACGTTCCTCCTCAGTAAGGGATGCACCTAATTTTATCCATTTCAAGTCTGATGGAGTCTCAATATTTACCTCTGTTGTAGCTTTGACTAGAAGGGTCAAACCATCTTCTAGGAGAGTAGGTAGGGACTTAAACTGTTAAATTATGTCAGAGTCCTCTGTTAGGACTTACTCTTCAACTTCTCCTAGGCATGATGAATCTGAGTCCTCTAATGAGAGATATGGCCATGTGATAAAAATAGTCATAAATTCTTGAAGAATTTGATCAAATACTTGTTATTGCTCAAAGCTAAACTCAAATCCATAGGCAAGTTCATTGTTGGTGGTCTCTTGATCTAAATCTAAAGAGGAATAAACACCCCCATCTAATGGTGCCTGAAATAGGTTTTCACCACTAGATTGGCCTTTATCTTTACTTTCTTTGGTCAAAAAGTGCCTGAAAGAGGTTTTCACTTTGGGACCTCAATGTTTTATTTTTATTTTTTGGCTAAGGGTGTTCACTTGCTCTCCAAAATAGACTACAAGATCTAATGTGATTGAGAATCCTGATTTGTGATCTCCCAATTGAACATTGTCTCTAAGGCCCAAGAAGTCACAAAATGCCTCATCATTCTAGAACTCATCAATTTGGCAGACTGGATTCTTATTGGTCCCAATCTATTATTTGGGGATAGTATAATGGTAATGGGTTATGATGAATGGTCAGTGTAAGGGTAAAAATGGTATTTTTATCAAATAGGTTGGTTTCAGCTAGGTCATCAAAGGTGAGGCTATGATCAGACTCTACTTCACTATTGGCATCATCATCACTATTCACTGGTGATGGAGTTTGAATAAGATATGTGGGGTTACCCCCAGGCGGTTTAAATCCAAATTCATAAGGTCTTTCATACTTAGTCATGGAAATTGGTTTGATGGTTCCTTGTTGATTCAGTCTGAGGCCTTTTCCTTCATATTTATGATGCTCCATGATCCTATTGGGAATAAGATACTTTGCATTTTTATAACAATCAACTTGGTTATCTTTGTATAACCATGATTCATCCCCTTCAAGAGGGTCAAGTCCTAGGCCAAATGTTGGTATAAATGTGGTAGGTCCCTTATCTTTGTTCTTTTGTGGGATGACTTTAGGTCACCCAAAGGTTTTTGGATTCTAAGGAAGATTAGAACTATGAAATGTATCATGAGTCACATACTCTCCCAGTCTATTATCTGAAATGGTGAAATGATTAGAAGCTTCAGGAGGTAGCGTGTGGGAAAGGGAATCTAAGGTATTAGGATCTATGCAATTATCTAGTTGAGGATCAATAAGTATGGCCTTTCCTTTATCATGTTTATAACTTAGATTCATATCATACTGATAATTATAGCTTTGAAAGTTGGCCTCAAGATGCTTGCAGTGTTCATATAGGTGAAAATCTCTTGGAATATTCACTTCCATCCCTAAGTGGGAAAACTTGATACATTAGTGCAGCGTTGATGCGACTACATGAATCTCATGTAACCAAGGCCTACCTAGAAGCATGTTTTATGATAATTCAAGATCCAACACATGGTAAATTGTATCATGTGTTAAAGGCCCAATGATAACTATCAAACTAATGGTTCCTTATGACTCTCTTTCTTGATTATCATAGGCTTTGATAGTTATTGTTTCTGGTTAGAGATCTGCTATTATGTACCCAAGAAGCTTAATGAGCTTTAGAGACACTATGTTGAGGCTAGATCCATTAACGATAAGGACACATTTCACTTTATGCCATATGATACAAAATTCCATGTACAATGTGTTATTATGGAGTGGGCCAAGGGAAGACATATCGCTTTGGTTGAATGTGACTTGTTGGGTTAGAGTTAGGTGTCCAACCAAAGCTTGGAAGTTATCCAGGGATATGTCACTAGCAATAGTGGATTGGGTCAAAAACTCATTCAAGATGTTTTTGTAGATTATTGACATCCATAACAAATCTAAAATAGAAATTTGTGTTGGTGTCTTTTGTAATTATTCCATAATAGCAAACTTCTTGTCTTGGTCAGTAGTGAATGGTTTATTCTGAGCCTAAATGGTTGGTTGGATGACAGGCAAAGTGGTAGATGGTTATGGGCGTGAGATAGTAATCTTCAACCTCTGAGTTATGATTTCACAATCAAGATTAAATATTGGATTAGTATTACTAACTGATGTTGGAAATGGTGTGGGACCAAACAAGACAAGTCTCGGTTGCCAGTGCACTTGCATGTGGTCACATGGCAAGAATGAGTTATCACTATAAGATCCAAAAGGGGAAGTCCTAATTTGTTGGTTTTCCTGTATACACTCCCAGGTCAAAGAAGGATTATCCATGTGATTTGGTTGAATGTTGTTGTTTAACAATGGTCTAGACTGGTTAGCATTTGGTCTAGGATTAATAGATATGGTATTAATGCTACCCCCTACAATATGACCTACAACCCTATTGTAGTCATGTGTAACTACATGGTAGGTTTGTTGGTTGTCACTATTTTGACCTTAGCTTTTTCCGTTATTCTATCATTATGGGTTTTTATACTAATTTTGTTGATTCTACTAATTCGGCCTCTGATTTTGATACTATTGATTTTGTTGTTGCACTGGCTATTGTTGTTGTTGATTTTTATGTCAAGGAAAGGGGTTTTGATAGATCTCAAGAGTTTTATTTTAAATGGAAGCACCATTATCCAATGTTATCTCCACATTATCCAACATATTTTTAATTAAATGCTTAATTTGGACACATCTTCATAAATTATGTCTATTGACCCAATGATAGTCACAAAATTCATTTTCACGTTACCAATAAAGATAAGGAATGCCTTATGTATAATGCTTTGGTATAGACCAACTAATCATATTAGTAGAAACAAGCTTGCAAAATATATATCAAATAGGTTCTCCTAGGTCACTAAAGACATGATGTGCAGGCATGGTTCTTTTAGGAGGAGGGGTTTGCAATGGTAAAGGTTGTTCTATTTATTGTGTAGGTCATGGTTATTGTGCTTGTGGCATCAATTGGAGAGGTTATTGGGTAGGAGTAAGCCTAAAAGGTGGTTTCGATGATGTTTTCATAGTTTGGACATGATGAGATTTGATTACTCCATTTCCCATAACATACTTATTATAGTTGAATTGCTTTGGTCTTTCTTGGTTATTAGTATGTGTTGGTTGTGATGCTTGAGACTGATTAGATTCTTGCTCATTTTCCTGATTATTACCTTGATTTTGATTAGTTAAAATGAGCTTGATGACTCTTTTATTGATGAGTGCCTGCTCGATCAACAAACCTTTATCAATGATCTCTTTGAACGTATGTGCACATTTCAGTTCCAGATGATAAGCTATCTCACTATGCAAATTTTTAGTAAATATAGTGGCTAATTGTTTATCTGGTAAATTGTGGGTAAAATGGCTTGCAATGGCTCTCCATCACTATAAATAACTTGCAAAACTCTCCCCATCTTTTTGCTTTGCTTGTGTCAGGTCTACTAATGAAATCTCATGCTCAAGATTATAGGAAAAGTTCTACACAAATTTATCAGAAAGATCATCAAAGTCTATTACTAAATTCTTGAGAAACCTCAAAAACCACTCCTAGGCTTGTCTAGCCAAGCTCCTTGGAAACAACAACAAAAGGTATATGTCAATATATGCCATTGGTTGACATGCGACAAAGAATTCGGTCAAATGAGCCTTAGGCTCACCTTTCCCTTTGTATTTGTCAAATTTGGGTGGTTCATATCCTAGAGGAAATGGTATCTATAAATAGTCCATGTTGAATGGATAGGAACACATGTCATCCAATTTGAAATTTTTGGTCTACTTCCCAGATTGAATGGTAAAAATTGCATCCTTCATCTATTGTAATTATTGGGATAAGAAACTAGATGGAATATTGGTTTGAGGGAGAATTTTGGTTTGGATAGATGGTTGGAAGGTCACAAGTGGAACATTTTCACCAAGGTATGATGGAGATACTTTTTGTGGTATATTAGCTTGGTTGGGGAATGGACTAGGAATATACATACATGCATTAGGATGTACTTGAAATCACATACTTGGTTGTAAGATATTTTGGTTCAGGTTGGTGATAAAGTTTTGACCTAGGGGATTTTATGGTTGGGATGGAGGGATATAACTATACTATGCCTACTATGGTTGAAAAGGCATATGCTACCAATTAATCAAACCTCACTGTTGAGTGGGAACTTGTGGACCAAGACCCTATCTCTAGATTTGTGGCATATTTTGAACCAATGGTTGTCTAGTAAGTACCTAAGAAACATGGGGACCTCCTTGTTGCATGATTCCCTATGATGAAGTGAAATCAAGTTATAGATTTAGTATCTATCATTGACTAATATTTGCAAATTATTGACTAGTCATTGCTTGGTTTTGGATTGGCATATTAGTCTATGACTGAAGAGGTATGGTCATCATCACCTAGTGAGGTAGAACATTTGTTACCCCTAATTGAGGTGGAAATGTATTCATCCTTGGTTACATTGATATGATAGAGTGTGTCTATTTTTGTGGAATACTACTCGCTACCTATTGAGGGGGAGTAGAATTCTTCACATTCTATCATTGAGGTGTGACATTGGTCATTGTTTGATTACCTAACCCCATAGGTTTTACACTTGAGGAAGCAACTAGTTGAGGCAAGAGTGTAGAAACTCTTATTCCCTGGTATGATGATCTACTCATGGGATTAACTACAAGCACATGTTTTTGGTTAGTTGTTTGCGCATTAGTACCACTTTGATCTAGGTTTGATGTTGTTTGCACATTGTCCACTACATTTGGCTCACTCAGTGTAGAGGCTGAAGATACTTCTTCAATAATGGGCCTATGCATCAAGTTATCTATTAAAGCGATTTGTATGAATGGGTCAAAACTTGGATTTTCTTGTCTAATTAAATCTATCAACACTCATGTCGAAGGTACTAGGTTAATGAGAGGCTTACTCACCATGTTCATCTGATTGAAATCATGTGCTAGATTCAGGTATATTTGATATGATGTCTGCATTTGGTTAAAGTGATCTTTCATGATGTTTTTGCCATGATTGGATATATTAGGATCTTGGTACGTTGTTTGGACTAGAGCCATAGGATTGCTAGAAGAAGCATGTTGATCATAAATGATATTGTGTGGAACTCTTATTAGACTTGGTAAATTTTCATGGAGGAAGTCTACTAGAAAATTAACCCCTACCTCGATGGATCTAACCAAAATCTCATATTTATTCTCTAACAAATGTTGCTAAAAAAATGGATCATATGTGAAGATGTATTAGTATAATATAACTATTGAATAACTTACTCATCCACCATGGGTATTGTAGCTAGGTATTACATGGTTTGTTCTTGTTCTTATTCTAAATAAGGTAGTGTGTTAACCAAATAGTTAGCTAATAGATCTTGGCTTTGTGCCCCTGATTGAGTATTATATGAGGGATAGGAATCCATCTCATAAGCAACACTATCCGCATAGGGGTCTTACACCATTTTTTCCTGTGCAACTACATTACTAATCCCTGGATTGTACATGAGTCCACTATGAGTGTAGGAATACATGTTGGGATCCATAGTCAATGTTTTACAATAAAAGGTCAAAGATTCATAATAACTCTAAAAAGGACCAAATCTAAAACAAATGATGCCTTCAGCTTGGTCTAGATTTGTCAAAAGGATCAAAAGGTTTATACAAAGATTTGTGAGGAAACAAGCTAGCGTAAAATATCTAACAATTCACTATTCACACAAAGACAAGCAAGTAAACAGATCAAAAATCAAAATACCAAACTTTAAAGTCGAAGTGTTTCAAATCAATCTAATCTAGGAATTTAAAAGTTGCTAGTTTTTTTGGCAAAAAGGTTTGATTCAAAGACTCTCTAAGTTAAAGACATTTTTCCATAATTTTGACAGCATAACACTACCTTTCTTGACCCAAAATGTTGTGGTGTATAGATTCAAAGTGCAAGTGTTTAGCACAAAATGTCTTAAGTCTATCAAGTGATGATAATGATTATGAGTCTTAAATGGCCTTTGACCTAAATTGGAAATTAAACCTAAGTTCCCTCAAGTTTAGTGCCAATGGTGAACCCACTTAACATGTCAACCTTATGAACTTGTAAAGGTGTAATTTTGAATTTCGATTATAAGTGGACATAAACAACTTTGGTAAAGGTCTAGACTCAATTGGGCAACATAACTGCACCAAAGTGGATGATATGACTCTCAAGCTTTTAATGAAATTTTGAACAAGGTAAATTGATGATCTCATGCGGGCAGCATAACGCCTCTTTGTTCAAATAAAAATTTGGACTATGTGTTTAGTTTTGGATTATTTGTTTACACCAAGTTTTAACTCCAAACAAAACTTTAATCTAAGACAAGACCAACTAATTAATCACCCTTAGATCTGAAATGGATAAGGTTGATCGGTATTATTGGAATCCATCAATATACATCATTTAAGAGGATTTAAGTGTTCATCCAAAAGTAAATATGCATTATATAGTAGGATTTTTACATGCCCCTTCTCTCAAATGACAGAATTGTGACATGGACCTTGAGGCACACCTTGCACCAACAATACTTTCATGGTAAGTAGGGATTTGTCTAAGATCTAACAAGTTTTTGAATGATCTAGGGGAATCAATTACACAATGAATTTCACACCAAACAATACAAAATAAAATCATGGATTTTGGGTCCATATCACTTGGCTTGTTGCAAAAAAGTCTAGTCCTTTTTGCAGCCACTACATCATGTTGTTTGCTTAGTGTAGTGTGATGTCCAAAGTGCCACTACATCCTGTGTGTAACTCTAAAGGAGCCGAATGAAGTCAATGTTAGAAGATGAAACCCCAAGTCAAAGCTTCCCTAAAGAACTTGTGGGAGGTGATGAAGTCCCCTCGCAAGCCAAGATGCATAAAAATAAAGAAATCATGAAAGTAGAAAGACTTTAGGGTCATTTTTAAGATCACCCAAACTTTTATGAGTTTTTGGGGAGTGCTTTAGATGACTTTCTTTCTAAGCCTTGGACTAGGCTACTTGCAATAGGAATGGCACTTTTGATTTCAAGGGTTCCTTATAGGGGACAAATGGAAGAGCATACACGCAACATTCCTCTTTTTTACAAACAAAGATTTGATTAAACTATTGCACATAATAATTGACAAGTGTGTTCAATTTTATACCCAAATGAAATGTTTGATGGTGTTCATTTGATCCCTTGGTCTTAGTTGCAAAGTTTGAAAGCATTCACCAAAAACATCTAAATTCTTTATTAAATACATAAAATAAGATTCCTAATTGATTGTTAAGCATGCAAAGGTGCTTTAAACATGTTTTAAGCAAATATCAAGCTTGGTCCTATAGCAAAATTGTTAGCACGTCCTTTAGCTTTGAAGCTCTTTTTAGTTTGGAACAATAAACTTTGAAAAAGTAGCTCTCAGGTCTATGTTTTTGGAAAAATACAGTGACTGACATTAGTGATTACCACCGACATTGGTTATTACCACCAACATCAGTTACTCTAGCTAACCAAGATCTAATCGATGTCAGTTTTGCTAACTGACATCCATTAAGATAGGTAATTATGTCGGTATTACTTGCCAACATCGGTTACTGTGTAAAACCGTGGCAAACAAAAATGGCAAAACAAAGTTAAAAAACTAATTTTCAAGAGTTTTAAAGGCTCAAATAAATATTTTAGAATTAAAAAATGATCTCCTTCATGTGTAGGATACGTCTTGTCCCACGAGGTGTGCCATTATGTGATCTAGGAATTTGACTCAAGAGAGGATGGTTAGTATGGTGTTAGTTGTAAAATGAAAACAAAATGAAATAAACACACTAATAGCATAACATCTCTAGGCCTAGACACTAGAGAGAGATTAGTTAACAAAAATAAATGACAAACACAACTAAAAGTAAGGAATAAAATACAAGAATTCCTTCACCTTCATTGGATGCTCCAAATGCCTTTGTAGTAGTAGCTTGCTTGGTTTTGTGCTCTTGAAGTCCTTGGAAATGGAAGCTTGGATACCTCCATCTCTCCTTGGCACCTTTATCTTGTGGCTTGGCTTGGCTTGGGATCAATTTGGCATGGTAATACTAGTTTCTTGAAGCTTTTAGAACCAATCCTACATTATAACTTTGTATTTTTAAGACTTATAAATGATGTTGTGAGGCTTCTTATTTATAGATTTTTGGATTTGATCATAATCAACCTCAACTGTCCATCTCAAGATTGAGATGTGTGTTTGAGGATTAATTCAATTTTTTGAATTAATTTTGTAATTATCCTCATCATGACATTGGAATAAGTCTCAATTAAGAGGCATGGAAGGTATTGATGAGGTATGGGAGGCATGAGTCTTGATATTTGTGGCATTTATGGCCTAAGGATGCCTTCCCAAGAAATGAGGTCACTTGATGATGCAGATATTCCATATTCATTTCCAAAAATAATTATTCAACAAATTTCCATGAAATTATTAATTAGGCCTTGATTTGGGTTAATTAGCTCTTAAGCATGATTAAGCATGTTCTGCACAATTTACTCAAATTGATCAGAATGCCTTATTATTGGTCCTAAATTTTACTAGATTGGAATTAGAAGTCCAAGTCAGATGTGTTGGATCTATATTCCCATTTAGGATATTATGAACAACAAATAATGAAGGCATGCATCTTGCATAGAAGATTTGATAAGAAAGAGCAATCCAGAACACATGGGTGCAAAATTGGCATTTTGACTCAAACTGATCTGATCAAAGTTAGTTGGACCATAAATTGCATTGCCCCATTTAGGGATACCCTGGCCAAAATTGGAACTTTAATATGTTAATTTCACATCATTTAGCATGTTTTAGTGTTTTTAAGCCAAATTATGCATTTTGAGTGGAAATTGGCCAAAACCCTAGTTGGAGGTTATCAGTGGCCAGTTTTAGCTATCTACAGCTCTAAGACTACACTCAGAGTTATCTAATTTATTGAAATTTTTCTTATCATTATGTTAATTAAATTTGGATTCTAATATTTTCACTAATTACCATATATCTTTATCGGTTCTTGAACGTAAGCTATGCCCTTGGATTGATAATTATTCCCAAATATTTTGATCAATGTGCACACTAGAGGTGCATTCTAAACTCTATAATTATTTCCAAATATTTTAATTTGTGTTTGTACCAAAACTATTGTTTTTGGTCTATAATTATTCCCAAATATACTAATCAGTGTATGCACTACAGGTGCATTCTAAACTCTATAATTGGTTACAATCATTGTTGAGGCTGTGATGTAGGAGACCATTGATAAATAGTTATCCTAGAAGTCATAGGGATCATACAATGAGTAACCAATGGTTCCTTAAAATGAACACCTTGGATAACACTATCGTAGAGGAGTGTGATCTATCAGAGTATGGAAAATAAGGTTTGGATGCCCCCTATGTGAACTCTATGATGCCTCTGCTAACATACTAGTCAATGCAAACTCTAAATGAATAACACATTGATCTAGTTAAAATGATAATAATGCTTGTGTTCCCTGTTGCAAATGGTGTGGTGGATGATGAATATTTGAAAGAAGTGTGATCATCCCCTTATCTACTAGTGTAAACAAGAATTCATGAGGCCCAAACTTATCTAAAAATTGTATAATTGCTCTATGCATATCCTATGTGCTACTCACTATAGATTATGTTGTGTAGAGTGGATTTTTACCCTTACTGAGTATTTTTATTGGTTTTTTGTATTCCATTGGTTTATAAATTGGAAGTGGGTTAGGAATTTATACCAAAATTTATGACTGAGGTTCTGAGGGGTCTATATCCAAATCTACCTTTGACTGTGCAATTACTAATCCCAACTATGCCTCTAAGAGGAGAGATTAAACCTATGGAAAAGAGGTATTGTACTTATAAATTCATTGGTTGATAAATTAACTAATGCAAACAAGCTTTGAACCGTAGAATGTATTCTATTGTAGACTTTGTCTTGCCCTAGAGTAGCGAAGGTGACCTCTCATGTGTGACTAAAGGTCCCTTATTCTTTATATAATGCCTGAGAAAGACTACCTCTAGCTCCTCACATGTATGTAAAGATCCACTAGGGAGTGTATGGTGGAACCAATCTAGTGTTTTATCCTTTAGTGACTTTGGAAACACTTGTAATAAAATTAACTTGTTTTTAACATGAGCCATGGCTTTTACATAAGCCTGAAGGTGTAAATATGGATCTCCTTGTCCATCAAAGATAGGTAACACTAGTATCTGAAAGTTATGTGGTAACCTCATAGTTGATATTCTATGTGGAATAGGATTATTGTGTATAACATTGGCATCAACCTCGGATGTGTATGCTTCATTCTCCAAAGTGAGATGATGTACTTATTTTTGTAAATTAACCACAACATGCAGTAAATAAATTAACACTTGTGTAGGTATATTATCATTATTAATAGGTTAATTTAACGCTTGAATTTTATTATTTATTCTAGCCATTGGTATATTCGATTGGAAATCTTGTTTAGGAAGGGATGGGGTGATCTCAATAAACTTTGGAGGTGTGATAACTTGGACCTAGTTAGAGGGAAATAACCTATCACCTTCATTTAGTTTTTTTTTATAAATGGGTTCTACTTTAGTAAGGGGGGTTGAGGGGGATTCATTGGTATATTTTATATTGTTAGGTTGAATAGAAGGTGCTTTATTGTCTACTGAATGTAAATCATTCACATAATAATAAGTGTGTGTGTGTGTGTGTGTGTGTGTGTGTGTGTGTGTGTGTGTGTGTGTGTGTGTGTGTGTGTGTGTGTGTGTGTGTGTGTGTGTTTTGATATGTGATCTATTATTTGTTTGAACAAGATATATATGTGAGATAAGAGAAGAAGTAGAATATGTAGATTTTATGCCATCTTTATCATAATCACAATAATCATCATTATCCAATGGTTCATCAAAATTAAAATTTAATTCGTTCAAATAGGTAAGAGTAGAATATATATCATTCACATGCTAATCAAGATAAGGAGAAAGAGAAGATTGAATTTTTACTACTATGCAATGTATCATCATGTGTAAGTGTAATGCAAGGCATTTGTTCACTAGTCATTTTTAAAATTCAAGCATGATTATCATTTTCTATTTGAGAATCAAGGTAAGAAGGAATAACAACCATGTTTTCTTCTCACACATTATGACATATAATGGAAGAGTTATAAACATGTGTATTATCTATTTGTGGTAAATAATCATTGCATTGAGCTTGAAATGTGAATGAAGGTGATAAAGAAATTTAATCTACCTTAGTTTGTGCATTACTAAAAGGTGTAATATCCTTTGTATTTGCTTTTTGAAATGTAATTGAGAAGGGTAAAGAAGATGCATTGTTGTTATATACTTTACTTGAATCATGCAAAAGCAATTTTCATGTAGTGCACTTATATTGATTTAATTTGAATATTGAAGTAGCATAAGTAGTTGAAAAACTAGGATCACATTGAAATAAAACACTACCAACAAGAGGTTCCTTTGGAATTATATTCTTAATTTAAGTTTTTAGAATAAGAGGAGAGTAAGACGAAAGGGAAGATGATTTATTTAATGTATCCTCATGTTCATTTGTATTGTGATGTGCATAATAATCTTCATATCCATCATTATAACAATCATCATCATCATCATTGTAAATGAAATCATTATCATGATCTATGTACAATCTTGTAAATTAGTGCATTCATTGTTATAATCATGAGAAAAATTCAAGATTGCATCAAGTGGATAAGTGGTAAAAGGCTTTTTAGATGCCATTTTAAACTTGCCAAAGAAGATAATGAAAGTAATAAATAATAAACACACAAGAGGTAGAATATAATCTAACATAAGTATGTGTGCAATGTATGAATTTATTGAATAAAGTTTGTAATAGAAAATAAGGTTGTTGTTGAAACCCTAGTTGCTAATGTTTGTGTGTATAGGGACCTAGTATGTGGATCTAGGGTTTGAATTTAGGGTTGTGTTGTAAATATTTAAATTGAATTAAATAAATAAAACCCTAGTATGGGATTAACTAAATTAGTTAGAATAATCCAAAAAACTATAAAATTAGATTTTTGTAACCCTAATTTAATGTGCAAAATTTATAAAGTAAACCCTAAGGAAAATTAGCATTTTGAATAAATATTTGAAGTAAGACAGGTTCACCAAATGATTTAACCTTTTAGGGTTTTACTAAGTAAAACCTAAGCTAGATTAAAGGTTTGGATCTATTTATAATCTGGAATAAAATTAGAATTTATTAATTCTATATAAATTTCCAAAAATAGTAAATACAAGGAGAAAGTAGACTTATCTGGATATACAACAGAGTTTCTTACATATCTAAATACTAGATACAGCTAAGCAGACACAGAGAAATCTTTCATCCATTGACTATTTTTAGAGATATGGCTCCATATAGTAGCACCCCCTTAGGATAGTGGTATCATGTGGCACTAATGTCCAATTTTGGCACTAGTGTCCCTCTTGTAGTGAATGTCTACAAATTTTAGGGAAGCTACGGGAGTTCTTAAGGGTTGTGTAGGTGATTTTATATTGCACAGTGGCTCATCTATGTCACTATTTTGGTTGATTATTCTCCAAAACCCTAATGAATACCTACACACATGAAATAATAAACTAATTAAATGTAAAAAGAAAGGAACAACTAGGTTGTGAGATGTTACAATTGAATGGAGTAGAACCCCTATTGTCCTGATCTCTACCTACATTAACCCGAATGTTAGGTGTCTTGGATCGCATGTAGTTCTCCCTTACGGAATGTGCACCATCGACTTGCACGATATGCTAAGATGAATTTTTTCTAGTCTCTTATTTGATCAAGCATGTGAATGTCTAGGTGTGAATGTTAAGTAGTATGTAGAGTACTTGAGTTGTACTATTGGTTGATTTTATGTAAATAAGTGCCAAAATAATTAGTACTAGATGTAAAATGCCTTGTGAGGTTCTTTATATAGTAAGACATTTTTTTTGGAATATAATGCCTTATTCATTGGCTAAAAATTCATGAAAAAGATATAAAAAACATAAGATAAGGGTCATGGAGGGGTCAGGACTCAAACACAGGTGAAAGGGCCCATTGGACACTAAAGGCAAAAGTGGATAGTAGCGTTATATGGTGCTACTATCCTAAAAAGGCACTAATTTCCTAAGGCTTAGAACAAAGAAAAAATTAGGGATGACAAGATAGGAGACCTTGGGACTGGGAAAAGGTTACCTGTGACTACTAGGGGTGTTGAAAATAGGGAGAATAAAGCATAAGAATGATCAAAAGACTCAATATGACCACACGAACAAGGACTATAACCATCACTATGACCCTTTGTGTGAAAGAGAAATAAAATACATAGTACTTATAGTTTCTTGACCAAATTAGGGTGTTTACATATTACTACCTAATAGGCGATTAAATATAATTTAGGGAATTAACCCTAGGAAAAAGTAAACATGTAAGTTCACCAAAATGTAACACAAAAAAATGAATCTCAATTAAGTCTTTATAATGCTTTTAAATGCAATAAATAATGCCTAATTAATGATTCATTTTAATTAGATAGACATAGATAAAATGTGGAGATATATAGCAGAGTAGAAGGCTATTATCTTAAACTTATGTTGTTGTGATTATACCTCCACTTTCATGTTCATGTCCCACATTTGTAGCATTACAACACCTGTGATATCTAATTCTTTTTGACACAAAATGTTAAGGAGAAGAAACATTTGGAAATGGGATACCGCTAATTTATCAAGCACCTATGATAAGAACAAAGATGTTGAACAACAATAAATTACATAAAGGAAATAACTTGATCTTGTGCTCCAAAAGTGCTCTATAATAGAATGTTAGCCCAGATAATGATAAACACTCTAATGGTTACTATTTGTCTATGTGGATTATAACACATATTTATAAGTGACATTCTAATTCAAATTAAACAACATTAACTTCCAATGGTTAGGACTTGAAAAGAATAAAAGAGGACACAAGTACCAAACTTAAAGGGTGTCCAAAGTACAAAATAGTATAAGAATAAGAAAAGGATGCACAAGCGACAAGGGACTTAAGAAGCTGAAATTTAATAAGAGGGCCCATATTACCTAATTTAAACAAAATTAGCTATGTATAAATAAATATACTAAAGCATATTAACAAAAAAGAAGGCCATATAACCATTTTTAAGTGTGTACACCTACAAAAGAGTTATTTTTCCTTTTATCTTATACACATTCTCACTAAATTTGGTACAACCCCACTCATCAATGATGTGATATTTCAAGTGATGACTATGATACACATGCTTAGATGTATGGCCACCTATTTGGTTGATTTCATTAATTACACCTCTCAAACATTTAAATCCTCTATGCAACTAGCACAACATTAGATCAAATATGGTTGGTTTGCTAGGGTTTATGCTTTACTAAACCTTGTAGGTATTGATATCGACAAAATCACTCCACATAATTTTATAATTAATTCACCATATGTATCTAAAATGGAGATAAATAGGGTTATCAAAGATGAGATATATAGAGCTTACCTGTGGTCCAAATGGCCAAAGTCTTGTGAGCCTCTTTTCTTAAAGTTTCAACATTGCTGCAAAATATATCTTCAATTTGATGATGGGCTCATCTTATCTCCAAGCTATATCAAAATTCAATTATATTACAATTTGAGGTTTTTATTTATACAATTCAGAGTTTGTTCATACCACCTTTGCATTGAGACAAATTACCATATTCCTTAGGTGCATCGTATTTGTCAGATTTATTCTTTATAGCCTAAAATTGAGGATCATTTTGTATTTATATGTTCTCTTTAGTATGAGATAAAATCTTCAAATACTTGTATAACTCTCTATAGATCTACATGTATTTTGAAGATCAAATATGTTTGTCTCTCTTCTTTTGAGAGATGTTTGATCTTTTTCAACATTTTCCTAGAGACTTTACTTTTATAATGATCTACACCCAAATTATTGTTTCTTTTTTTCACATTGTTTCTTCTTCAAGATTGAGTAGGAAATTACTATGAAATAGGGTTGTAGATATAGTGAGATTAGTGAGGCATCAAAAGACACAAAAAAAATTGCATATTTATTTGGTTGCATATTATTTTTAGCTTTTGATCTTTTGGAAATTAGTATTTCACTCCTTATTCCTTACTTTAAATTTTACTTTTTCAATCCCATGTGTCAATTTTTACTTTTCGTGAACATTAATATCATTTTATTATATTTAATGTCTAGTTAAATGTATAATTAATCCTATTAATTTAAAAATGTGACTCTTTAGAGAATAAATCTATTGAGCATATACTATATAAGGTAATCTAAATTTATAAATATAATATTTTTTTTATTGAAAGCATCTGATGTATTTCTTAAAAAAACTAAAACATGCTCGATCAAAAAGGTAGGTGGTATAAAAGCACACCCCAAGAAAAATGCACTACAAAAGTTGGGATGAACACACACAAGCATAAATACCCAAATACAAAGTAATCAGCCCACAACATCACCTGTTAAGGAGATATTATTTTTTGCAAGAGCGGGTAACTCACTCAACCCAACTTTATTCATTTGCCTTTGACTTAATTGGATGCTCTTTTTTCATGTGGGGAACAACCATTGAGTTAAAAGTTACACATCACCATTTTTTATTATCACAAGGTAGCCATAATTTCTTATCGATGACAACATTTATAGGTTTTTTTGAGGATCCACTACTCCCTAGGGACAATATCCCCTAACAAGTAATTTATTCATTCTTTTGATGATCTGTTTGTTGCTTATTTCCCTACAATTCTCTCAACCCATATGCAATAGGCTCCTTTATGGGATTGGAAATAGTGATTACCTCATACTCTTAATTATCTTTATTTGTGTATTTCAAAGTTTCTGGTGAATCTATTACCTCAGAGTCTTCATCCTCTAATTTATTATCTAAATTTGGAAAATGGTTACTACATACCACAACTTAAACTTTCTCCTCATTCGAGTCAAGGTTAGGGAACTAATACATGCCCAATCAAAATGGTAGGTGGTATGAAAGCACACACTGAGAAAAATACACTACAAAAATTGGGATGAACACCCACAAACACAATACCCAAATACAAACTAATCATCCCACAATATCACCCCTTAAAGAGATATTATTTTTTGCAAGAGTAACTCACTCAGCCTTTGACTTAAGTTGATGCTCTTTTTGCATGTGGGGATCAACCATTGAGTTCAAAGTTACATATCATAGTTTTTTATTATTACAAGGTAGCCATAATTTCTTATCGATGATAACATTTACAGGTTTTTATGAGGATACATTATTCCTTGGGGTCAATATCCCCTAACAAGTAATTTCCTCATTCTTTTGATGATCTATTTGTTGCTTATTTCCTTATAATTCTCTAAAACCAGATGCAATAGGCTCCTTTATGGGATTGGAAATAGTGGTTACCTCATACTCTTAATTATATTTATTTATGTCTTTCAAAGGTTCTGGTGAAGCCATTACCTTAGAGTCTTCATCCTCTAATTTATTAGCTAAAATTGTAAAGGGTTACTACATGCCACAACTTGAACTTTCTCCTCATCCGATTCAAGGTTAAGGCACTAATACATGCCCAATCAAAAAGGTAGGTGGTATGAAAGCACACCTCAAGAAAATGCACTAAAAAAATTGGGATGAACACACACAAGCACAAATACCCAAATACAAAGTAAACAACCCACAACATCACCCCTTAAGGAGATTTTATTTTTTTCAAGAGTGGATAACTCACTCACCCCAACTTTCTTCCTTTGCCTTTGACTTAAGTTGATGCTCTTTTTGCATGTGGGTGTCAACCAATCAGTTCAAAGTTACACATCATAGTTTTTTATTATTACAAGGCAGCCATAATTTCTTATTGAAGACAACATTTGTAGGTTTTTTTTAGGATACATTGATCCCTGGGGTCAATATCTCCTGAAAATTAATTTCCTCATTTTTTTGATGATTTGTTTGTTACTTATTTCCCTAAAATTCTCTCAAATAAGATGCAATAGGCTCCTTTATGGGATTGGAAATAGTGGTTACCTCCTGCTCTTACTTGTCGTTATTTGTGTCTTTCAAAGGTTTTCGTGAATCCATTACCTCAGAGTCTTCATCATCTAATTTATTAGCTAAATTTGTAAAAGGGTTACTACATGCCATAACTTGAACTTTCTCCTCATTTGAGTCAAGGTTAGGGCATTTCTTCCCTTTTTCCCAACTACCTTAAAATCTTCCTTTTCAACCTATTTTTGAATAATTACTTTCAGGGGATAATCTTAGCGTAGATTACCATGGGCACAACACACCAAAGACCAAAAATACATATTTTCATAATCAACAGAATATTCAAACATATCTCCTTCTCGATATTTTATCCAAACCCCTTTAGGAAGGGGTTTGCTTACATCCTTTTGAAAAAAAACATTGGAATAAACAACTTATTTTTTGTTGCATGTTTTAGTAGAAACACACATCATTTTCCCAAGGGAATTACCAATCTAAGTAAGAATGGAGTCTACCCAAAAATGTACAAGGAGGTTATATAGTCTTACCCAAACATGAGCCACCTTTAGATCTTCTTGTGTAGAGTCAAAACTACAGCTTTGTGGCATCATGAATAGCCTTAATCTACCAAAAAACTTAAGCCATTGCTCAAACACCTAAGCCCATTCTTATTCAAAGATGAATTTAGTAATGAAGAAACCTCTTACCCTATAACATTTATCCACTTATCCCTTTATTAATCCCGAAGGGATACTAAAGCAATCAGTCTTCTTTAATCTTTGATTAAACTCTATTTTATTGACCAATCAAAATCTATTATTTTTGGTGCTTTGAAAATTTTGGAGTTTTCTTAAAGTCAATTTGTGCATTTGTTAACAAAAAATATGAAAATGGGCATTTATCTATGCTTTCATTGGTTGAGATTGTTGACATGTTATTAAGGGTCAAAATGTTGATGTCAAATATGGTACATGGAAATAAATGCACTCTCAAAATGCAAGGATCAAAAAATTCATGCGCCATTAAATAAATCTTGTTTGTGTATAGCACAATTAATGAATTTTTTATGGATTAATGTTTGCATCTTTGGCTTGAGCGCTTTTTAAAAATATTTTACAAATGGACTAATAACTTGGTCATGATGCATCTACTTTATATTGTATTGAAATGTGTAAGGATAGTGGGGAGTTCAATGCATTACAAGGATTGAGAAAAATAAATAATTAAGATCATGCATCTTTAGAAATATTCTAGAGCATGGCATAGAAATATGCATAGCTTGTTTGGCAGGGTTGACGCCCTAAAAGAGGGAATGTCAAAAATATCCCTTGTTTCAATCCCCTTTCCAAGCAAGGTTAGCGGGATGAAATAGGTGCATCAGGGGAGGAAAGAGGCACATCATGGGAGGAAATGCTCTAGAGCAGGGAGAGGAGAGTTTATGGAAAATAGTTCATTATTTCTTCACAGGCATGTATTCTCTACTCCAAGAATTTTTAGTTGGATTGCAGCTTTAAAAAAAAATTAGTCCCTTATGATTTATATTATCCACGCAATGGCTCTATGAATTATGTTTGTTAGATAGCAAGTTGGACTGAGTTTATGCAACGACAATAACATAATGATTGTATAGTCTTTTATTGTTCTATGCTAGCAAGGATTATATGGGTTCGCTTACAACATCATTTTATATTTTATCTATGGCATAACACCTCCAAGACCTTTTATTTATTCTCATTTTGAGTACATCCTGCAACTATGGTGCACAAAGAGGATGATGCCTGGTATAGCTTTGAAAATTAATCATGTGTCATTTTATAGCTGAGCTTGATTTTTAGTAAAATTTTGCACAAATATTTTGAGTATAAATTTATCTGAAGTGATCAATGTATAGTTGAGATTGTTTTTTAGTAAAATTAATCATGTGTCATTTTATGTCATAGATCACCATAAAGTGCATGTAGATGACTGTTTCCCCACCATGTATAACACCAATAACACCCTTATGCTAGGTTGACTAGCATCCCCAAATTTGTGATTTCATAGGCATGGGAGGAATATATGAGTTGATACAGGAATATATAGGTTTCAACTCCTCTCAAATCCTAGGAGATGTCATCATCTACAATAAGGACCATGCGTGGGATGACCACATCAGTACCCTATGCTTTATTATTTTGTTTACTTTGCGATTTATTTGGGTTTTTATTGATATGAGATATTTGTGAAATGGATTTTTTGGGTTGGCGACTTCATTAATCCAAAATGAAGCTCAAAAAAAAGAAGAAAAATAAGCCCAATGTCATTGCTTCCATGCTAATTGTACACACAACTTCTATAGATCATGAATGCGTAGGCACAACCAACTATTTCTCCATCAAGTGAGAGAGAGAATATTAATGTGTAGGTAAGAAACAAGGTGCTAAGATTACTTGTTATTTACAAGAAACATATTCTCTTGTTGTGCTACCTATGTAGGCACATCTCATGATTCAATCTATAATAAGTTGCTTATTTTAGTAGTCTGACACAATCACTCCGTGTTCACATAAAAAGTGAGAAGTTTATTTTAATTTGGAAGACAATAATGTAGATAACAAAATGTTCAAGTGTTATTAATGGTTTTGAATTCACTAAAATTTTAGTGGATTTTATATAATTTTATGATTTTTTAATATTTATTTATTTATGAAACGGGTTTCTAGAATGAAATAGATAATAATTATTGTTGTGTCACAGACAGCAAATTCTATATCTTATATTTTATATTTACATTTAATTATTTCTTTGTATTTATTCTTTACATTTAATATTTATTTATTTATTTTTATTTCTTCTTTGTTATATATATATATATATATATATATATATATATATATATATATATATATATATATATATATTTATATTTATAGTTAAGTGTTTCTTATGCACCATAAACTATCCCACACATTTAGGTAGGGCATTTTGTATCATGGAATTTTTTTTCCTTTCCTTTGTAGTCAAGTCACCTACAACAATATATGTTTTAAACAATTTATAAAGACAAATATTTCTACATTCATATCATTTCTCAAATAAGCCCATACATTATATCTTAGTGATTTGTAGGAAGATATAAGATTTTTTTTTTTTTCTAAAAATATACTAAGGAGTAGAGTTGTGTACAAATAAAACAAGGGTGATTTTTTACTAGAAATGTATTGAAAAACATGCAAGCCCCTGCATGGGCATTGTCATTTGTGTCCATATTTACAAATGAGAAATTCAAGGATTTGAAGTCAAATCCAAATGTTCGAGTCTTTCTGGCAGAATCTCTTTATTTCGAGTGTTATTCAATATTTCTACTACCTAATAATAAATGTTATTCAATATATTGTTTTCCAAACAAATCTATAAGGTTCAATTAATTCTAAATTTATTTATTTAAATATTATTAAATTTTTTATAATAAAAATGAAAGTGCTTTTTCTTTGAAGATGATGAAAATATTTCAAATTTTTTCAAAATTAAATATTAGGGCAGCCTTGAATGACTCAATGGCATTCTCAGTTCATGGGTGAATGGCACCGATTGTTGCACACTTTGGTCTGGTATATCTTGCCACAATCACACCAACTAGTGCTCACACTTAATATCAGCCATAACAACGTCCATGGAGGTGTCATGTCAAATAGCTTGTGCGGTCCAATGAATTAAAATGTATTCTTCCTTTTTGTTTGGAAAAACTCTCCTATATTCAGCATCTAGATTTATATAACAATACCTTGAGTGGGAATATTTCTCATACAGTTTGTCATCTCACCAGACTTAATTATCTTGGTCTTGTTACAAACCAATTAACTGGTTAAGTTACAGATTACTTTGGAAGTCTATCTTTACTGGATAATTACACATTTCCTTCAACCAGTTTAGTGGCACTCTTCCCTCGTTATTTGGTAGTCTCTCCTCCCTTTTCATCTCGGTGTTAATGGAAATATATCATATGAGAGCATTCCTTACTCAACATTGCCATGTTCTATACAGTCCCTCTACCTCTCCTTTAACCATCATGTGAAAATTATAGAATTTTTTTCCTCAACCTTACCATGTTACATCATTTGCAGCTATCCAATTGTATACTCAACATTAGCACAACATGGATTACTTCCTTCAAGTTAAACATGTTAAATTTGATATCATGTAACATTGGTGGCTAAATTCCAGCATGGGTTTCGATTTAATTATCACTTTAGGCCTTGGAAGTAGCTAACACTAGTCTTGTTGGAGAGGTTCCCTCTTGCCTATGGCATACCAGTCCTCTCTTGGAATATGTAAATGTATAAAGCAATCATTTGCAACGGCATTTTTTTGCAAATAATTCAAGTTGTATGCAACTCAAAATTATTGGATGTGTTGAAGAATGCATTGAGTGGACCCATACCATCAATGTAGTCTCCTAATTTAACAACATTTTTACCGAATAATATTTTTTTATCAACGATATTCCTCCAAGTTGTCATATCCTTCTTGGGCAGACCTTGAGTAAATGCTTGTTGTATTGTTTTAATGAATTATTTTGCTATTATGATACTTGCATTTGATCTTATTTGTATTTACTTTGAGATTATACTTTAGTATTGCAGTTCATGTTGTAGTTGACTATATTTCAATATTTGATTTTATTTTCTTTTGCAGATGCTAAAAATTTGTTTTTTCCTTAGCAGGCAGATTTCTTTATCACATACATTTTAACAGTTGGGTTGAAAGGTTTCCCTTTATAAATACATTAATTGGATTTACTTTTGTGCAATTTTTCAAGGTTCGTTCATTTTGTAGAGGATAAAAGCATTGACCTTACATCTATTCATACCTATATTATAGAATCATTCCAAACGCATCCCTTTTGATATTGGTTGAGATCACACATAAAACTCATAGCGTCATTGCTCTTTCCATTTCTTCTAGTGTATTTATTTATTGGTTATTTTGCTTGTCTTAATCATGTTATATGACATTTTACTTTTCTCATTCATTCAAAACAGTAAATTATTGTTGTCAATTGATACATAAAACAAATATTTTTATGATGTGCATCCTATTAGAAGAGAATGGTATTCTTGTTCCAAGTTTTAATTATTTTGTTTCTCATATTTTAGGTGTTTAACGTTTATGAACTTATATATGATATTGGAGGACAATTTTGGTCTCAGTGCTTTCACTATCTAGTAGTATATTTTATTTTTATGCATATTACTCTTATTGATTTCTATCAACTATAGAAAAAACAAACACTATCAATTCTAATGATTCTACTTAGAAAAAACTGACATCTTCAATTCTAATGATTTCATTTCCCATAATCACATTTGTTATTTAACAAGTATTGCATGCAATGGTTTTTCCTTGCAGTCCAAGAATACTCATTACTTAGTACAAGTAGTTTTCTTATTTTTTATCTTGGCCATTTTAATACCTAATTTTACAATTTAAAATTACTCATCCTTATCAAGGAGAAGATGATCTCATCAAGTTAAATAGATGCATATTTTTATTGAATCCATGGTTATTAATAGTGATATGCATATTGTGTGGATTATTTTTTCATGCATTAAAGTTAAAATGCTCATTGGTGGTCTGATTGAGAGCTTCTTCTGATAAAACTGTTTTTGATTCATTTGTACTATATCATTCCAAAAATTCTTGTTATCAAGATTGAAATGTTCTTAATTTTTCAAATAATGTATTTCTGATAATTATTTATTTAAACAAATAATTTTAGAAGATGCTACAAACAAGAACAAAAACTGAAAACTGACAAAGATCATTGATCAAGCCCAATCTATTTTTCTTAGGTTCCCTAATCAAGCAAGGTAAGATCCCATCTTTGTCAAGAAAACATTGTGAAAGTAGAACACACATTTTATTTTGTATCGAGACCAAGCAATTGTCTTTTTTTTTAAGTTTTTTTCATACTTAAACTTCTATAGATTCAATTTAGTTCATTCCCTCAAATAAATATGTTGTAAATGACTTTACGAGAGGTTCATTGTGTCTTGCTTTGATTTAAATTTGTTTTAATTAAAAAAATAATAATTAGCTATGGTTTGGTCATTTTTAACTCCCAATAAATTAGCTTTGGATGTATATTAATTCTCATCAAACAATAATGTCAAATAATGTTTCAATGGATATTGACAATGTCATAACTATTCATCAATTATAGATGACATAAACAAACCATTTGACAAGTGAACAATAAAATAAAATATGCTAAATATTTGCACTTCACCCATATATAATGCATATATACTCCACAAACCAAAATAAATACCAAGTTTGACTATCACATTACTTACAAGTAGTTTTTGTCCACATATATTACATAAACCAGAATAAGAATAAATGACAAGTTAACCATCATGTTATTTACAAGTAGTTTTTTATTCATCAAGGGCCACCTGAAACAAGCCTAAAAGAGTTGCAACTAGGATCATTAGATCAACGAATGCATATGATGGAGTGATCTCACAAGTCAAGCAAGTGCAAATCACAATGAGGCCACTAGTAAATGAAATCAAGCATGGAAGAATATTGCAAAGGCATGAGAGAAAATAATAAAATACTCTATATCATCCTGAATTAATGAATGGAGATGAATTACTTATACAAAGGCTCAAAGTTCACAACTCTCAAAGTTGTCACAACTCACAACTAAGTAGCTCAAATAATCCATAATATATTGCATTAGATTGCCTTAACTGCATTATAAATATGAAGGTAGAGAGGTGCATATATAGGTTAGAAAGAGAAAGATACAACACATCCTAGTGAATGTGGTACTAATCTTTCTAAGTAACCCAAATGACCTCTAAAAATTTAAGCAAGCTAATACAATTATGTAGGCAAAATCCAGTGAAAAAAAGGCCTACACTAACACCCCCCATAAGTGCAACTTAGGTAGGTGATGATACAAAAATTGGGTCTCGACAACAAGCCCTGATGAGGTACCCATATACAATGTAATCCCTCATACATAGACAAAAGAAAACTCAATGGAAAAAACTCCCCCCAAAAGAGAGAAAAGAAGATGAGGAGACTAAAAGATTCCTCAAATGATTATGTTAAAGCGATCAGTACTCCAAGTACAACTTGCAAGATGATGGTCGATGATGAGATCTTCTACCTAAAAATTGTAGAAGCTCCATCTGCATCAAATAATGTTTCTTCCTTTTGGTAAAGGAAGAACCTAATGTTTACATTAAAAGTTTGCCCATTCCACAATAGAAGATGAAGGCAACAGCATGAATATCTCTGAATGTAGTCCAAACCACATATGTGGCATAGGTCTGGTAAGAATGTGCATAAAATCTAAAAGTAATACCACTGAAATGAACCAGTCAAAAGAATGACATGGAACATTCATTAAAAGCATGCCCATGTGAAGAGTGGAGCATGACTCAACAATTGAAGAAAGAAAGTCCACAGAAAGAGATGAGTCATTGATGCTCATAATATGTGTACTCATATGATAAATAATGGAGTCCTCTGAAGTGAAAGGTTGTGAAGGCTTTAGAAGAGCAATAATTGGCATAGGAAAGGAAGTAGAATCTGTAATAAGATAACTAAGATCTGGCAGAATCTCATTCTGTAGTGAGGGCTCGATAGAAGGAAGATCACTATCCACTATCAATCTATGATCATAAGAAATAAAATCATGATGAGAGAGTACAACAATCTCAAAAGAGACAATGGGTTGTAGAGGGGGATGAGTGATGTAAGTCTCAATAAGATCTCCAAAAAGAGACTGTAGGATGCTCCAAATGGTGCATGGACACTCTGTGTGTTCCACATGGCGATGAAGATCCATGGAAACATGAAGTAATAGAGTGGGAAAAACCTTGTCATAAGTATTAGCCCACTTATTAAACTGAATAAGATCAGTGGGTGCAAGATTCTGTCCATATAAAAATAGAATACGATTCTTGCATGTGAATAAGTATTCCATATAAGCACGCCAAGAATCATAATTATCCTTCCCAATAAGGATCACTGGAGATGAAACAAATCTCCTCATCTAGATTTTAATAATGCAAGCTTTGGAAATGGACTTCAGACTATGTCAAAAATGAGTCCAATCAAGTGAGAGAAATCGATGCACAAGTGACAATTACGCTCATATGAATGTCAGAATCTACTGATAATACATCTAGGAATATAAAAGCAATCTGTGCAAGTAGTCACTAAATGGGAATAGGTAACAGTTACAAAAATTGAATGTGCACATGAGAGAATGTAGGTCCCACAATAACCTCCCCAAGACAATCAGGTAGCCCCCCGCCCCCCCCCAATTTTCGTACTTTATAAAGTAGTGTGTTTTACAATTTAAATTGACCCAATGCATGGGAAATTAAAAAATAAACACTTTTGTAAAAGATGGTACTCAATTTAGAGTTACCATTTGCAAGATATTAACAATATAATTTTCCATAAATAGGCTTATTGACTGAAAAATTGCATTTAAAACTTAAAAACATCTGTCCAAATAAACGATAAGGGGGTCTTCCAACCACTCATTGGACTCAGAACGGAGAGCCTGACCTCCTCAAAACAATAAAAGACAAAACTATCCTTGCCCATGCACTTCTCTAAAAAACGCTTATAAAAAGTGTTTTAATTTAAAAATAAAACTATTTTAAATAAAATTAAAACAAGTTTTAATATTTTTAACTTTTAGCTTGGAGATTATAGAGGTGTTGCTTATGCATGCATAGGTCAGATTCAGGGGTACGCCATAATGGGAGGAAAAAACAAACTCCAGCATGCAGCCAATGTTAAATCCAACATTCTCTCACCTCTCATCTCACCCTGGTGAAGATTGGTAAGGCAGGTTGGCGGTTATAGGTGGTTGTAGCAGACCGATATCGATGATGAATCATCTCGAGGCAAATCCAACAAAAGAACCTCCTCCCATATCTGATCCACGAGCTCCTCCTTTGTAGACCAAAAGATAGGCGAGTGGTTACCAAGACCGCATGCGAGTGTTGGAGGATGTGTTGTTCTCAAAATGGTCAAGCCATTTTAAACCCAGATCTAGTTATTTATAGGAGGCTTCTAACGCTTCGAAATGAAAATCAAATTATGGATATGAAATATTAGATGAGGGCAAAGTTGTAAGTGCAGAAAAAAAAAGGTAGATCACCTTAGACTTGTGATTTATCCTCCAACAACGCACTTGTTACAGTAGCTATCGATTGACGGTTAGGAGAAACCTTTTGACTGCTTTGTAGAGAACATGATGAGCACATATCAAAACAACATGGATCAAGTTAGATACTCCTGCGCTTCAACTCTTGTATTCAAGCAGGGAGATCTCAAATCTACTCCTCCCATGTAGAACTTCTACACATCAAACACCACACTCAAAGCAACAAACATCATGATGCTAAAGAGCAGATATTCAAATGCCACTTTTGTTGCAGCAGATCCAATGCCTTATTCTTGCTCAGTTGTTGACTCCAAGCTACCAAAGGGTGATGCCAAAGCTGGCTCTGCAAAATGTCAAGGCTACAAAGTGTGACACCAAAGGCTAGAGCACATCTATGCAGAAAACAAACTTTAACTCCTTAACTCTTCTTTGCCAGCACCAAAGTTTGTAACAAGAGACAAAAAAGGAAGAGAATGATGTTTATTTCAGAAAATGATGCCAAACTCTTTTATTCCAATGCCTTTTCTCATATCTTAAGTCTGAAATGCCTCTACTACAAAGAAAATGATGCCAAGCTAGATATGTGAGAAATGATGCCAAGCTAGATATGTGAGAAATGATGCCAACTTGCATATCACAAAGCACCAAGATGAAGGAGAAAATCAATGTTTTTTTCCAACACCTATCTTTGCCAAACTGAAAACAACAGATCCAAAACAAAGTTCTCCAAAAACTTTTAGATTTGAAATTTAGAATATTTCTCTCAACAATTTCTATGATCATACGATATCAAATTTTAAGATTTCATTAAAAAATAATAAATAACCAACCAACCAGACAATCGTGAATACAAATTGGCACTCTGATACTATAAAAGAGTTGCAGTCAAAATCATTGGACCAAGGAATGCATATGATGGAGTGATCTCATAAGTTAAGCAAGTGCACATCACAATGAAGCTGCTAGTAAATGAAATCAAGCATGGAAGAATTTTGCAAAGGCAAGAGAGCAAATAATGAAATACTCTATATCATCCTTAATTAATGAATAGAGATGAATTGCTTATACAAAGGCTTGAAGTTCACAGCTCTCAACGCTGTCATAGCTCACAACTAAGTAGCTCAAACAGTCCACAATATACTGCATTAGACTGTCTTAACTGCATTGCAAATATGAAGGGAGAGAGGTGCATATATAGGTTGGAGAGGGAAAGATACCACACATTCCAGTGAATGTGGTACTAATCTTTCCAGGTAACCCAAATGACTTCTAGAGCCCTAAGTAAGCTAATACAACCGTGTAGGCAAAATCCAGTGGAAAAAAAGCCTACACCAACAAAGTCTTTGTAGGCTCTAAGCAAGAGACCCAGATCACAGAGAATTTGTTCTTCCATTTTCTAAAAAAAAAACTAGGTTAGAGAAAATTAACAATGTAAAATTGACATTGCATTCTACTCTCCAAGCCACGCATGCATTTTGGTTGTGTCGAGTTGACTATTGTTGATAAGGAATTAAAATTGCAAAAACAAGTATGCATTCTATCTTCCAAACCAAACACGCATTTTGGCATTGTCAATTCACTGACAATCATGATGTGAAAAATGTAGATAATATTAACAATAAATATTGTCCGTATGAAATAATTTATCTTTATAATTCAATAATATCATAACTATTTTTAAATAATTTTGCTTAATTTAAAAATATTCACTCTATAATTAATACCTAAATTAAATTTCAAAACTATTTTAAACTTATTCAAGAACTTTACACATAACACTCTTATTTTCCGCCCGCTTTAAAAAAATATTACATATAAAATATATATATATATTGTCCCTTGAATTAATTTAACCCTTTAACTATTTCGAAACGACGCCATGGAAACGGATCGCCGTTACCTAGCAACCTGGTTGCACTAAAAATTATTTCATTGATTTATTCAACGAAATCTTTGTTTTATATTGAATTCTTGAAAACTCTTACATGAACTCAAATGCACGTGGTTTGCAAAAAGTATAAATTATTTCCAAACCAAATTGAAAAAGGTCCCCACTCAAAGGTTTAATTTAAAAAGTCAACACACCCGACATAGCCACAACACCAGCTTGCCCATATATCTAGTATTTTAAAAAGAAGACGGCAAATTATTAAATTTAAAAAAAAAAAAAAAAAAAATCATTCATTCAAAAAATTTACCACGTGCCCCCCCCGGCCCAACCAAGAAACAACGCTAAACCTCCACTAACATAACTCTTTATTAAGATGCAATCCTCATAAGTACTCTCTATTAAATTTTTAATTCAATGTTTCGGATCAACGTTTATAATATATCTTCAAGTAAAATAATTATATATGAAAAATAGATTTTCAATTCTTTATTAAGATATAATCGTCGTTATTTTTTTATTCATTAAAACCAATTAATTAATGATAGCCAAATATTTAGATTACAAGTTTTTGGAAGTATTGTGAACCAAATTTTTAACTCGAAGTTTCAAATCAATATCTATGATCTATCTTCAAGAAAGAGAATTATGTGTAAATAACAGATCTTCACTAACGTCAAGGTCTGTCGTTCACACATAATTCTTTTTCCTGAGCATAGATCACGGATATTGATCCGAAACGTCAAATTAGAAATTTATTACAGTAATTTCAAAAGCTTGTAATATAATCCTTACGCATTGTGAAAACATCAAATCTATCAGCCAAACACTATTTTCCCTCTTCTCTTTTTGGTCGAATTATCGCCTCCCACTTAGGCAACATGCTCTTAAGGGTTGTAATATTAGTAAAATCAAAGCTATTGAAAACGAAAAAGCTTGTGACTATTTTCTCTAAAATTCATACCCGTAACTGATGTGCACAATATGTGTTATTCTTCAAATTCTATGATTTTCCAAGAATATTACAGCTTATTGTTTTCAATATTTTCATACAAGAAAAAACTTTATAAACAAAACGTTGAAGAGGAGAGACTGAAGTTCTTAGAACTACAATAATGTCGTTCATGTTTTAAGGTTTATTGACCAAAAAAAATGTCTTTCAAATACCTCATACTCTTTTAATCATTATAATAGGTGTGAAATGTGTTATTAATTGTCGTTTAATTTAATGTGATGTATATTACATATTTGAATGAATTTTAAATGCTTCATTAATTGGCATTTAACATGATGCATATTACGTGTTTGGATGAATATGAAATATTTCATTAATTGTCAAAAGAAAATGTTTGCAAAATATATCTAGGAACAACTCACGATTTGCCACTCTTTTCTTATTAGAACTTCTTGGAAACAACTCGTAATCTACCATATGAACTTAAATTGGTTTGGTATACTATATGAATTTATTATTTTTATAGTTTTAAGTATATTTTAGTTCTTTTTGGTGGCACATTATTGGTATTTTTTAAATTAATGTATTTAAGATATATAAACACTCCATTTTACATTAATGTATTTAAGATATATATATGCTCCATGCACATACACACTTATTTTTCATGTACAAACACACTTGTGCTCCACTCACATGTTCGACATACTTTCACTATTACACGAAGTATAATCAATACCATGATTAGGATCAGATTAACGCCATGAATCCGCTTTATTTAATATTTTGATCTCCATGCCAAAATTTAAGAAATTCAAGCCATTTTTATGGCATAAAAATGATGAAACTGTGCATTTTTAGTTATGTGACATTTGCGCCACATTTGCATGACTTTTTCATCACCCAAAAAAGGCACACCAGTGGTGCAAATATAATTTGAAAATATTAATTTTGTGTGTGTGTGTGTGTGTGTGTGTGTGTGTGTGTGTGTGTGTGTGTGAGAGAGAGAGAGAGAGAGAGAGAGAGTGAGTGAGTGAGTGAGTGAGTTTATCTTTAATTACAGTTATAAATAATTATATAATATTTTGTTTTAATTATTTATAAACATATTATATACAATTTTTTTTTAAATAAATTAAAAAATAGTAATTTTTATGTTATCCTAAATAAAAATATATAATTTTATTATATTATATATTTTTGTATTTAGTATTTTAGGTTTTGAATATACATAAATTTATAATGTTAATGTAAAATTATTAAACAAATGAAATATAGTGCTACATCTTAAATTTTACGTTATCGTCCTTATTCTCATCATCCTCTATCTCCTCACATTAGGTGTATTTATTATTTTAATTAAGACTTTGATCATCCTCGTCATCCTCCTCTTCGATATTAGTACCCCCAATAATGATAGATCATCTTTCAACCTACAAATACACAATGATAAAATTATATAATTATTTTAATTTATAATTTACATTATTTATAACTAATAAATGTCTTACCATCACGGGCCTGCTTGATGAAGGCAACGATGTTCCATCCCTTAAATTTTAATGTAGCACACACTTCCTTTATTACAAGCATGTCATATACTCTCCCCGTTAAAACAATTATATAATAAAATTAGGTGTATTAATAATGTATATAAAAAACTTAAACAAACATGTATAATAATTTACATAAAATTTACAAATTTGTTAGCAAATTTGTCTTCATTTGATTGCCCCATACAATAAGTCACTTGCAACCATTTTTCACTTTCACTTTATAATCATTTACTTGGTTAGTCTCTTATTCTGCATTAATTACAATATTTGTAAAATATTTAATTAATAAAATAAAAAATACATCTTCTTAATTTAGTTAACTATTTTGCAACACTTTTATCGTCATCTAATAGTCATTTATCACATAACTTATTCCAGTCATCTCTATCTATTATGAAAAATTAAATATTTAGCCTCTGTACACCTATTTTTCTATAGTATTGAACTTGAATATTATATATATGAAAATTTATTAGAATGTTATAAAATTTATTTTAAAAAATAGTTGTGTTTACACAATATAATTACCTTAAAATGTTCTTCATTCTCCTAAACCCTTATGATATATGCAATATTTAATTAAACTATTCTTATAATCACCATTTTTGAACCCTCCCTGAATTACAACAACGAGCTTTGTGTGACTCTCAACCAATATTTTGTAACAGAGTAAATGGAAAAAATTATAAAACAATTTTTTAACTCTGTCAACTTTTTTTTTTTAAATACTTGAAACCAACAAATATTAAATATACAAAAAAAAAAATCACAGATATTCTTAATTGTATATTCTTTTTAATTTTTAGACTTCTTAAAAATTACTCTTTTATTCCATATTTTTTATTTTTTATTATATTTTTTCAATTCCATATATCAATTCCTCCAAGAATTAATATCATTTATCTTTTACATATTGTTTGATTAAATGTACACATCTATGAATTTAAACGTGTACCTCCTTATGAATACTATTAAAGCACATCTAAATTTATAAATATGACGAATATTACATATAAAAATATATGAAGAGTGCCTCTTAAATTAATATATCCATTTAACCATAATCTCGAAATGACGCTCTAAAAAGTAGGAAATATGACATGACAAAAAGTCTTTCATGAATTTCTTCAACAAAATCTTTGTTTTATATCAAAATTTGAAAAAAAATTAATTTAAACGTGTACCTCTTTATAAAATAGTTTTATCGAACATCTACTATTAAAAGTCATCTAAATTTTAAAATATGACAAATATTACATATAAAAATATATATATAAAAAAAGTGCCCCCTTAAATTAATTTATCCATTTAACCATAATCTCTAAAAGACGCCATGAAAAATGGTCAATATAACATGATAAAAAGTATTTCATTGATTTCTTCAACAAAATCTTTGTTTTATATCGAAGTCTGGGAAATTCTTACGTGAAGACAATTGCACGCGGTTTGAGAAACTATAAATTATTTCCAAACATTCAGATTGAAAAACAAGACACAGTTGACGTTAAGAAGTCAAGACACACAAATATGAGGTTTTCACAGTCCATATCGCAAGTCATCTGGTTGTCGTTCTTTCATTGGGAAACGATGCATCCTCTTATTAAAATAAAATAAACTAAAATTCATTCATTCATTTTTTTTGTTTTTAGTGTTTTCATTTCTTCCTATCAGCCGTATGAAACCATCATCCAAGACAACAAAATTTATTGTTTTTTTGGAAAAACATAGAGTTCGTCTATTTGCAAACATTCAACTTCGATACGCGTCCAACTATTATAAAATCTGGTATTGTTGTTTGTATATACGTTATCACCTTGACTTATTATTTTATTTATTAGTTTTTGTTTGTTCCTCCCTCTTTTTTTAATATGATTTAGTGGTCTTTTTTTTCTTTTTGTTTGTCATTTTGTCATGTTTTTGTTATATTCATATGCATATTTTCTTTCTCATATTTATGTTGGTGTTCATTTTTTTTATTGAAATAGGGACAACAATTTGTAGATCACATTTTAGGCAAGATCAGCAAGATTGTCTTTCATCTCCTTTTCATTTTTGTAGAATTCTTTATTTATGGTTGCATTTTTTGAATGTTTGGGTCTATTTATTAATTATTTCGATTTTATTTTGTCAAATTTTATGTACCAATAGGTATTTAATTCAAAACATAAAAAGTCTATATTTACAAATCATCTATGAGTATTGTAAAAGATCGAGGAGATCCATCTATCGTCTGGAAGAAATATTATTGATGTTTCAAAGGCTCCATACAAATTTATAATTTATTGTTAGTCATTTATTTTCAAGTTTAGGCAAGCTTTACATCATTTTTTTTCTTTACAAGGACTTGCATCATCTCTTGTACCAAAACTAGCCTATGTGAATGTGCATATAGTTGCATCTCACATTAGGGACAGAGGGCAGAGCTTCTTTTCTCAATCCTCCATTCACATTAAACATGAACTATGAAGGGTCTAATTATGGAATGTGGATTATGAAATCACAACACCTTCATAGTTTTTTGACCCAACTGCTTTTTCCCTTATCTTTTTCTAACATTTTATGGAAAGCTAGGTCAAGCACATTGAAGAAGCAAATTAGAGAGTTTTTTTACCAATTCGGTAAAACACATGTAAAAATAGGTATAGTTCATCAAATGGTGAAGTGAAACAAAAAGTTACCAAATCCACAAATCGATGTGAGACATGATTGACATTGCAGGATAATAATGTTAGACAAATATGGTAAACATTGATCTTGACTAAGGCACAAATGACGAAGGCATTGATCTCGGCCCTAGACAATTAATGGGCCAAATTTGACAAGGAGTTACCTAGTTGTATGAGTTTCTGGATCATTGTCACCACATGAAAAATCACTGAGGTAATGAGTGGGGATGTTCCAAAATCTACAAGGATGATGACATGAACGAATGATCTCTTTGCATCAATATTTTTGGATAACATCATGGAAACCCCTGTTCATTTTTTATTCTCTACTCAAAGGTATGGTACCAAAACCTTATAACCATATAAGAGAATAGGTGTGACTAGTGACTAAAAGAGGTGGATCTTCATCTGAATGTCTTGAAATTAAAACTAAAAACATTAATTATTAAAGGTGGTGAGAGTTGCATGTCCCTTATTTAGTCTAGAATCTACACCTAGAGTCAAGCTAAAGCATGGTTAAGAGAAGAGGATCCCCAAATATATATGAAGAGACTACCTCAAACCTATCACCTCTATAAGTAAGAATCACTTGAATGGCCTTATTTTTAGAGATGTTAAAAGCAATGACTTTTGTTTCCCAAAATTAACATGAAGCTCACATGTATAATTAAAAGATATGAAGATATCAAGTTATTTTTAGATGCCCCTCACCACTTGAGACATTAAAATAATATCATTTTCAAATATGGAAATTGCAATAGAAACTCCAAAGAGAGTAACCATATGTGGCATCGAATGTATTTGAAATTATTTCCTCTAGCTCATCAATATAGATTTTAAATAGTTTAGGATACATAAAAACACCTTGTTTCACACTTATGTACTCTAGACGTCCTCTATTTCACCATCCCTCATTCATACCTTGCTGACAATGGTCTCATAAAGTGTCATCACAAACGAAATCACCAAAGTTGAAAGACCCAAATCCTTAAGCTTGTCAAGTAAGAAGTTCCATGAATTGTGGCGTAACTCAATAAAACAATAATATATTTTACACTTGTTTGTATTGATTTTCTTAATTATAGAGGTAAAAGTGAATATATTATTAGTAGTACGGTGGTTCCTCCTAAAACCTTTGTATCCTTTGGCCCTAAGGCTCTATCTCTGCCCATCTAAAGATATGGATGTTTAGATTCAAGTTAAAGAACTTTTCTAAGGTGTTTCCAACCATAATCATGTGGTAATTACTTTGATCATTCTTCTCCCCATTGTGTAGATGGGATGGATAATATGGGAAGTCCAAGGTGGTGGAAAGGCATGGGTCAGTTAAACCTTTTTATGATATGGATTGCTAAGACTTTTGGGCTATGTTTAAAAATTCAGCATTAAGGTTATGCACATCTTAAGGATGATGAGAAGGATTAGGTGATCATATAAGAAAATACAATTAAGAGATTTTAGGTTGACTCATATGTTTAGATAATTTGAAACATTTTATAGGCTAGAATCATAATCAAACCAAGGAGAGAGATCAAATATTGCCAATATTAAATTCTTCGGAAGGAAGACTCCAAAAATGTATGGGAGTGAACCAAAGTTGATTGAGGATAGTTTGATCAAATGAAATGAATAATAAATAAACAATGAAAAAATAAATGAAAAATAGGTTCAATAATTTAACATTAAATACTATGAATTTTTTTTAAGGTTATATAGGATGAACAGGTAAAACATTGGTTGGGTAGCCAAAAATACTAAAAGATTATAGCAAATACATATTTTGTTTTTATGTTTGATTCCTTAAAGATGAGTTTTTTAAAAATAAATGGTAATAATAAGAAACAAGGGAAACAAAGTTATATAATTCATGGGAATGGATAAAGGAAGTTGCAAAGAGGAATGGGAAGGGTGATGATGCTCTATTGATAAAAATGGTGCATAGAAGAGGTAAAAGAAGAGTTGGCACACTAGTTGGGTAGTTGTGTTACGTGAGATAAGGATGAATGTGTAGGGGAGAGGGGGAGATGTGCCCAAAAATAAAATAAATTAAAAGTTGGGTGGATGCATAGAAGATTGTGGCCATTTGGAGGCACATAAAGTTGACATGAATAGTTATCAAGGGGCGTACAAAGAATAAGCAACATGAGGTGGAGCTATGAACCATTAGGTATAAAATACATTATGATATTTGAACCTATGTGGGGTTGGGCATAATCACCCCACTTAACCAAGCCATTAACATCTCATTGGTGTGGAATAAATAATATTACTATCTAATTGTTGATTAAATATAATTCAGGGAATTAACCATAGTAAAAATTAAACATGTAGGTTCACCAAAATGTAACACAAATAAATGAATGTCACTTAAGTATTTATAATGCATTTAAAATGGAATAAGTAATACCTAATTAATTATTCATTTTAATTATATAGAGATAGATAAAATGGTGAGAGATATAGCGGAATAGAAGGTTATTATCTTAAACTTGTGTTGTTGTGATTATGCCTTCATTTCCATGTTTGTGTCCCACATGTGTAGCACTACAACACCTATGATATCTAATTCTTCTTGAAATAAAATTTTAAGGAGAAGAAACATTTGGCAATGGGATGTCACTAATTTATCAATCATCTAAGATAAGAACAAATATGTTGAATAATAATATGTCATGTCCTCTTTGTAATTAATTTGATATTATGGAAAAAATGGCCATTCCAATATTTCTCCAGCACCATTCACCAAGTCACTATTCATACAAGCATTATTCATGGATTTACTATTCACTAGTGATGCAAGTGATGATGTAGCAGATGAGGTGGATTATGGATGATGTGGCATGGCGCATAAGGGGTGTACCATGGAATATAAGGCATGTGAGGGGAGTGGGGTGTACCACTCCACTAAGGAAACAACTTTATGACTTTTGTGATCACATGGTGTGGCCACTTGAAAGAAAATACAGAAGGAGAAAAGATGGTGTGTTTCTTATGGGGTGTCATGATTTAGAGAGTGTGAAGAATTCAAAACAGAGTTGGGTACGTGTTTGGAATCTTATGTGTGCACTTGGGAAGTGGGGGAATGGATTTAGTATGTCGATTTGGCTCATATGTGGAGGTGGGGGCACAATTATGGAAGCATGTGGAAGTGGAGGCAACTTTGTCTAAAGTGGGAGATTACTTTTGATTCTCTCACAAGGTGTCAAGCTTACCATTAGTGCAAAAATAGTGATCCCACTAGATGGGGGCACATTTCTTCTTTTTTCATGAAGTTTCCTCTCTTTTCCTCTCTCTCCTTCTCATTTTCTACTTAAGGATGGATCTCTCATTGTAATGGTAATGTATTTGCAAATGTATATCTCTTTTATGTCTTTCATGACATTGTCTAAACTTATGTTCATTCATGCTCTTCCTTAAATGAAAACCTAGTGAAGATAAGTATAGTGGACGGAAACCCATTGGTTCCAAAATTAGAGAATGGAAACCCTATGGTTCATGAGGGTGATCTCATTTAGAGATTGCAATAGAGCTTTAGAAGATCTAGTGTATGTGTGGTTTGTGCAGTTGTTCAATATCTGTGTGTATTTCATATTTCATGTATTTCCTTAAGTTTCAAATATATTAGTTGGTGATGTTCTTTCCCTATATTTTTCAATTTAAATCCATTTCCATATTTGTTGAGTTTCCCATATTACAGTTACATTAATTTCTTCTTCCATGTATGTTGAGCTTGAGTCTATTTCTATATTGTTTATGTTTGGATTCATACAATTTAAGTATATTTGTATAATATTCCATTTAGGGATATTATAGTGGTATAAGAGCCAAGATCTTATCAGCCTATAGGGTGAACCATGGGAGGACTCTTGGAATTTTGTTTTGGGCCTACAAAGCCAAAGTTTTTTCCAAAAGATAGAAAAGAAGTAGTAAATCCAATAAGTTCTAAGCTTAGTAGTTTGTATAGAGATTATCAAACTCTCTCAAAGACATTAAGGCAGCCATGTCCTTTCATGAGTTTTTAGTTGTGGCAAGGATTATTCCAGAAGAAGATTTTGCAAAAAAATGTCTCTTGCAGAAGAAAGAAGAAAAGGTAGAACCAGAGCCTCAATAGGTTGTGCACCTAAGTGAACACAAGGAAGAGAAAACAATCTTACAATAAGATGAGAGAGAGAAAATCTTGGATGAATCTACCATAGAATATTTTGAGGAGAAATTTTTCTTTAGAATAAAGAAAGAATGGAACCAAAAAATGTGGTTGAAAATAAATTAACCACATTGCATGCAAGCATAGTGGATGTAATGAGCACCCATAAAAGGTGTGATGAATGGATAGAAAGAGATAAGAAAGCTAAGTTGATAGCCACTCAATCAAAATAACACCTTCAAAAAATCAAAGATAAGGATTTTGATTTAGAAAAAAATATTTCATTGACTTCTAAGATTGAACTTCCACAAAATATTTATCTTAAAGAAGTCAACGAGAAACATATGATATGTACTAAAAATGGTATTAAAAAGAAGTCGCCAAGATTATATGAGAATGGCTTACGAAATAACCATGTGGATGAGCATGATTTCTAAAAGGATTCCCTAGTTGAGACTTATTCTATTGGTGGTAAGAAGGGTGATATTACTACAATTACTACAAATCCATTAGATACTTTCAAATTAGCTGATACAAGTAAACATTTTGATTACTTCTTTGATTGAAACTTGAGAAATAAGGATGTTTGTAGGAGCAAGGATTTGTTGCATCATTTTCATATGATGTCATTACAATATTTATGTTATGATGAGAAGTATTGTAACAAGATTGAAAAGAAGAAGGGTGCAAAGTGGAAGGGAGATATTTTCTCTCAAAATCAAGATGTCTCATATTTGATGGTGTGGGATCTGGGTGTCTTGGCCAAATCCAACATACAGATTAAAGGTAAACCTTATTTAGAAATAAAAGATGTTTTATTGGATTCAAATGATTGTGTGTGTCAACCAAAAGGTGACGTAGTCAAAGAATAAGGAGATTTACTTGATAGATGAAAAGGATTCATGATGGAGGAACTTGCACTAACCTCCAAACCTTCATCGAGTGAAATAATGGTCAGTTATTAGAATAGCATGGTAAAAGGATATGCATTTGAATGAGATATTCTAAATTACAAGGATATAGAAGTTGAGGGTAGATAAAAAATTATTACCTTATCAAATTGAGATGAGCTCAGTATTGGTAGCCTAAGGTATGAGAATAATGATCATATTTTAGATTTATTGTTTAATCTTATCCCACTACAAAATTTTATTCATCATGGAAAGAATTCATAAAAGGGTGATAGATTGAGGGGCAAAAACTTGTTAGAGGTACAAACCACTGAGAGGGGGAGTGAATCAATGGTGTAAAATAATCTAATTCAATTTCCAAACCCTTTAAACACTTAAGCATTCAATACAACCATTCATGAAGCATTCAAGATGTTTATAACAATGAACAAATAGATAATGCAAGATTACATACACAACACAAGATCTATGTGGGAAACCCTCTTGAGGAATAAATCCCACTCTCAAGCCTTAAAACACATGGACTACTTATCCTATAAGAAGTTTGTAAACATGAAACTTTAGAGAAATACCTATTCCAAAAGGAGCAACTACCCCTAGGATGGTCAATTCCTTCTGACCAGACTTTAGTGAAACACCTATTCCACAAGGAGTACCTACCCCTAAGATGGTCAAGTCCTTCTAACCAAAATTTAGAGAAACACCTATTCCATAAGGAACACCTACCCCTAGGATGGTCAAGTCCTTCTGACCTATCTATTGATCACCCTCCTAACACCTATGATATGAACATCTCCTAATCACTGATTGCCTACCAATCTGATGGAGACACCCTGCAAACACAACCCCCTTCACTTCTTCACACACACATAGACATCCAAAACCACCTTTTCGATCACTCTACACTTCTTAGCAACAACTTTATCACAACCTCACCAACATGACCAAATGTTCATACACATAGTCCACACTCTAATTTGCCTCTCAAATCAATCACCAAGCTCACATAGACATCATCTATCCTTCCTTCACACTCAAGGCATCCAAAACATCATTTTTAATCACTCTAGACCTCTTCACTCATCCTCAATATTCAAACCTAAAAGAGCACTATTCTGACATTAGAAATATGGCCTATAGGTCATACACATAGTCATCAACCTGCTCTTTTCTACAACCCATCCACTAGGCACCCACCCTTTCTCCTTTCCTTCACTCCACAACACTCACATATACCTCTTCTTACAAGTCTATAAATCACCACCTTTGATTTCACCTTTTATAGATCCATCATGATTATCATGTTCACAACCTTCCTTGTAGGCCACAACACATGCCTTCACTCTTAAGTCATCTACATGGGTCACCTTTAAGCAGTACCCTCTTTCAAATAGGCCTAAGTGTCTTTTTAGGTCCTATGGAGACCCATTCACCTATTTGACACTTCTCTGAGCAAACTTAGAACAAAAAAAAACTTAAAAAATACATAGACCCATGCCACATAATATATAGGTCTACCTTAAGTGACAACATCCATCATAACATCCTTATGCTATAGCATAACTAGCCCAAACATCATTATATACATAGGATCACTAAGAACGAACACACAGTCTACATATAAACCTTTGATCATACAAAATTTGGATTGGTTAAACCTCCATAATCCACATAGATGTCTTCATGAAGTCTACAACATGATCCAATACTTATTTCATCTTCAAAAATCGAAATACCATCAAGAACAACTTAATTACCCTTCTTGGATTACTTGTAGAGCATGAACACATACACAATCAACTTTGGAGATCCATATCTTTGACTATTCAAATAATTAGACCTTATAACTAGGTTCTCTAGATACACCATGAAGTCCTTTACAACTTTTCCTTTTACACCATGATCAAATTTTGCATATATCAAAAGTTATAGTAAAAAATTGTAGACTAGTCTTCCCTCTAAAATTCAAATATTTGAATTCCAATGGTCACTAAGCAACTATTAAACTTTGAACATGTTGTCAACATGTTGTGCCCTCTCATAGCTTGAATGAATACACATCATTGATCTCCCTTGAATTTATCCTGGTCTTTACCTTTGATTATTGTTAAACATCAAGCACTTGTCATCATCTCGCTGCTTCTTGACAATTTGGAATAAATGTGCTTCATCGATCTCTTCAAATCAGTCAGGGCTTTATCTTGCAATGCTCACCGTTAGATCTTGATCAAATTTCTCATGATTAAAATACTTGGCACCTTTGCATGCCCTTGGAACACTTTTTTATCAATCCATGCACTTGTGCCACTTGGTAGTCTCACATGCTTTGTTGACCTTTGACTTGTCTTGTACTATTGATCTTCATAAGTATGAACCGTCGCTCACCGTTGATCTTCTATCAAATTAGCGAGATTATGACACTTGTCACCACCATTTGAAACCTTTGACATGTTGAATTCATACGTACCATTAATCTCAATATGTATGATTAACTACTCATTGTTGGATCTTTTAGACAAATGACCTCAGACTTCAATGTGATTAAACGTGAGGGTCTCTGGCCCATCACAGTCTGCTAGAATAACTTGAGCTAGAAATCACTTCAAGACTCTAAATTTTTAGGGTATCTTCTTGGCACTATATACAACATCTCCATGTAAACCTTTGACCATTATTGACTCTATGATTACCCTTATTAATTGTACATACTTTTTGGTTCATTCATATATGTATGATGCGTAGTGACGGTCTGGCTAAGTATAGAAACTTAGTGAACTTATATCTGAGAGGCCAACTTTGCACCTACATGTATTTTGATCCACTCAATTGTATGACCTAAAAATTAGACCATATCAAATTGAGACTAATGTGATCACACCCATATGACCAACTCCCCTTGACTTATCCATATGTGGCAATAGTGACATCAATAAACTGCCTACTCAAATTTGTCTATCACAGAACCAACTATGCCAAGATGAACATAATTAAGAACCAAATGAATACCATGCACTTCCACAAGCTCTCCAATCATTCTTAAACTTTGATAGGACCTGTCACACATGCTCAATACTTTAGACCCATCCCTAATCATGCTAAAACTGAAGATCAACCAAGCCTACTTCAAGCATTCTAGGACAAGCACACTGCACACTTTTTCATTAACACTTAGACTATCAAGACACTTCATCCACTCACTTGGACACCTTCATGACATAACTAAAAACTCTCCAACAATATCCCCCATTGTCATTGATATCAACACCCATCATATAACTCACCTTCCTTCTTTCTCTTCAAGCACTCTCATAATAGGAACCTTCTCCCCCTTTAACACAATGACAAAGTGGGAATAAAATGATCTTGAGGACCTAAAAATACCACCAACAGGATAGTAACACCTTAAAGGAATGATACAAATCTCCCTTACCTTGAGCATACCTCTTCTTTACCTTGTCAACTTCCTCTTGCTACATGCCAACACTCTCTTCAACCAAGCACTACAACCAATGAAGAAAGAACACACAAAAGCACTAAAATCTAATGGAACTCACCAAAAAACATATAAGAGGGACTCTCCCTAAGATAACTGAGCCATTTCACCTCTTGAGCATCTTCAGATCTCCACACATCATGAAGAACCACTACACAAGCTTACTAGCCTTCTCTCTCAAGCCACCTCAAGGACCATTAATAAAACTTCATGCCACTCACCAAATAGGAAACATGATAAACATGAGAACTTAAATTGAGACACTCATACCATTATATTTTGGATAAATTGATCAAAAAACACTCTTCTTCACTCTAGGCCTGTCTAGTCTCCTTGTAACCCTACTTGGAACTTGAAGAGCCCACAAATTTTATTAGACATATTTTCACGACCTAAAACTTCATATATAGAGCAATCTCATATTCCCCCTTAAACACACCAAATTTCATCACCTAGATCCTCCTCTACAACATACTTTATTCACAAACCTACTAGCCAATTAGGTCTCCATCTTGACAAAATCATGAATAATTTTAAAACCACAAACCTTCAGATCTCTATGAAGATTTATTTGACAACCCATTTAGCCCATTAAAAATATTAAAAAGCCTCAAATCTCAATTCATAAGTCAAACCACTTTTCTAGCATAGCCCAAAACTTCTTGCACACTTGGAGACAACCATCACAAACTCATGGACCAATATTTAAGCCTTCACACTTTTGGTAAACTTGAGTGCCTATACTATGGATTTGATTTGAAATAAAAAATATAAACCTAGGAGCACACAAAAACCTCCAAAAATCACAAACAAGATCATCAAGACATAAAACCACCTGGAACACATCACAAAGAAGTGCACAAACCTTTCTAAGCACCAAACTCTTCTTAGCATCCCATCAATCTCATTATGCCATCTAAAAACACCCATTTTGTCCCTGTAGACACTACATACACAACAAAAACACCTTATGACATCACTCTGACCTCATCAGATCACTTCTCCCATCTTGACACACCAACTTCAATTGGAAACACTCATCGCTTGCCTTCTAGGACCTTTTGAAAAACACCACAACAACACTTGCTTCTTCACTAAAAGGAGTCTCTTAAGAAGCATAAACAAAGACCTCCTCTACACCACAATTCTCTAAAATAAAGTGAAGCCAGGAGTGGCCCACATCTCCTCAATAAACACTGGAATCCTTTTATAGCTATAAGACTTCATGTTCTGAACTTTGACAACTTATTCCTTTTTTACATCACTCAATTTCTCTTTTATGATAGGATATATAACATTTGGATCAATTATGGAATCTTGACATACCTTGATCACTGAAGTATCTTCTTTGCATTTTAGAACATTACTTTTAGACCTTAACAACATAGGAACAAAGCTTGAAACGTGCTCACACACATCAGGTTGCTCATTAGCATCCAAACACACCTTAGAACTAGCCTCAACTAGAACCTTGGCCTTCTCCTTGAGCTTAGTCTCTTCAATCACAACATGAGCAGAAAATGAGATATCTTGGCACTCTCCAACTTTTATAGCAATCTCCACCATAGAAAATACATTACTTGGACCTACAAACTCATCATGACTCACACTTACCACCTTTGGTTTCCATGAGTTAACTTGCCTTATTTCTTGCACTCTAGGAGCCTAATTAAAACTATTATGTCTTGTCGGCCTTTGCTGACAAAATCTAGCAATGTGACCTCTCTATTGATAGTTGAAACACACTATACCTTTTACAAGAAGCTTATCCTACCTTTCCTGATTAAAAAAAAATCTTGCAATATGTCTATTCTTTTGACAATTGAAACAAACTACTCCTTTTGAAGAAGAATCACCTTGTGACTGATGACCCCCATCATATTTCCATGTAAACTCATTTCTAAGAGGTCTCTTGTATTCTCTATCTCTATGCCCAAACTAATTACATATGTAACAGTAACCATTAAAACTTACACACCTCATGGCATTTGGTTGTCTGATATGATTTGTCTTCACTCTACCAACATCTTCATTCTTTGATGGATTGTTGAGCTTCAAAGTATGATTTACATTAGTCTTCATATTGTCTTGAGTTGAATTTTTTGGTTTTTCTTTGTATCCAAGACTAGCTCTATCACTTGCATGCTTTTGACCACTCAGAATATTATCTAGATCACTTGAGCTCTTTTCAAATCTCACAAATGACTTTATCTTACTAGATGTCTTCTCTAACTCAACTTTAATGACTCATTGTTTTTGATGAAATATATCTATATATTAACCTAACAGAATTATACAAATAATTCAAAAAAATAAAGGCTGTATGAAATCACGCCACATCATAATAGGCAAAGCTTAGGAGCAAAATCAAAAGTATCATAATCTAGGCAAAGCCTAAAAATAAGTCACAAAGTTATTTAAAAAGATAACTTTTATGCAGTAAGAGCAAGGCCAAAAGGCAGAGGATCCATATCATTAGGACCCCAACCCAAGCTTGGCAAGTCATTACCATCTAGAATAGGCTCCCAACCAATAACTTGGGTAGTGTCTATGTCATCATCTTCTGCTTGTGTGCTAGTGGGTGAAATAGAAAAAGAAAGCTTGGGGATCTTATCCAGCATATCCATTTGGCCTCTAGGTGGTACCCCCAAGAATCTAGGTGCAACAGAAGAGGAAGAACACCCTAGACATCTTACCCAATAGGGGAAGGAGGTAGTGGTTTCCACCCTCGCTACTGCCTAAAAGGGGAATTACATTGGTACATGGTGCTACTATGAGATTGGTACTTGGAATGGCTGCAAAAATGCCCACCATAAGGTGGTTGAGGCACTCTATCATCCAATCTAGGATCCTTGGGTGGAGAAGGCAGAACCTATGCTATAACACAAGGAACATCACCCCAATGGGAGAGGAGATCTTGAAAATGTCTAAGCTCCATAGCCACTTTTTTGGCTCGAAATTGAATCTATAAAAGAATATTGGAGATGATAGAAGAATTGTGAATTGAATTTTTTGGTTTTTCTTTGTATCCAAGACTAGCACTATCACTTGCATGCTTTTGACCACTCATAATATTGTCTAGATCACTTGAGCTCCTTTCAAATCTCACAAATGAATTCATCTTACTAGATGTCTTCTCTAACTCAGCGTTAATGACTCATTTTTTTTTATGAAATATATCTATATATTAACCTAACAAAATTATACAAATAATTCAAAAAAATAAAGGTTGTATGAAAGCACGCCATGTCATAATAAGCAGAGCTTGGGAGCAAAATCAAAAGTATCATAATCTAGGCAAAGCCTAAAAACAAGTCACAAAGTTATTTAAAAAGATAACTTTTATGCAGCAAGAGCAAGGCCAGAAGGTAGAGGATCCATATCATTAGGACCCCAACCCAAGCTTGGCAAGTCATTACCATCTAGAATAAGCTCCCAACCAATAACTTGGGTAGTGTCTATGTCATCATCTTCTATTTGTGTGCAAGTGGGTGAAATAGAAAAAGAAAGCTTGGGGATCTTATCCAACATATCCATTTGGCCTCTAGGTGGTACCCCCCAAGAATCTAGGTGCAACATAGCAGGAGGAACACCCTAGACATCCTACCCAATAGGGGAAGGAGGTAGTGGTTGCCACCCTCACTACTACCTAAAAGGGGAAATGCATTGGTACATGGTGCTACTATGAGATTGATACTTGGAATGGCTACAACAATGCCCACCATAAGGTGGTTGAAGCACTCTATCATCCAATCTAGGATCCTTGGGTGGAGAAGGAAGAACCTGAGCCATAGCATAAGGAACTTCACCCCAATGGGAGAGGAGATCTTCAAAATGTCTAAGTTCCATAGCCACTTTTTTGGCTTGGAATTGAATCTACAAAAGAACATTAGAGATGATAGAATATTTGTGCAAAACAAAAACATTGCAATCAGTAAAAGCATGATTAAACACAAAATTCCTTCTTTCTTTCCAAATCTAGAACAGAATCTCCACTCTAAAAGTATGCTAGAATTGTGGGTATTTGAAGGGCATCGTGGGTTTGTCTCCAAGGAGGATATGTTGTTAAAGGAAGAATTCAAGCTAAAAAAGCCTAAAAATATCATGGATCCAAGTCTAGACACTTTGATCTTTGAAATAGTATCAGAAGAGATGAAGAAGCATCTTAAGGTGGCAATAAAAGGGGTAAGTAGGTAGGTGGACTCCAAGCTAGATGAGTCTTATGCCAATAGGAAAGCTTTGGTGCAGTATGCACTAAGCAAAATGAGCAAGTTTGGGCTCTACATAAGCCCCCCAAAAAGTGTTGAAGTGAAAGCTCCATGTTTTAACAGATAAGTGTATCCCATAGTGAGTGTTAAGCTTATCAATCATGGGCAAATGAGGGGTGAGCCATGCTCATCCAAGTCAAGGAGTGTGATTATGAAAAGGGGTCTTGACATACCATTTTTATTCCTTCCACCATGGCTGAGTGGAATGGATCAAGATTTTATGGAACATAGAAGCTGGGATGACATTAAGGATCTCTTGATAGGACTCCTAGTCTGCATTGGCTAACTCAAATTTAACTTTTGCCTCCTCCTAGGATAGTTAAGAGTGAGAGCACCTACAGAATATATCCTGGATGGTATGAATTCCTTTGTAGTGAAGCTTGAGAGTGTTAACCCAAGGGACTTCTACTAGGGGCATTTCATTGCAAGAGAAAATGGGAGACCACTAGAGAGAGTAGGAGTTAGTAGAAAGCCCAGTCTGAAAATTGGAACCATTCCAAAGTAGCCATGGTTTAATATTTTCTTAGACCTTCCATATGCTTTTGGCCATAAAGGACCCTATGATTTGGATAGGAAACTAAATGAGGAGTAAATTAGGGAAGTGGATCCCTTTCCAAGCCTTCTTGACCTTAGGTAAGCTTGAGGACATATAGTTTTTGAATAACACCTTCCAAGGTTCTTAACCCTCAATGGCTCATACAATCCCTTTGGCATATAAGGTAGTTCCTTATCGGGTTATGTCGATGAGCCCCATCCCTCCAACATCATGTGTGAGGCAACAATATTCCCAGGCCACCCTATGGAATCCTTTACCCTATGGGGAGGAAATCTTTGAGCAATTTATCTAGCTTTTGGTAAGAATTTTTAGAATTCACCTAACATAATGAGTAGTACACATGGGTTGACGCAAGAATTTTCAAGCAGATTTGAAATTTTCCTACTAACAAAAGAGACTTGGTCACCCAATATTCTAGCTTCTTAGCAACTCTATCAACAACATATTATCACACAAAAGGTAGTGAGGCATCAAAATCATAGGGGATGCCAATAAATTTAAAATTTTTATCATGTCGGATCCACTTACAACCAAATTTAATAGCCCACACTAGCAAAGGGAGGTATGATTGTCTATAGCAATGAGTTTTCTACCATTGGATGTTGGAGCCAGAAGCCAAGCAAAAGGTGTCAAGACACTGTAAGGCATTGTCCACATTGGTTTCATCCCCAATTAGAGTAAGGAAGGAGTCATCCACAAAGTGGCCATTTAATAGTTACATATCTTCATGCAGGTTCATGGCATCGAGAGGGAGATAAATTCCCTTAACAAGGCCCATAGCTTAAGCATTGCTAATAAAATATCGAAAACCCTTAGTTGCAAGCACATACAATGGGGAGTGAATGGGCACCCTTGATGAATAGAATAGAAAAGGCCAAATTACTCCGAGGTGACTCCAATAATGGAGAGGATAGCTACGGCATATAAGAAGAGCATCTAAACGGTTTGGATGAATATGGGCCCGAAGCCTAAAGCTTGAAGCATGGCTAGAATAAATGGCTATTTGATGTGATCATACGCTTTTTAAAAGTCAATTTTGATGAACATAACATGTTACTTAGACTGTCTGGCCCATTCTATATCTTCCTAGATGGCAATGACGTTATCCAAAATATAATAGCTTATGATGAATCCATTTGTTCTAGATGCACAATGAGAGGCATTATATTACACATTTGAATTGCTAAAGCCTTGGTAATGATCTTATAGGAGACATTCAGGAGGGTGGTGAGTTTCCAATTGCATATCAACTCAAGATCTCACTGCTTAGGTATGAATTTGATATTTCTTTTATTTATATTTATACCTAGAGAATTCTTGCAAAACAATTCTTGATAAACCTTATGCAAGTCACTGCCCACAAGGTCCCAAAGAGTTTTATCAAATTTTTAAGAGAGGCCATAAATGTTGGGAGCTTTGTCATTATCCATGTGAGACACCTTCATGAAAATAATCGATAGTGAGGGGCCTATTGCAAACCACCCGTTGGGTAGGAGTGAGCTTGCATGGCATCATTCAAAGGCATTGTTGAACGGTAGTTTCACATTCAGCTGAAGATGCTTGAGCTTTTAATACTTGTTGGTAATGGTAAAAAAAAGCTTATTTTATTTATAGAGTCTCTATAAGTCTATTGCCATCATCAAAAATGACTTGTATTTGTTACTTTGAGTTCTTGGCTTGCAGCATTTGGAAGAACTCCTTAGAAGCTTTATCCCCTGTCCTAAGCTAATAAAGCTTGGATTTGACTTGGGATCCCTAGGCATTGTAGTTATCTATAATCTAAATGTAGTGTCTCAAGGAAATAACTCTCACATGCAAGATCTCATTAAAGGGATCTTTTTATAGGGCTAGAGTCATGTGGCTTAGCTCTGAGCTGATAGTAGAGTCTGAGTGTCTCTAAATTTTGGCAAGCTGATGGCCATATATCTATAGAAAGCGGGAGGTCCTTCTGATGGCATCATCCCACTAGAGAATCAATCAAAGTCTTGGGAAGGATGTAGATCTAAATTATAAACTCTCTTATTGTGTGCCACTGGGGCCCATGCTTGAGTAAGGAGGTGTTAAGGAAGAATTACATTATGTGGAATTTGGAATTCATGAATTGCCATGTAGCTCAGAACCAAATAGGTGAGTGATTGGAAAGCCCAAAATCTGCTAGTGCCTACATCAAAGGAAATAAACTATTATCAAAAGAGAAGTACAATTGGGTGGACATCATTGCCAAATCTAGACACTTCAAAATCTGAGTGGGGCCTTCCCTATAATTACTCCAGGTATGACAAACTCTACCTACATGCCAATAGTTAAATTGGGGTCATAAAGGCCCCATTTAATGCACATGTAAAACCACACCTCCCTTTTGCTTGTTGCCCATCTCATAGGTAAGTGGCTGATTTTGTCCTCGAAGATGCCACCATATTAACGTCACCACATAATACTCAATGGGAATCAAGGAGATCATCTATTATACACTACCATAAATGGGTGCACTCTAAGGCATCATTTGAGGCATAAATATTAATAAAACCAAAAGAGTGGCTTTCCATGCTAAAAAGAACCCATACTAATCAGTTGGTGGGTACCACACCAGATTACACTAAGTGTGGTTGCTGTTGGGGACCAACCAACAATATGATTACACTTATGAAAGCAATAAACTGCGGAATTAAATCAGATAGATAAGTAACTAGAATGATAAATAGCAAAGAACAAGAGATACAAGAAACCACCCTAAAAACTTGTATTAAACTCTTTACAGAAGGAATACAATTGAAGAAACTTTTTTCTTCCACACCTCTCTCAGATGTACAGATCTCTCTCTAGATCTCTATCCCTCAAGAGCTCTCTCTCTCAAGTACAATCAACTCCAACAACCTGGATTGATTCACCTATACAATTCTGTACTGTTCTTTCAACATTCACATACGATAAACTACTACATAAGCTAAGAAGATCTAATTCTACATATATAAATAGGAGACTTGAGCATGCATTTACAACCAACAGTTAAGCCTCTTGAACAAGGGCTCTAAAAACAGTCTTACTAATAATAGAGACACAAACTTAAGACTACAACTTAAACTCATCATGCAAACACTCGGTTCTGTCCACAAAAATAGCTCTCTGGACACACAGGTAACCGATGCCAGTTCCTGTCTGCTTGCCTGTGACCAACGTCGGCCGATCTCCGCCGATGCTGGCGTCTCTTCAACTGCACCTGATCGACGTCGATCGCTCCTGACCGACGCCGGTGAATGTGTAAACCTGCAACTTTGGTAATGTGCTCCTTTGGTGAAGCTTTTAGGCTCCACACCTTAACAATCTCTCACTTGGAGATAAACAGCTGCACCAGTACCTGTACAGCAACATCTTCTAGCTCCTCCATCTTCAACTCAATCATGAAGACCAACAAAAGTTGAATGAAGATTCAACTTCTCCTTTGTAACCGGCTTGGTTAACATATCAACAAGATTCTTATCTGTATGGATCTTCTCCAGCTTCAACTCACCATCCTCCAATACCTGTCGTATGAAATGGTACCTAAGCTGTATATGCTTTGTTCTTGAATGAAAGGCTGAATTCTTAGCCAAATGGATTGCTCTCTGACTATCACTGTATAATCTAAAACTCCCTTGCTCCCTTCCAAGCTCTTCCATGAATCGTGTCATCCATATCATCTCTTTGTTAACCTCTGTGGCTGCAATATACTCTGCTTCTGTAGTTGACAAGGCAACAACCTTCTGCAACTTTAATATCCAGCTAACCGCCATTCCACCAACAGTGAAAACATATCCCGTGGTGCTCCTCCTACCATCCAAATCACCTGCCATATCTGAATCTACATAACCATGTAGAGAAGTATTTGAACCTCCATAGCACAAATGCTTACTGTTGGTTCCTCTCAGATATCTAAGGATCCACTGAACTGCTTTCCAATGTTCTTTTCCTAGATTGGCCATATACTTACTTACAACTCCCACTGCTTGGGCAATATCCGGTCTAGTACACACCATTGCATACATCAAACTCCCTACTGCGGAAGAATATGAAACTTTACTCATGTACTCTACCTCATCATGTGAATTAGGACATTGTTCTTTACTCAACTTAAAATGTCCAGCCAAAGGTGTGCTTACCGGTTTAGCATCCTGCATATTGAACCATTTCAACACCTTGTCCACATAATCCTCTTGAGACAATATCAACCTGTGATTTTTCCTGTCTCTCTTAATGCTCATGCCAAGGATTTTCTTTGCTGCTCCCAAATCCTTCATAGCAAACGTTTGAGCTAATTTCACCTTAAGCTCAGAGATATCCTACATGTGTGATCCTGCAACTAGCATATCATCTACATACAATAATAGAATAATATATCTACCATTATCCAATCTCTTAAAATACACACAATGGTCAGATTCACACCTACTGTAGCCATGCTCAGTCATAAACTTGTCAAATTTCAAATGCCACTGTATAGGAGCTTGCTTGAGGCCATACAAGCTTTTCTTCAATCTGCACACTAACTTCTCCTTACCTTTGACCTCAAATCCTTTCGGCTGTTCCATATATATTTCCTCATCCAAATCTCCATGAAGAAATGTTGTCTTAACATCTAGCTACTCAAGATGCAAATCCTCAATAGCAACCAAAGACAGTACAATCCAAATAGAAGTCATTTTAACAACAGGAGCAAAAATCTCATCAAAATCAATACCTGGCTTTTGTGCAAATCCTTTCACTACCAATCTGGCCTTATATCTCATCTGTCCATTCTCACCTTATTTTAACCTGTAGGTCCATCTATTCTTTAGTGTCCTCTTACCAACTGGCAACTCAACCAAATCCCATGTTTGGTTCTCTCTTATGGACTCCATCTCCTCAACCATGCCACGCTCCCACTGACTCTTGGACTCCACCTGTAATGCTTCTTCAAAACTCTCTGGTTCTCCACCATCAGTTAGCAATAAATAGAATAATGAAGGGGAATATCGAATTGGAGGCTTACTTACCCTTTTTGACCTCCTGATGGGCATCTGAGACTCGTTCACAACATGCTGTCCACCCAAATTCTCTGATAGTGACTGACCTCGATCACTTCCAGACCTGTTACTGGCTGACACCGATTCTGCCTGACCGATGCCGGTGCCTACCCTGTCGACGTCGGTCTCTATATGACTGACATCGATTTCTGTTCTGCCGACATCGGTTCCTACCCTGCCAACGTCAGTCTCTGTGTTTTCCTGCAAGTAATTATTTCTTTTTCCCGCGAGCTCATTTTGGACCGTCACCTCGTCTAATTCGCCATTGCTCTGCCTAGATTGATTCAGCTTCTTCAGCTGATCACTATACATCACTTTTTCATTGAAAACAACATCACGGCTCCTAATTATCTTGTTAGTTCCTAGATTCCAAAATCTGAAACCAAAATCATCTGAGCCATAGCCAATAAATGTGCACCTCATAGACTTAGCATCCAGCTTCTTTCTATTTTCCTTATCAACATGCACAAAGGCTTCACAACCAAAAACTTTGAGAAAAGAGAGATCTACCTTTTTACCTGTCCATGCCTCTTCTGGAATTCCACCATCCAGAGCTGTAGAGGGTCCTTTGTTAATCAGGTACACTACAGTGTCAACAGCTTCTACCCAAAACTCTAAGGGCAAACCAGCATGCAATCTCATACATCTTGCACGCTCCATAATTGTTCTATTCATCCTTTCAGCAATTCCATTCTGCTAAGGTGTCCTTGGAACCATCCTTTGCCTACGGATTCCATGCATATAACAATACCAGTTGAACTTATAGCTGCAAAACTCACCACCATTGTCAGATCTCAGGCACTTCAATCTTTTGCCTGTTTCATTCTCAACCATAGCTTTCCAAATCTTAAAAGTCTCAAATACATCAGATTTCTTCTTAATACAGTAGATCCATACCTTTCTTGTAGCATCATCTATGAATGAAACATAGTACTATGATCCTCCAATAGAAGCTACCTGAGCCGGTCCCCACACATCTGTGTGAACAAGCTACAACTTATGCTTCTTCTTTGTAGACCCAGTCTTGAGAAAACTAACTCTCTTCTATTTTATAAATACACAGTGCTCACAAAATTCTAGATCCATGCTTTTCAAATCTGAAAGCTTACCTTTAGACTTAAGAATTGACATTCCCTTCTCACTCATGTGGCCAAGCCTTGAGTGCCACAATTTTGCATCCACATCTGAAGTAGATAATACAGAAGGAGAATTGTTAGTAACATAATTACATAAATAGAGAGTACCTACTCTCTTACCTCTGGCCATAACAAGTGCACCCTTGGTCACCTTCCAAGATTCTGCTGTGAGAGATACTATACAACCCTCATCCCCTAACTTTCCTGCAGAAATCAAATTTCTCTTCAAGCTAGGAACATGCATAACATCTCTCAACACCCATGTGTTGTCATTCTGCATTTTCAGCTGCACTTTACCTTTGCCAATAATTTTACAAGGCTCATCATCCCCTAGATACACTATTCCAAAATCTCCATGGATATAGTCACTGAAATATTCCCTATTAGGGGTAGCATGAAAAGATGCACCAGAATCTAACACCCAAGATTCTATATTATTATGCAAAGAGAATATTAAAGCATCTTGTGCAATACCTGCAACCTTTGCTTCTTCCTTTCCTTTGTGATGATTGTCCTCCTTAGGCTTTGACCAACAATCTCTGTTTATGTGCCCCATCTTTCCACAATTCCATCATTGTGGCTTCCTGCCATTTCTGGATTTGGATCTACCTCTCCCCTTAGACTTAGATCTTGATCTCCCTTTCTTGCTCTTCTCTTTTTGCCTTCCCCTGATCTCAAAACTTAAAGCGTTCCCAGATGTCTCTTCTGTGATTTTCCTGTGAATTTCCTCATTCAAGATAACACTAACAACATCCTCTACTTTTAAAATATTTGAAGCAGATGCAGTATTACTAACTGCCATTACTAAGCTATACCAACTTTCAGGCAAAGAACATAATATTAAAAGAGCTTTTATTTCATTATCAAATACAATTTTGACTGAACTTAATTGATTTACAATACCGTGGAAATCATTCAGGTGATTAGATACAGATCCACCTTCCTGCATATGCAAATTAAATAGCTGCTTCATAAGATATACCTTATTAGAAGTTGAGGGTTTTTCATACAAATTTGCTAAAGTAGTCATCAACTCTACCATTATTTTTTCCTTTGATAAATTAGATATCACAGTAGATGCTAGACTCAGTCTTATAGACCCCAGAGCCTTTCTGTCAAGAACTTCCCATTCTTCATCATCCATGTCTGTGGGCTTCTTTGCAATCCCACCTAACGGTACATATAGATCTTTCTGATATAGATAGTCCTCTATCTGCATTCTCCAATGTTGATAATTTTTGCCATTAAACTTCTCCATTCTTAGTTTACTTTTTTTACCATTGCTTCTCCCACTCAAACAAAAATTCCTGTAGAAACTCCTGTGAGCAACCTGTAATCAATACACACTACACAGATCTGAACCACACGTTAGTGAACCTGAGCTTTGATGCCACTTGTGGATATCAAGCTCTAAACCTACAACCAAGGCTCTAATACCACTTGTTGGGGATCAACCAACAATATGATTACACTTATGAAAGCAATAAACTGCGGAATTAAATCAGATAGATAAGTAACTAGAATGATAAATAGCAAAGAACAAGAGATACAAGAAACCACCCTGAAAACTTGTATTAAACTCTTTATAGAAGGAATACAATTGAAGAAACTTCTTTCTTCCACACCTCTTTCAGATGTACAGATCTCTCTCTAGATCTCTATCCCTCAAGAGCTCTCTCTCTCAAGTACAATCAACTCCAACAACCTGGATTGATTCACCTATACAATTCTGTACTGTTCTTTCAACATTCACATATGATAAACTACTACATAAGCTAAGAAGATCTAATTCTACATATAGAATTAGGAGACTTGAGCATGCATTTACAACCAACAGTTAAGCCTCTTGAACAAGGGCTCTAAAAATAGTCTTACTAATAATAGAGACGCGAACTTAAGACTACAACTTAAACTCATCATGCAAACACTCGGTTCTGTCCACAAAAATAGCTTTCTGGACACACAGGTAATTGACGCCGGTTCATGTCTGCTTGCCTGTGACCGACGTTGGCCGATCTCTGGCGACGCTGGCGTCTCTTCAACTGCACCTGACTGACGTCGGTCGCTCCTGACCGACGCCGATGACTGTGTAAACCTGCAACTTTGGTAATGCGCTCCTTTGGTGAAGCTTTTAGGCTCCACACCTTAACAGTTGCCACCTTAGAAAAATGAAAGTGATCACCCCTCCATGTCCTATAACATAGTTGCTATGAAGAATGATATTGTCATGCTAGATGGAATTACTGATAGTCACCAATAAAAAATATGCCACCTTGACTTCCTGTAGATAGATAATGTCCATCTCAAGAAACTTCCTTCTTAAATCACACAACAAACTTGCATTTTGGGTTTATGAGACCCTAAACATTCCATGAAAAATAACTCATAGATGATGGGTGTCAAGGGACATGTCCTACGAGTCCAACCCTTCTACGGCATCATATCGATTTTGTAGAAAGTGCCCACTATTGATACTCAAGAAATCATATTGCTTCCTCAAACTAGGGTCAACCCAAAACTCTCCTTTCACCTCATCATTCCTCTGAGGAGGGCTACAAGAGAATTTGGGCATATTCCATCGAGTAAGAAGTAGAAGAGTGGTTGGATATGAGTATAAGAATCTGGAAGAGCTAGGTGTAGAGGCCTCGAAACCTTAGGACAAGATGTTAGCAACTAGAGGGGTGTTTAACACCCTAAGATTTTCTACAATTTTAGGGTTTCAGTCAGAAAGGGCTCTTTCTCAACAAGAACTTTATCCTACAAGCCATTGCTTGAAGATGGCTTGCCTACTTTGGGAGCATTACTATGTTTGCAGCTTTGGCATAAGAGTTCTTCTTCCCTACCGTAGTCCATCCATCCTAAACTAATGTTTTGCTAGCTTATAGAGAGGGATTGGTGGGAGAGGATGAGTGGTTGGGCACAATATTTGATCCAACTGAAGGGGAAATTTTCATATCTTAAGGTATGTGGCTTGATATTGAAATCAAGTGTTAGGCAAGTTGATAAATAGGACTAGCTAACAGTGCCTCACATCCTCGACTTGAATTTCCACAAACTCTTTGAGGTCCCAATAGAGGTTTACTTCTACATAAACCCTTTTTTATGGTCTAGCATATTAGAAGTGGTTTTGTTTATGATAAACCACACATCCTATGGAGGATGCTATTTGGTTAATAAATTACCAACAAGGGAGTGGGAAACCTAAAAATTCAACCCTGATAGGGACTTTAAGAATGGTGTGCTTCGAGACCACAAAGTCTCATGTCTAGGGGGAGAGAACTATAAGTGAGTTTCTGACATGCCAAGTAGTAGACCTATAGAGGATTCCTCCTGCATGGGAAGGGTGAGAGAAGTGAAAGATGAAAAATCCTTTAGTCATGTTCTAGACACTCTCTAGTGTAATGTCGTGAGCTACCCAATGAGGTTGAACCCAAGACCATAGCATACTTTCAGAGGGGATTATCCTAAAAAAATAGCCTATTAAACAAAATTTCCCTAACCATTAACATTCAAAATTAAATTCAAGAATGGGCAATATAACATCAGGTTCCAAAGCATTACCTCGTGGTAAACCTTTGGGATAAACTTCTTCAAGCACTTGAAGGGGGCATTACTCGATGCTCCACCATTCTTCTTCACAACTAAAATAATTGAGATAGAATGGGGAGAAGTAATTATAAAGGTTGGCCTCATCCATAGGTGAGAAACCTTAAAATGGTAATAAATGCAAGTCCCATAGGAAACTAAGGTCATGGTATGACACAAGATTGGGCAGGTAGAAAAACAATGGTTGACTTAATGGCAAGCATGGAATAAACCCTAGTAAAGCAAAAAAAACCTTTCCTCATCTTTCATACTTGTACATCATAGTGTGCTTCAACTATCAACAGAGAGGTCACATTGCTAGATTCTATAAGCAAATCCTACAAGACAAAATAGGTTTAATTAGGCTCTTAGAGTGAAAAAAACAAGGCACGTTAACTCATGGAAACCAAATGTGGTAAGTGTGAGTCATGATGATTTTACAGGTCCAAGTAATCTATTTGTTATGGTATAGAATCCTAAAAAAGTTGGAGAGTAACAAGAGCTCTCATTATCTGCTCATGTTGTGAATGAAGAGACTAAGCTCAAGGAGAAGACCAAGGTTCTGGTTGAGGCTAGTTCTGAGGTGTGTTTAGATGCTAAAGAGCAACCTGCTATGTGTGATCAAGTTTTAATCTTGGTTCATGTGTTATCAAGGTCTAAAGTTGATGTTTTGTAATGCAAAGAGATACTTTAGTGATCAAGGTATGTCAAGATTCCATATTTTCTCCAAATTTTGTATATCCCATCATATAAGAGAAAGTGAGTGATGTAGAAAAGGTACAAGTTGTCAAATTTTAGAGCAATAAGTTTTATAGCTATAAAAGGATTCTATTGGTTACTGAGGAGATGTGGGCCACTCCTTGCTTCACTTTGTTTTAGAGCATTTTGGTGTAGAGGAGATCTCTATCTATGCTTATTAAGAGACTCCTTTCAATGGAAAAGAAAGTGTTGTTTTGGTTTTTTTTAGAAGGTCTTTGAAGGCAAGAGATGAGCATTTCCAATTGGATTTGGTGTGTCAAGATGGTAGGAGTGCTTTGATGAGGTTAGAGTGATGTCATAAGGTGGTTTTGATGTGTATGTAATGTCTACAGGATCAAAATGGGTGTTTTTAGGTGGCATAATGAGATTGATGGAATGTCAAGAAGAGTTTGGTGCTCATAAAGGTCTATGTACTTTTTTGTGAGGTGTTCCAAGTGGTGTTGTGTCTTGATGGTCCTGTTTGTGCCTTTTCGAGGTTTTTGTGTGCTCCTAGGTTTATCTTTTTTGTTGCAAATCAAAGTATAAGAAGTTCAAGGTTCCCAAAGGTTTTAAAGCTCAAAACTTGGTCAAGAAGTGTGTGATGATTATCTCCAAGTGTGAAATAAGTTTCAAAGGTGGGCATTGACCATAAGGTTTGTAGACCTTGTTTATTTTGAGATTCTAGAGTTTTGGGCTATGCTATAAAAGTGGTTTACCTTGTGAATTAAGGTCTTAATAGTCTTAATATGTTATATGGGCCAAATGGGTTTTCAAATATATCTTCATAGAGATCTGAAGGTTTGTAGTTTTCAAATTATTCATGATTTTGTCAATATAGAGGCCTAATTGGCTAGTAGGTTTGTGAATGAATTATGTTTTAGAGGAGGATATAGGTGATTAAAATTTATGTGATTAAGGTGGAATATGAGAGTTATCTATATATGAAGTTTTAGGTCTTGAAAATATGTCTACTTAAAGTTGTGGGCTTTACAAGTTCTAGGTTGGGCTATAAGGAGACTAAACAGGCCTAGTGTGAAGAAGAGTTTTTTTTTTATCAATTTATCCAAAAGAGAATGGTATGATTGTTTCAATGTAAGTTCTCAGGATTTAGATCATGTTTCTTATTTGGTGAGTAGTATGAAGTTTTATTGGCGGTCCTTGAGGTGGCTTGAGAGGAAGGATAGTAAGCTTGTGTGGTGGTTCTTCATGATGTGTGGAGATCTAAAGATGTTCAAGGGGTGAAATGGCTCAGAGATATTAGGGGGATTCCCTCTCAGATGTTTTTGGGTGAGTTACATTAGATTTCAATGCTTTTGTGTGTTCTTTCTTCATTGTTTGTAGTGCTTGATTGAAGAGAGTATTGGTATGTAGCCAGAAAAAGTTGTCAAGGCAAAGAAGAGGTAGGCTCAAGATAAGGGGGAGTTTGTATCATAATTATAAGGTGGTTCTATATTATTGGTGGTATTTTTATGTCCTTAATATTATTTTATGCCCACTTTATCATTGTGTTAAAGGGGGAGAAGGTTCCTACTGTGAGAGTGCTTGAAGAGAGAAAAGGAAAGTGAGTTGTATGATGGGTGTTAACATCAATGACAAAGTGGGAGATTATTGGAGAGTTGTCAGTGATGTCATGGAGGTGTCCAAGTGAGTGGATGAAGTGTCTTGATAGTCTAAGTGTTAATGACAAAGTGTAAAGTATGCTTGAAGTAGGCTTGGTTGATCTTCAGTTTTGGCATGATTAGGGATGGGTATGAAGTATTGAGCATGTGTGACAAGTCCTATCAGAGGTCAAGAATGATTGGAGAGATTGTAGAAGTGCATGGTATTCATCTGGTTCTTCAGTGTGTTTATCTTGGCAACACCTTCATAATGTTCATCTTGTAAATACCTTCATTATGAATATAATGAGGGTTTCATTAGGTTTTAATTATGTTCATCTTAGCAATGTGACCTCTCTATTGATAGTAAATCACATACCTTAAACATTCATCTTCTTTAGCTTTCAAGCTTGTAGATAGGATTTCCAATTGACAACTGAGATGCTTGACTATATCTTCATGATCTTTGGTGTCTTCATTCATTCTTTCCTCAAACACACTAAATTTCTCTTCATACTCCTTTATTTGAGACTTCATATTCTTGTTAATCTTCTTCTCAATCTTCGGTTCTTCAAGAGCATTCATCAATTTAGTCTCATATTCCACCTCATCTTTATCATCATTTGAATCACTCCAAGTAGACTCCTTTTGATATGAGCAACTTATTTCCTCAACCATGAAAAGGGATTTATCTTCAATAAGACCATTATCTTCATGATCATACTCTGAATCATTGTCTTCACTCTCATCTAATGAGCTACAATCTTTATTAGTGTAGAGATTCTTCTTGTTCTTGAAGGACTTCTTGTTATCATACTTTCTGAATCCTTTCTTCCTTTTATCATACTTATATGTCTTCTTGTCTTAATCTTGGACATCACCATGCTCTTCATCATCATTCTTATTATGCTTATGAGGGAACTTATTAGTAAAATGTCCTATCTCTCCATAATTGAAGCATTGAAGGGTAGTTTACCCTTATACTTACCTGACCATGTTTTTAATATCCTTTTAAACAAAGCAATTAGTTAATTTTCATCGATATCAGACATGTCATCCTCCTTGAGTTTTTTACCTTGGAAATTCTTCTTTCGCTTCATTTCTATCTTGAATGCTTCTTCCTTATTTGGTGGTATATCATCATTTACTCTCATCTCATAGGTAGTAATAATGCCATGCAATTCATCCATCTTTCATTGAGTAAGATCATGACTTTCTTCTACAACAAACACTTTTGAATCAAACTTGAGAGAGAGAGAGACCTTAATACATTTTGAACTATATTAACTTCCTCAAGATTCTCTCCAAGACCTTTGATGATGTTCACAATCTCATCAAATCTCTACAAAAAAGATGCCACCAAATCTTTTTCCTTCATCTTAAGACTCTCAAATTATCTTCGATGAGTCTATAATTTTAACCTTTGAGTATACTTCATATATAATTTTCAGTTTATCCCACATTTCTTTGGTAGATATGCAATGTATTACCTTGGTGTATTCAATCTATAAAATACCACAAGTGATAGCATTTATTGCCTTAGAATTGTTCTCAAACAACTTCTTATCTACAACACTGGATGGAGGAATAGTAGGTGTAGAATAACCATCCATAAAAGATTGTCAAGTGTCAAACCCTAGGGACATGATGTAGGTCCTCATTCTTTCACTCCAAAATTTATAATTAGATCCATTTAACATCGGTACTTTCTTAGTGGAAAAACCTCCTTTCATTTGATGGCTACCCATATTGTACCTTGGACCTCCTTCAAGCTATCAAGCCTTTACCAAAGGACCCATTCTAATACTAATTTTTTAAGGTACAAACCACTGAGAGGGGGGTATGAATCAGTGGTGGAATATAATCCAATTAAATTTCCAAACCCTTCAAACACTTATGCATTTAATACAACCATTCATGAAGCATTTAAGATGTTATATCAATGAAAAAATAGATAATGCAAGATTACACACACAACACAAGATCTATGTGAGAAACCATCTTGGAGAATAAAACCCACTCTCAAACCTATAAACATATGGACTACTTGTCCTATAAGAAGCATGCAAACATGAGACTTTAGTGAAACACCTATTCTGTAAGGAGCACCTACCCCTAGGATGATCAAGTCCTTCAAACCAGACTTTAGTGAAACACATGTTCCACAAGGAACACTTACCCTTAGGATGGTCAAGTCCTTCTAACCAAGATTTAGTAAAACACATATTCCACAAAGATCACTTACCCCTGTGATGGTCAAGTCCTTTTGACCTAGATGTTGATCATCCTCCCAAAACCTATGATATGAACATATCCTGATCACTGATTGCCTACCAATCTGATGGAGACACCCTACAAATATAACCCCCTTCACTTCTTCACACACTCACAGAGATCCAAAACCACCTTTTGGATCACTCTACACTTATAAACAACAAATTTTTCACAACCTCACCAACATGGCCAAATGTTTATACACATAATCCACACTTTGATCTACCTCTCAAATCAACCACCAATCTCACACAGACATCATCTATCCTTCGATCACACTCAAGGCATCCAAAACATCCTTTTTGAACACTATAGACCTATTCGCTCATCCTCAATCTTCAAACACAAAAGATTATTATTATAACATCATAAATATGACCTACAAGTAATACACATAGTCATCAACCTACTCTACTCTACAACCCATCCACTGGTCACCCACCCTTCTTTTCTTCGCTCCAAAACACTTGCATACACCTCTTCTTACAAGTCTAGAAATCACCACCTTTGATTTCCATTATTATAGATCCATCATGATTATCATGTTCATAACCTTCCTTGTCAACCACAACACATGCCTTCACTCTTAAGGCATCTACATGGGTCACCTTTAAGCAGTACCTTCTTTCAAATAGGCATAAGTGTCCTTTTAGGTCCTATGGAGACCCATTCACCTATTTGACACTTATCTGAGCAAACTTAAAACACAAAAAAACTTTAACAATACATATACCCATGCCACACAATCTATAGGTCCACCTTAAGTGACAACATCCATCACATCACCCTTTTGCTATAGCATAATTAGCCCAAACATCATTTTGTATATATGATCACCAAGAACAAACACACAATCAACTTCTAAGACTTTGATCATATAGAATATGGATTGGTCAAACCTCTATAATCCACAAAAATGGTCCTCATGGAGTCTACAACATGATCCAACACTTAGTTCATCTTAAAACATTGAAATGCCATCAAGAACAACTTAATTACCCTTCTCGGGTTACTTGCAAAGCCTGAACACATACATAGTCAACTTTGGAGCCCCATATCTTTGACTGTACAAATAATTAGAACTTATAACTAGGTTCTTTGGATGTACCATGAAGTCCTCTACAAGTTTTACACCATGATCAAATTCAGCATATGTCAAAAGTTATAGCATAAAAACTATAGATTGGTCTTCCCTCACAAATTCAAATATTTGAATTCCAATGGTCACTAAGCAACTGTTAAAATTCAAACATGTTGTCAACATATCATTCCCTATCATAGCTTGAATGAATACACATCATTGTTATCCCTTCAAAGTAGCTCAGTATTTACCTTTACTTATTATTAAACATTAAACACTTATCATCTCATTGTTTTCTGACAATTTGGAACAAATGCGCTTTAGCAATTTCTTCATATCAGCTAGACCTTTATCTTGCAATGTTCACCATTAGATCTTGATCAAAACTCCCATGATTATGAAACTTGGCACCCTAGTGTGCCTTTTGAACACTTTGATATCAATCCATGTACTTGTGCCACTTGGTAGTCACACATGCTTTGTTGACCTTTTACTTGTCCCACACCATTGATCTTCATAAGTATAAACCACCACTCATCATTGATCTTTTATCAGATTAGCAAGCTTGTGACACTTGTCACTAGTATGTGAAACCTTTGACATATTGACTGCATACGCACCATTGATCTCAATATGTATGATTAAGCGCTCACTATTGGATCTTCTAGAACAATGACCTCAAACTTCAACGTCATTAAACTTGACGGTCTCTAGCCCATCTTACTCTGCTAGAGAAACTTTGAAGCTTAATAACTTGAGCTAGAAATCACTTCAAGACTCCAAATTTTTAGGGTAGATTCTTGGAACTATATAAAACATATCCATGTAAACCTTTGACCATTATTGACTTTTTGATTACCTGCATTAAATACACAAACTTTTTGGTTCATTCATATCTACATGACGTGTAGTGATGGTCTGGGTAAGTATAGAAACTTAGTGAACTTCTATCTGAGAGACCAAATTTGTACCCACATATATTTTGATATGATTAACTGCATGACCTAAAAATTGGACCATAGTAATTTGGGACTAATGTGGTCACAAGCATATGACCAACTCCCCCTAACTCATCCATATGTGGTAATGGTGACATCAACAAACTACATACTCATATTTGTTTGTCATAGAACTAACTATGCCAAGATGAACATAATGAAGAACTGGATGAATACCATGCACTTTTATAAGCTCTCCAGTCATCTTTAACCTCTGATATGACCCCTCACACATGCTCAATAATTCAGACCCATCCCTAATCATGCCAAAATTAAAGATCAACCAATCCTACTTCAAGCATACTAGGACAAGCACACTGCACACTTTATCATTAACACTTAGACTATCAAGACACTTCATCCACTCACTTGGACACCTCCATGACATCACTGATAACTCTCCAATAAAATTGTAGTATAGGTCATGTGGACAACTTATTTTACATTCCACATTGTTTTATCAAATTGGATTTAGGTAATATCTTGAGGGTAAAAGCAAATATAAGCATTACTATTACCATTGATTTCTTCATATCTTGCATTTAGAATAAAGTGAATTCCATAGAGTTTTTTGTGTTTCCTAGCCACATTGTGAAGGATCAATGCTCAAAGTTTATAGATCACTTGCTGGAACCAAGTACCATAATTGAAGATAATATCACAAGTGATGGAAAAATGGAGATAATCCCTATGAAAAGTTTGATGCTTGATGTGGGTAGTAAAAATATGTCATTTTGTTGTTCCTTGTATCATGTTTAAACATAGCAAGGTGTTCTTTGGATCAAGCTAATTACAGGTTTATTATCCTTGGATGGATTGAGGAGTTTTCAAGAATGATAAGATTCCACAAGATGACTTCCATGTCATTTTAGTTGATAGATATGATATACCATGCAATAAGAAAATTCAGAATCTTGGCCTAACCATTGGAGACCTTAAGGTTTGTGATGGTTTTGATATTACTAGTTTAAGATATGTTGATGTGGTTTTGGGTAGATTCTTTGGTCATCACAGAATATTTGTTAAGGGATCTTCATGTCTAGAAACACCCTTGATTGATATAGCAGAGATGAGAGATTTTGTATGGACACAAATTGGATAAAAGGTTTTTAATATAATTTAGGAGGTACTTATTTCATGTCCTATACTTGTTCTTTTAGATTTTTCACCTCCATTTGTTGTAAATTGTGATGCTTCAGAAGTGGGACTTAGAGTGGTTCAGAAGGGGCATCCCATAGCATTTAAAAGGTAGAAGTAGGAAGAATCAGACCAAGTAATGTGGGTCATCATGCATGCCTTGACCAAGCACCAATAATTCTTAGTTCATAGAAGAGTTGGCGAGAAGACATCATAGTTTTAAGCTTTGGGTGAGTAAGCTCCAAGATTATGAGTTTAACATAAAGTACATTAATTTGAAATGGAATGAAGTAGATGTTGTTATTTTTAGGATGCATATTCTATATTCTTCTTCAGTCATTTATACCAATTGGAAGGTCTCTATTATGGAGGGATATGTTACAGACACATTGTATACTTACCTCCTTGATGGGAATGTGAGAGATAATAGATTCGGAGAAATGGGTGACCCCATGCTTAATAAAAACATAATCTTCCTTATTTGTGAGTCCAAAGTAAGGGAGAATGTTTTGATAGCCTTTCATGATGTACCACTAGGGGAACATCCAAGATCACTCATAACCTACAGAGAGATTCTCATGTGAGGGTCTCAAACAGAAGGTTCTTGTACAAATTAGAGTGGTGTAGCAGAAGCATGATGCAGAGTTCTTGAGACTTATTTAAGATTTTGGTACATGATTTAGATTAGATGGGCATTATAGTTTGATTCATGGCATAAAGACATTTGAGTATTGATATTTACAAAGTGATCTTTGGCATAATTTGGCTCACTTGATTAGTTCAAGTTCCAGATTGTATGAGTCCTACAGTTTGATGCAATTGCTTGAAGACAAGCAATTTTGGGAAGGGAGGATTTGTCATATCCCCTTTGTCATTAATTTGATGTTGTGGGAAAAGTAGCCATTCTAATATTTCTTTAGCACTATTCATAGGGACACTATTCACCAAGTCACTATTTATATAGGCACTATTCATGGATTTACTATTCACTATCACTATTCATTGGTGATGCAGGTATGATGTAGTAGATGAGGTGGATTGTGGATGATGTGGCATGGCCCACATGGGGTCTCCCATGTAATCTAAGGTATGTGAGTGGAGTGGGGTGCACCACTCCACTAAAGAGACAAATTTGACTTTTGTGATCACATGGTGTGGCCACTTGAAGGTCTCCTATGGAATCTAAGGCATATGAGTGGAGTGGGGTGTACTACTCCACTAAGGAGACAAATTTGACTTTTGTGATCACATGGTGTGGCCACTTAAAGGAAAAGACAAAAAGAGAAAAGATGGCACATTTATTATCAGGTGTCATGATTTATAGAGTGAGGAGAAGTCAAAAGAGAGTTGGCATATGTTTGGAATATTATGTGTGCACTTGGTAAGTGGGGGGCAAGATTTACTATGTTGATTCGGCTCACATGTGGAGGTGGGGGTGCAATCATGAAAGCATCTGTAAGTGGAAGCAACATTGTCTAAAGTGGGAGATCGCTTTTGACTCTCACAAGGTGCTAAGCTTGCCACTATTGCTTAAATAGTTATCCCACTAGATTGGGGTGCATTTCCTCCTTGTTCATGAATTTTCCTCTCCTCTCCTCTCTCTCCTTCTCATTTTCTACTTAAGGATGGCTCTCTCATTATAATGGTTATCTATTTACCAATTTATATCTCTTTTATGTCTTTCATGACATTATCTGAACTTATGTTCATTCATACTCTTCCTTGGATGAAAACCTAGTGAAGACAAGATTAGTGGGTAAAAACCCATTGGTTCTAGAATCATAGGACATAAACCCTATGGTTCATGAGGGTGATCTCACTCAGAGATTGCAACAGAGCTTTAGAAGATCCAGTTTGTGTAGTTGTTCAATATGTGTGATTATTTCATGTTTCATGTATTTCCTTAAGTTTCAAATATATTAGTTGGTGATGTTCTTTCCCTGTATTGTTCAATTTAAATCCATTTCCATATTTGTTGAGTTTAAGATATTATAGTTGTAGCAATTTTTTCCTCTATGTACGTTGAGCTTGAGTCTATTTCCATAGTATTTATGTTTGGATTCATACAATTTAAGTATATTTGTATAATATCCCATTTAGGGATATTACACAATAAGTTGCATTAAGGAAATAACTTGATCTTGTGTTCCAAAAGGGCTCCACAATAGAATGTTAACCCAGATAATGATAAACACTCTAATGATTACTATTTGCCTAAGTAGATTATAACACATATATTTATAAGAGGTATTATAATTCAAATTAAATGACGTTGGCTTCCAATGGTTAGGACTTGAAATGGATAAAAGAGCGGGACACAAGTACCAAACTTAAAGGGTGTCTAACGCACAATATATTATAAGAATAAAAAAGGATGCACAAGCGGCAAGGGATTTAAGAAGCTAAAATTCAACAAAAGGGCCCATATTACCTAATTTAAACAAAATTACATATGCATAAATAAATATACTAAAATATATTAACATAAAATAAGGCCATCGAACCATTTTTAAGTGTGCACACTTACAAAATAGTTATTTTTCCTTTTATCTTACACATTATTTCTAAATTTGGTACAACCCCACTCATTAATGATGTGATCTTTCAAGTGGTGACTATGATTCACAGGCTTAGATGTATGGCCAACTATTTGGTTGATTTCATCAATTACACCTCTCAAGCATTCAAATCTTCTATGCAACTAGCACAATGTTGGATCAAATTTTGATAGTTTGTTAGGGTTTATGCTTTACCAGGCCTTATAAGTAATAATATCAACAAACTCACTCCACATAATTTTCTAATTAATGCACCATATATATCTAAAAGGGAGATAAATAGGGGTATCATAGATGAGATTTATAGAGCATACCTTTAGTCTAAATGGCTAAAGTCTTGTCAGTGTCTTTCCTTAAAGTTTCAACATTGCTACAGTACATAACTTCGATTTGACGATGGGCTCAACTTACCTACAGACTATAACCAACTACAATTATCGTTTAGTTTGAGGTTTTTATTAACACAATTCAGAGTTTGTTCACACCACCTCCAAATTGAGATAGATTAGCATATTCCTTATGTACATCGTATTTGTCAAATTTGTTCTTTAGAACCTGAAATCGAGGATCATTTTGTATTTATATGTTCTCCTTACTATGAGATCAAATCTCTAAAGACTTGTATAACTCTCTAGACCTATATGGATTATGAAGATCAAAGATGCTTGGCTTTCTTCTTTCAATAGATGTTTGATCTTTTTCAACATTTTCCTAGAGACTTTACTTCTATAATGATCTACCTCCAATTTGTTGCTTCTTTTTTACACCTTGTTTCGTCTTCAAGGTTTAGTAGGAAATGACTGTGAAACATGGTTGTAGATATAGTGAGATCAGTGAGGCATCAAAAATTTAAAAAAAAATGCATATTTCCTTTGTTTCATATTATTTTTAATTTTTGGTCTTTTAGAAATTACTCTTTCACTCCCTATTCCTTACTTTACATTGTACTTTTTCAATCCCATGTTTTAAAAATATGACTCTTTAGAGAATAGATCTATTGAGCATATACTATTAAAGGTGATCTAAATTTATAAATATAACACTCTTTTTTTTTGAAAGCGTTCGTGTATTTCTTAAAAAGAAACTAATACATGCCCGATCAAATAGGTAGGGGGTATGAAAGCTCACCCCAAGAAAAATGCATTACAAAAATTGGGATGAACACACCTAAGCACAAAGAACCAAATATAAAGTAATCAACGCACAACATCACACCTTAAAGAGATATTATTTTTTGTAAGAAAGGGTAAGTCACTTACCCCAACTTTCTTCCTTTGCCTTTGACTTAAGTTGATGCTCTTTTTGCATGTGGGGATCAACCATTGAATTCAAAGTTACACATCACAATTTTTTATTATTACAAGGCAACCATAATTTCTTATCAATGACAACATTTGCAAGTTTTTTTGAGGATACATTGCTCATTGGATTCAATATCCCTTGAAAAGCAATTTCCTCATTTTTTTGATGATCTATTTTTTGCTTATTTTCTTGCAGTTCTCTCAAACCGGATGCAATAAGCTCCTTTATGGGATTAGAAATGGTCATTACCTCATACTCTTAATTGTCTTTATTTGTATCTTTCAAAAGTTCTGGTGAATCCATTACCTCAGAGTCTTCATCCACTTTTCCCTTTATTTTCTATTACCCTAAAACGCAAGTTTATAGATCCTCTTTACATGACCCCCACAAACTTACAAATACAATATTTTAAAAAAAAATGCTACATATAAAAAATAATATGAAGAGCGTCCCTTGAATTAATTTATCCCTTTAATTATTTCGAAATGATGCCATGGAAAGGGGTCACCGTTACCTACTGGCCTGGTTGCACGAAAAATTATTTCATTGATTTATTCAACAAAATTTTTGTTTTATATTGAAGTCTTGGAAATTCTTACATCAACTCAAATGCACGCGGTTTGCAAAAGTATAAATTGAAAGAGGCCCACGCTCAAAAGTTTAATTTAAATAGTCAACACACCCGACATACACAAAACACTAGCCTGCCTATATATCTAAAACCATTCATTCCAAAAAAAAAAAAAAAAGACAAAGTTTAATTTAAAAAGAAGACGGCAAATTATTTATAAAAAAAAAAATCATTCATTCAAAAAAAATTCCCACTTGCCCCTTCCCCGGGCCCAACCAAGAAACAAAGCTAAAACCTCCACTAGCATAGCATTGAAATTCAGGGGTTGGTGACAGCGAAACATTGAGAATATAAGTTTTTGGGAGTACTTTGTATTAATTTTTTAATTCTATGTTTCGGATCAATGTTTCATTAATTGTCAAAGGAAAATGTTTACAGAATATATGTGGGAATAATTCACGATTTATCATTTTTTTTTCATTATAATTTATTGGAAACAATTTGTAATTTATCATATGAACTTAAATTGGTTTGGTATGCTATATGAATTTATTATTTTAATAATTTTGAATATTATTTAATGCTTTTTGGTACATTGTTGGTATTTTTTACATTAATGTATATATGCTCCATGCACATACACACTTATTTTTTATGTACAAACACACTTGTGCTCCACTCACATGTTCGACATACTTTCACTATTACACGAAGTATAATTAATGTCACAATTAGGATCAAATTAATATCATGAATCAATCTTATTTAATATTTTGACCTCCATGATAAAATTTAAGAAATTCACATCATTTTTATGGCACAAAATGACAAAACTATGCATTTTTATTTACATGACATTTGTACCATATTGACATGACTTTTCCATCACCCAAAAAAGATACACTAATGGTACAAATATAATTCGACAATATTATATATGTATGTGTATGTATGTATATAATTTTTTGTAATTACAATTATAAATAATTATATTATATTTGTAAAATAAATTAAAAAATAATAATTTTTATATTATCCTAAATAAAAATATGTAATTTTATTATATTATATATTTGTATATTTAGTACTCTAGGTTTTGAATATATATAAATTTATAATATTAATATAAAATTACTAAACATGCTACATCTTAAATGTTGCGTTGTCATCCTCATTCTCAGCACCCTGTCTTCTCATACTAGGTGTATTTATTGTTGCGATCAAGATCTTGATCATCTTCCTCATCCTCCTCATCGATATTAGGATTCCCAATAATGATAAATCATCTTTCAACCTACAAATACATAATGATAAAATTATATAAGTATTTTAATTTATAATTTACATAATTCATAACTAATAAACAATTCATGTCTTACCAGCACATAATAATAATCATGGGCCCACTTGAGAAAGGTAGGTGTTTTCTATCTCATAGATTTTAATGTCGCATGCACTTCCTTTATTGTGTGCATGTCATTGTACTCTCCCTGTTAAAATAATTATATAAGAAAATTAGGTGCATTAATAATGTATATAAAAAAGTTATACAAACATGTAAAATAATGTATAATAACTTATATAAAATTTACAAGTTTGTTAGTAACCTCGTCTTCATTTTATTGTCCCATACAATAAGTCACATGCAACCCTTTTTGAGCTTTTTCTTTATAACCATTTACTTGGTTAGTCTCTTGCTTTGCATTAATTACAATATTTTTAAAATATTTAATAAATAAAAGAAAGAATACATCTTCTTAATTTGGTTAACTAGTTTGTAACATTTTTATCGTCATTTAATGGTCATATATCACACAATTTATTTCAATCATCTCTATTTATTATGGAAAGTCAAATATTTATCCTCTCTACACCAATGTTTTTATTGTATTGAACTTGAATATTATAGATATGAAAAAATATTAAAAGGCTATAAAATTTATTTTAAAAAACGATTGTATGTATGCGATATAATTACCCTCAAATACTCTTCATTCTCCTAAACCCTTATAATGTATGCATTGTTCAATTAAACTATTCTTATATTGGGCATTGTTGAACTCTCCCTGAATTACAACAACCAACTTTGTGTGACATCAACCAATATTTTATAATAGATTAATGAAAAAAATTATAAAACAATTTTTTAACTTTGTCAACTATTCTCTTTTTTAAATACTTGAAACCAACAAATATTGAATATCAAATATATTGTACTTTAATCAATCACTATAAATTAACAAATAAATAAATTGAAAATTATAATCTAAAAAATAGAAATAAAAAAAATAAAATACTCAAATAAAACATAGTAAAATGCTTACTTTATCTAAGTATCTTTTAATATCTCCATATCATTATTTACATAGAGATCCATTCTAAGTATGCCATTCAATTAGTGTTTATATTATTATGAGGATCATGGATACTTGACTCTCTTCTTTTTACAGATATTTGATCTTCACCAATATTTATTTCAATACTTTATTTCTACAATGATTTAGACACAGAGTATTGTTTCATTTTTTAACCTTATTTCTTTTTCAAAATTAAATAAAAAATAATTGTGAAATAAGGTTGTAGTTATAGTAAACTTAGTGAAACATAGAAAACATCAATTTTTTTCACTTATGTTCTTAGTTGCATATTCTTTTTAATTTTTGGACTTCTTAAAATTACTCTTTTACTCCTTATTTTATTCTTTTTCTTTTTCAATCCTATGTATCAATTTTAACCTTTCATGAAAATTTAATATCATTATTAACAGAGGTTTTTTCACTCTATTAGGGTTTTCTCCTTGCGCACTATTAAGTCGGCCCTTGATTTTTTATTTGTCCAACTTGTTTCATATTGCAACCCCTAAGTTGCCTGTGGGACTTGCATTTATTACCTTTTAGGGTTTCTCATCTTTGGGTGAGGCTAGCCTTTATAATGACTTCTTCCCATTCTATCTCGGTTGTTTCAATTGCAGAGAAGAATGACAAAGTATCCAACATGGCCCCTTGCAAGCACTTGAAGAAGTTTGTCCCAAAGGTTTACCATGACATAATGCTTCAAAACGTGATGTTATATTCCCTATTCTTGAATTTAATTATGTGTGTCAATGGTTAGAGCAATTTTGTTTGATAGGATATTTTGTTGGGAGAATTCCCTTTGAAAGTATGCTTATGCCTTGGGTGCAAACCCACTAGGTAGCTCATGGCATTAAGCTAGAGAGCATCCAAAATATGACCAAGGGTTTTTTCTATTTCGCTTTTCCAACCCCTCCCATGTAGGAGGAATCCTCCATAGGTCTACCACTTGGTATGTTAGAAACTCGCTCATGGTTCTCTCCCTTGGACACAAGACTTTGTTATCTCAAAGCACACTACTCTTAAAGTCCTAATTTGGATTGAATTTTTAGGCGTTTCACTTTACTACTGGCACTTTATTCACTAGATAACCTCCTCCATAGGTTGGGTTGTATGCCATGAACAAAACTGGTTCTACTCTGCTAGATCGTAAAAGCAGGTTTGTGTAAAAGTAGACCTTTTTTGGGACCTCAAAAAATTGTGGAAATTCAAGTTGGGGATGTGAGACACTCACAATGAGTCCTATATATCAACTTTCCTAATGCTTATTTTCGCTGCCAAGCCACAAACCATAAGATTATGGACCATCCCCTCCATTTGTCCCATAACAATGTGTCTAACCTCTCATCTACTCCCCCCAAGCCCTCTCCATAAGCTAGCAAAAATCTAGTTAAAGATGGATGGACTATGGTAGGAAAGAAGAACAATCATACCAAAGCTACGAGTTCAAGTGCTACTCCCAAAGGAGGTAAGTCGTTATCAAGCAATGGCTCGCAGGAGTAGGCTCCTGTTGAGAAAGAGCCTTCCTAAGCTGAAGCCCCAAAAATATTAAAAAAACTTAGGGTCTTCAACACCCCTCTCGGTACTAACATTTTGTCCCAGGATCTCAAGGCTCTTTTGCCTAGTTCTTCTAGATTTTTAGACTCACAACTAACCGCTCTTCCACTTCTTGCTCAGTAGGATGCACCCAAATGCTCTCACAACCCTCCTCAAAGGAGTGATGAGGTAGAGGAAGGAGAGTATTAGGTTGACCCTACCGTGAGGAAATAATTTGATGATTTTTCAAATATCAATAGTGGGCATTTTTTGTAGAATCAGTATGATGCCTTAGAAGGTCTGGACTCTAAGGACATGTCCCTCAACACCCACATCTATGAATTTATTTTGATGGAATGTTTGGGGTATTACAAACCCAAAATGTAAGTTTGTTGTGCGTGATTTCAGAAAGAAGTTTTCTGAGATGGACATTCTTTGTCTACAAGAAGTCAAGGTGGCAAATTTTTTATTGACAACTGTCAGTAATTCTATCTAGCATGATAGTATTATTTTGCATAGAAATCATGAAGTAGGACGTGGAGGGGTGATCACATTCATTTCTCCAAGGTGGTGGTTGTACTTAGTGCAATCTAGTGTGGACCCTACCAACTAGTTAGTATGGCCCCTTTTTAGCATTAAAAGCCATTCTTTTGGTTTTATTAACATTTATGCCTCAAATGATGCTTTCGAGCGTACCTTTTTATGGTGTTGGATTGCAGATGATCTCCTCGATGCCCATTGGGTCTTATGTGGTGACTTTAATATGGTGGCATCTCCTGAGGAAAAAGTGGGCCACTTTCCAATGCATTGAGTAGTTGATGAAAGAGAGGTATGGTATTACATGTGCACTAAATAGGGCTTTTATGACCCTAATTTAATCCACTAGCCTGTAGACAGAGTATGGTACACCTGGATTAATCTCAGGGAGGGCCCCACTTAGATTTTGAAGCGCCTTGATAGGGAAATGATGTCCACCTAATCATACTTATCCTTTGATAATAATTTTTCTCTTTTGGTGTAGGCACTGCCAGATTTTGGGATTTTCAACCACTCCCCTATTCGGTTCTAAGTGACATGGTAGTTTATGAAACCCAAAGTCCACAAAACACAATTCTTTCTTAACATTTCTCTTCTCAAGCAGGGGCCCATAGTGGCACACATTCTTAGAGTATGGAATTTGAATCGATGTCTATCCTAAGAATCTGGTTGGATTCATTGGTGAGATGATGGCATCAGAAGGATCTCTCACTTTCTACGAATTTATGGCTACCAACTTGCTAAAATTTGAAGACACTCTTACTCTGCTACTTCCTTAGAGCTTAGTTGCATGACTTTAGCACTAGAAAAGGATCCCTTCAATGAGATCTTGCAGGTCAAAGTATCTTCCTTGCAGCATCACATCTAGATAATAGATAACTATAATTCCTAGGGAACTCAAGTCAAAGCCAGGCTCCATTGGCTCAAGATAGGGGATAAAGCTTCAAAAGAGTTTTTTCAAATGTTGCAAGCCAATAACTCAAAGAAACAAATCTAGGTCGTCTCTAAGACTGGTAATAGACTCTTAGAAACCTCACACATTATTCAAGCCTTTGTCTACCATTATCAATAAGTGTTCAAAACTCAATCTTCCTCAGTAGAGTGTGAAATTACCCTTTAGTAATATCTCGTAGTGGTGCCTTGTAAACTCACTCTCACCCAGCGGGTGGCTTGTGATAGGCTCCTCACTATCGATGACTTGCATGAGGTAGTGTCTCACATGGCAAATGACAAAGCTCCAGGTATTGATGGTTTCTCTTGTGAATTCTATAAAACCCTTTGGGACCTTGTGGGCAATGATTTGCATAACGTTCATCAAGAGGCCTTTCATACTCATTCTCTGGGAAAGAATAAAAATAAAGGAAACATTAAATTCATACCTAAGCAGGGGGATCTTGAGTTGATCTATTATTGGTGTCCCATTACCCTCATGAATGTTTCTTACAAAATCATTGCCAAGGCTCTGGCACTCTAGTTACACAATTTGTTGCCTCACATCATTTGCCCTGAACAAACAGGTTTCATTAGAAGCCGATATATATTGGACAACATTATATCAGTCTGGGAAGGTATGGACTAGGCCAAAAGGTCTAAGCAACAAGTTATGTTCATTAAAATTGACTTTGAAAAAGCTTATGACCGTATCGAGTGGCTATTCATTTTGGCCATGCTTAGAGCCTTGGGCTTGGGCCCAACATCATTCAAACTATCCAGATGTTTTTTGCAGATGCCTCAACTATCTTCTCCATTAATGGAGTCACCTCTGAGCAATTTGGTTTGTTCTTCTCTATTCGCCAAGGGTGCCCTTTAGCTCTTACCTTGTATGTGCTTGCAGTTGAGGGTTTTGGATATCTTCTTAGCAATGCCCAAGCTAGGGGCCTTGTTAAGGGAATTTATCTCCCTTTAGATGTATCAAATCCACACAAAGATATGCAATTATTTAATGGTCACTTTGCAGATGATTATTTCTTTACTCTCATTGAGGATGAGGCCAATGTGGACAATGCCTTGCAGTGTCTCTACACCTTCTATCTGACCTCTGGCTCTAGCATCCAATGGAAAAAAACTCATTACTATAGGCAATCATTTCTCTCTCCACTGGTATGGACTGCTAAATACGGTTGGGCATAGATCCAACATGATGAAATCTTCAAATTTATAGGCATACCCTTTGCTTTTGATGCTTTGTCACCCTTATTTTGGCATTATGTTGTTGACAGAGTTGCTAAGAAACTAGAATACTGGATGACCAAGCCCCTTTCATTAGTAGGAAAATTTCAAATATGCTTGAAAGTACTTGCGACCACCCATGTGTACTACTCTTCATGTTGGGTGCTTTCTAAGAAATCTTACCAGATTTGGAGAAATTGCTCAAGGACTTTTTTTGGGCCAATTCTTCTCATGGTAATAGATTCCACAGGGTGGCTTAGGAATACTGCTGCCTCACACAGGATGCCGGAGGTATGGGGCTCATTGAAATAACTCAGCAAGGATCTGTCTTATGTGCCAAATGGATTGTGTGGGTCATTAAGGGTAAAGAAGCTTGGAAGGTGTTGTTCTGACACTACATCTCTTCAAACTTGCCTAAGGGCAAGAAAGCCTAGAAGAGGCTCAGCTTCTCCAATTTGCTTATCATTAAATCTCCCATTTAAATCACATGGTCCTTTGTGGTGAAAAGCATTTGGAAGGCATGGGAAAAGATCAAATCTTGGCTTCTCTGGAATGGCTCAGGGTTCTGAGATGGGTTGTCTATTAACACCCACTCGTTATAGTGGTCACTTGTTATTAATTTCAACAAAGTTCCCCTAGCCGAGGTCCCTTGGATCAATGCTCTCAAGTTGTTTTGTAGAGGCATTCATACTTCTAGGATATTTATTGCAGGTGATCTCGCTCTTAGCTATCTTGGGAAGAGGTGAAAACCAGAATCCAATTAGCCAATTCTAATCAAGAATCCTCCCAGGAGATACTTAACATTATACAACGCACCATGCTCCACAAAATTTCTATTCACTCCATTCGTCCTTGGTGGAAAAACTGGAAGTGGTATGTTGAAACTCCCTTTTGCAACTACACCCCTTGGATTGGCTATGGATGGCTCACCCCCCACTTGCCTATGGTGGAAAAGCTCAATTCTCATTGGGGTATGCATTCTTCTATTAGTACGTGGTGTTTCCACTTTAACACTATCTGGGAGGCTTGTGTGGAGCCCAAGCTAGCTCATTTTGCTTGGTGTATACTATACCAGGGCTTACCTATTGGCAGAAGGCTCGTCCAATTAGGAGTTTTCCTCCCCACTTGCCCTTTTTATGGCCATTTGGAGATGCTTCCTCATCTTTTCTAACACTGCTATAAAGCTCAAAGGTTCTAGATGTGGATTCATGACCTCTTCAGGTCTTTCCAACCCAAATTTTTTCATTGGCAGCATATCCTCTTTGGAGATAAACTTGTATTGCCCTTTAAATACACCCAAGTCTGGCATACTTTCAGATTGGGGATTCTCTTTTGGCTTTGGAAAGAAAGAAATAATGTTATTTTTAATAATGCTTCTTCATATTGTAATGTTTCTGCTTTGAGAAAGTCTTCTATCATCTCAAATGTTCTCTTGTAGATTCAAGTTCAAGCCAACAAAGTTGTGATATAGTTTGGTCACCTTTAGGATCTTCTCTCCCACTGGGGAGATGCTCCTTGTGCCATGACTCGGGTTTTGCCATCTCCTCCCAGGGAACACAGTCTGGAGGATAGAATTGCTTTGCCACCTTGTGGTGGGCACCGTCACAGTTGATCTCGACGTTGCTCTCACAGTGGCACTCTGTACCAATGCATGACCCCTCTTGGGTAGCAACGAGGGTGGCAGCATGTACTTCCTTCCCCTGGTTGGCAGGACGGTTGGGATGCTCCTCCTCCTCCTCTGTGTCAGGATGCTTTGGGGCGCCATCTGGAGGTCGATTGGACGTGCCAAGTTCCCTAAGGTCTCTCTAGTCATTTTGCCCACTCGGACACAGGTAGAAGAAGATGACAAGGACACTACTCAAGCTACTGGCTAGGAGCCAATTTAAGATGACAGTGACTTGCCAAGCTAGCGTTGGGGTCTTGATGATATGGATCCTTCACCTTCTGACTCGTCTTTAACTATTTAATATTTTCTTTTATGATGACATTATAACTTATTTCTAAACAAAATCTAATAATTTATAGTGTTTCTGTTTTTAATTCCTAAATTATACGTAATGTAACTTCGTAACATGCTTCCATACCGCCAATTTTTTTATAAATTATTTGTATATTTATTTTAGTAAATTTATATATAAACATATTTCATCTCAAAAAAATAAAATAAAAAATTAATTAATATTATTATCTCTATATATATATTATTTGATTAAATGTACGCTTCTCTTAATTTAAATGTGTGCCTCTTTATAAAATAGTTTTATCGAGCATTTACTATTAAAGGTCATCTAAATTTAAAAATATGACAAATATTACATATAAAAAATATATATAAAAAGTGCCCCTTAAATTAATTTATTCATTTAACCATAATCTCGAAAGGACGCCATGAAAAGTGGTCAATATAACGTGATAAAAAGTATTTCATGGATTTCTTCAACAAAATCTTTGTTTTATATCGAAGTCTTACGTGAAGACAATTTGCACGCGGTTTGAGAAATTATAAATTATTTTCAACACTCAGATTTAAAAACAAGACACAGTTGACATTAAGACGCCAAGGGACACAAATGTGAGGTTTTCACAGTCCATATCGCGAGTCATCTGGTTGTCGTTCTTTCATTGGGAGACGATGCATCCTCTTATTAAAATAAAATAAAATAAAATTCATTCATTTTTTTGGTTTCAGTGTTTTCATTTCTTCCTATCCAAAACAATAAAATTTATTGTTTTTGGAAAACGAGAGTTCATCTATTTGTAAACGGTACACGTTATACCATTATAATATTTGGTATTGTTTTGTGCATTAACGTCATCCCCTTGACTTATTCATTTATTAGGTTTTGTTTGACCTCGTCTTTTTTCTTTGTATGATTTAGTAGTCTTCTTTTCTTTTGTTTGTTGTTTTGTCGTGATTCTTTTATGATGCTCATGTGCATGTTTTTACTCATATTTATATTGGTGTTCATTTTTTTAATTTTAAGGATGATAATTTGCAGATCAAATTTTAGATAAGATCGGTAAGGTTGTTGTTCATCTCTTTTTCATTTTTGTGAGACTTTTTGTCTGCAATTACTTTTTTTTAATGTTTGGATTTATTTATCAGTGATTTTTATTTTATTTTGTCAAATTTTACGCATTAATAAGTATTTAATTCAAAATATAAGAAGTACATATTTACAAATCATTTATGAGTATTGTAAAAGATTAAGGAGATCCATCTATCATCTGCAAGAAATATTATTGAGGTTTTAAAGACTCCATATAATCATTCATCTTCAAGTTCAGACACACTTTATACCAATTTTTTTCTTCTTAAGGACTTCCATCATCTCTTGTATCAAAACTGGCCTATGTGAATGTGCATAGAGTTACATCCCACATTAAGGAGAGAAGGTAGAGCTTCTTTTCTCAATCCTCTATTCACATTAAACATGAACTACGAGGGGTCTAATTCTAGAATGTGGGTTACGAAGTCACAACACCTTCATAGTTTTTTGACCTAAATATTTTTTTCCTTCTCTTTTTCTAACATTTTATGGCAAGCTAGGTGAAGAAACAAATTAAAGAGTTTTTTCTACTAATTCAACAAAATGCATGTATAAATAGGTACAACATCTAATGTTGAAGCGAAATAAAAAGTTACCAAATCCACAAAGCAATGCAAGACATGATCGACGTTGTAGGATAATAACGTTAATCAAATATGGTCAACATTGATCTTGCCTAGGGCACAAACGGTTCGAAGGCATCAATCTCGTCACTAGATAGTCAATGGGCCAAATTTGCTAAAAGGTTTTTATAGCCCTGTACAACCCAAATCCGTACTCAAAAATCTAGAAATAATTAAGGTGTGTTTATTCCAATCATTTTACTCCCACATTATCCTTTATTTATTTTCAAATGACCAAACTTACATGTTTATTATTTTTAGCCACTAAAACAAATCTAAAAGTATTATTTTACATTATTAAATGGTATATCTCCCTAGTGCAATAAATTTACCTTATTGTAAATAATATTCCACCTAAAAAAAGGGTAAATCATATTGGAGAACCCAACATTATTATATTCAACCTAGGGTTTATACTATCTTTCCCCTTAGGGTTTCATTTCTTTTGTATGTAGTTTTGTTTGGTTAGAATCATGGGTCAAATTAACATAATGAAAAAAATGATCTATCTTTCTTTAAACTATTTTAAAATATATAGAATGTTTTAACTCAGGAAATAATTGATTAATGTGCTACTCAAGCTTTAAAAAGAAAATTCTTGAAAAATTGAGTCTTTCTATGGCTCCTATCAATTGTAAAATTCAACTTTTGAACTAACCCATTAAGGACCTTGGTATGACATCCGAAGAGATTGTAGGCATCATGCATTCAGTATGGGAATTACAACAAAATTTACATGATTTATCTTTAGAGTCTATCACATGTTCTTTTTGGGCCAATTTCAATGCTATATTTGGTCAACCCATAATGCATAATATTTATAATTCACCCTTCCCTCATGATCTTAAAATTCCTAAATTTACAATATTTGATGGGTTATGTGATCCTTACTTTCACCTTAAACACTTTGTTTCTTTTGCAAATTATAAATTTTATGATAGAATTTTGCTTAAAACATTCCATAGAAGCTTAAAAAGTAATGCTCTCGATTGATCTCTTGATTGGTTTCATATAGTCCCTAATGGCTCTTTGCACACATACCTTGAGTTGGAAGAGATATTTACATCATTATGTATCATTAATAAAGGACCATGATGCCTACTTTTGAACATCTTCCTTCTCTTCACCAAGGAGAATTTGAGTCTGTTTATGATTACATTTTATGATTTAAGGTTAGTGTGCACCATTTGATTTGTCAACTTATGGATTTGGAGAAACCATACATTTTTTGTATGGATCTTATTTTTCCTCTCAAAGAGAAGTTTCTCTAACATGTACACATCAAAATTTCAAATATATTTGCAATGAGACTATTTTAAAGAAGGAGCTTGCATATTTTAAAGAGCTTGATCATTCTAAGAACACTCATATTTGTATCTCTCCAACTAAAATCCACGATTCACCAAAGAATATATATTTAACACATGTTAATAAAATTCATACAACTTGTCTTATAACTAATCCTAATGGTTCGCATGAATATCCTAAATTAAATGATTCTCCAAGTGTACTATTGAAGAAAATGCTTAAATCAAAGTTGGGTGTGCTTTCTCCTATTCAAAATATGTATGTTGTACTAACCTCATTTAGATTGATATACTATTGTGCCTATCATATAAACACATGGACTTTCAACTAATAGATGATAGGTTTTGAAATACAAAATCCTTGATCTTATTGAAAAAGGTAAAATTGAGCTTCACTCACACCCTGTTGATACCAAGGTCTCTCCTAAAGATGATCAACTTATAATGCCATTTCCTAAAGAAGAGTTACCTAAACAAGAGATACCTAAAGAATATTTTCCTAAGAAGGAAGCCCCTAAACAACATATTCTTAGAAACACTACTTCCCTAAACAAGGTTTCCAATGTGTCAACCATGGCTTATGTTTCAACTGTGAATCTTATAATTATTAATGCTTGCATAAAAGGAAATAAATACAAGAAATAGTTTTAAACACTACTCAAATTTACATATTTAGTATTATATTTCTTATATCACTTGGCTATGACATTGAACATCCAACTAAGAGTTCCTTACCTACGCATGTCACTTGAGGTTACATTAAATTACCTATACCTCTAGGTCCCAAGACATGTTTTACCATTTTTCATGTTGAGCCCACTTTTCTTAAAAATAATGTTTTACTAGGAACTCCTTGGTTAAAATCAATGGATGAAACACTCGGTGAGACTCATGATCAAATTAAATTTATATTCCAAGGTGATAATATTTCCATTTAAAGAGATATAATAACTAAAAGTGAATAAGATCATCCCAAGGTAAATAAAGTTATATCTCAAGAGTGAAAACCTAAAAAGAACACCTAATAAGGATACCATAGAATAACCAAAAGAACTTGAGATATCCTCACCTAGCACTCCATCTCTTATAAAGGAAAATTTTGATTATAATGATATATCTCAATGTACATGATTTGATGATAGTGACTTGTTTGGCATGGATCTGTCACCTTCTAATACTAAGACTTATGCATGACCACGTGCTGCAATTCTACTTTGATGAGTCCACTTCAAAGTATATCATCATTTAACCTTTCTAAACATACCTTGGGCTTCAATGTTGTAGCATATGAGAGCATTAAACATATTAAACAAATTCAATAAGAGGATAAGCATGATTACATCTTTAGATTTTGTTGTCATTTACACTTGATTTATCAACCATGTGATATTGAAAAACAACACATCTTCATCAATAGTCTTATAAAACCTATCAAAAAGAAGCTACTTGGCACTTGTGAACCATTAATTTTTTTATCTACATGGCTACTTGTTGGTAAAATATTTGGCACTTTCACAAATCTTATATTTCTCAATAGTGAAGGAGATGAAAAGTCTCTCCTCTATTCGAAGGGGAGGTTCCCTTTATTTAAAATAGAAAAAATAAAAATAAACCTATTTACAATATTTACAGGTTGAATGGAGTATTGGGTCTTACTACTTTCAACCAAAAACAAAAATAAAAAGAAGGAAGATGAAGGGTCATGCATGAGTGAGCAAACACATATTTCATCCCTTGCATAATAAGAAAGAACTCTAAAAGTAATATGCTAGTTTGGGAATAAAACATGTATTGCTTAAGAGTCGAAAGATATGTATTAACATAAGGAAAACACACATCCAAAAAGAAAACACCAAACACAAAATTCCTAAATTTGCTTGTGTTCCTCATTGGAAGAACAAATGCAAAATTTATTTCTCCTTTCCTTTCAAGAAAAATTAAATGAGCATCAAACAATGTTTGTACAATTTCCATTTTTCCTATTTATAGATATATGAGGGAATGCGTTGACCCTTCATGTTCCATTATGACTTTTAGCATTTAGAATTTTGTCCTACTCTATTTTTCATTAATATTCAAATTTATACAAAAAAAAAAAAAAAAAATCCCAAAATAGAAAACAAAAAAAATAGAAAAGTGGTTGCGAGCATTCTATAAAGCTTTTCCTAGGGTATAAACTGCTTTGGATGGATATAGAGGCCACTTCAGCGAGAGATTGAAAATTATCACATGAATATGGTGATATAAAATGTTTATACAGTTGTAGAGAGTAGGCTATAGTGGTCATAAAAATGCTCATTGTTCTTCCAAATTAATTAACAAGTGACAGTGGAAAATATCTAGAACTTTGAAGATCCTAGGGTATTGATAATCTCCATGTAAGCATAAAGTGTTAGAAAGGCTCTCTATAATTGTTTAAAGTCACACCAATGTGAAGTACTCAGAGACATGAATAATTTGACTATTTTTAGTAGAAATCCATCTTTATGGGTAAAAATGGTGGAGGTTTAGAACTTTGGAGGTGCATTGGAATTGGATCTAAGAAGAAGTAATGACGTAAATGATATAGTCATGGGATTTTTAAATAATCTCAGGGGGAATCGACATGCTTTGGGCATCAAAAATCCCATGTGCACACATATGATAGGGTCTATCTATACCTACAAGCATGGAAAATGTGAAGTCGAGTTTATTTTTTACTACAAATGTAACTTCACATACATAGGGCCGATCAGGTAGGCCCAATAATGAGGGTGAATCTATTCTAAAAGCATGATCCATAATGTATAGGATGTGTTTTCACATCTCATGTGTCCTAGAGGTTTGGCAAGCCCAATGTCTTGGGTGCATATGAAGTGAAAATGAGGGCTACATTTTACTTAAAGTTTTTTTTCAAAATTTTTACCTAGACTTAAAATTTATCAATTTTTTTCTTCTATAACACCAACTTTTTGGACTTTATCGAGGTTTGTAAAATTTGGTGACTTCGATCGGACTAATTTTCTTTGTTGTTACCATGATTTGGGAAAATTTTGACTTGACAAAATTTAGAAATGACACTACTAAATTTGCAGGAGAATGATTAGTTTGGCTAAGGTCTATACCTCCCCTCATAGGGATTCCAACAATTCTAATGCCCATGTGCCTACCATGGACACATATACTAATAGGGATAGAATATAAATAACACATGCAATGAGATATATCTGAAGTCAACCCAAGATTTTTTTTCTAAAATCAATATGACATGCTAAATGAATTATTAGATAAAAACATTATTGATTTACCTCTTATTCATGAATTCAATTGAATATTTAGGTCAAAATATTGCAATTCAATGTTATTTTGTTCCTATCATACTATTAGAGGCCATTAAACAAACCAATGCAATGGTTTAAGGGAAACGATTCAAGAGTTTGTTAATCAAGATAAGATTATGGTAGACTACTAAACCTCCCTAGGAAAGGATACTATTAACAAAGGAAATCAGTCTCCTAAGGATTTTTCATAATCAACAACATTTAATAAAAATGAGAAATACCAATGCACCTAATAATTCAATGATGACATCTATAACCTAATACATGATGAGACATACTTGGGCTATCTTTATGACCCTCAACATATGAATTAGAACTTTGCACATAGCATAGCATGAGCTTCATCACATACATATTTTGACATTTCCCTTTTATTGTGCCTTTACTTATTTTGTTTACATTGAATGTTTTTTTATTTTATATTATGTCATTTGCTTATTTTTATTTCAACACATGATTATGACTCTTGATACCTTATCATGTGTTGCTTGAGATTGTTACTACATATTTAGAGTTTCATTACATGTGATATATCTGGATTATGCCCCTCACTTATTTGGAAGTGATAATGTCTTATTTTCCCCCTCTCTACGATGGATATATCATTTGATGATTTAGATTCCTATTCAACTACTATATGCTATATTCAACACTTGGTATGTAACATCAAACTATTCATGACTATGACATTATGCTTTGTGCTAGCTTATACACTAGTCATGCTCACTTACATATAGTGTTTCATTGATACATCATTATTACTCCATATTTTAAATAAATTATTGTATGCTTTCACTGTAAAATTAAAAACATTCATGAAATACAAAAAATAAAAAATATATTTTCCTTATCTTGGTCATATGATACCTATCATGTTTATCTACCTATGCTAAAGGTTATAGACACCTAAATTTGGTCTTTACCACTTTAGTAAAATTAAATTTGGCATACTTTGACATGCTTGGACATTGCACATATATTTGAGTCTTGAGCAGTAGACTTTAACTCTATCCATCTACTATCTTATGCACCTCGATTCACTACATACATTTATTAAAGATAAATTGAGTATGAACCTTCCAAAATCCTAGATCGGTTGTCTCCATTATTTATATCCTTATTTTCACTTCTAGGATAATACTAGTAAACTCAACAATAATGGTTATTATAGGTGTCTCCCTCTATTGGAACTGTTTAGGGGGGCTCAATGGCTATTTTTAAAATATGGAAGTCTAAATTAGGTTAGCCTAAACATGTTTCATGGGTCAGTTATAAAAAGAATTAATGAAGAGTCATTTATAAATATAAGTCACCCTTAAGTTCATTACACACTTGAGCATCAGTTGGAAATCACTTAACACTCTATTAGAACATTATCAAAATGCATACACACATATTAAATCTTCAAAGAGCGGCCTTAGAGTAGTCCATAGAGAGAAATCTAAATATACATAGTCAAAGTTGCATGCTATCAAGTGTCAAAGGTCAAAAGATAGAATTTTATTATAGATTATTCAAGATGTTGTACATACACACATAAGTGGGAGAACTATGTGTGATTTTAGCCCTCTTTGATTTATTGGAACATAGGAAGCACTTAGCCATTCATTATGGATTGGTTGGTGTCAACTGAACCCAAAATACTAAACCATTTTAAAATCATCTTGTGGTCAATTGAGCACAATTAGGGTTTGGACGAAAGAAATAAAATACAAGCATTTCAACATAGGATCAAAGAGGTGTGGACACACAGGATCATATTATAGTTGCAGGCACATGGCTTCTAGATACATCAAGCCCCCACTATGTGTAGGGACACTACCATTAAACCCTGATAGTGCCAACTAATATAGGTGTTTAATTTTTTTGGTAGCATTCAGGAAGTTTTTGGTTATTGTTTCTAACTTGAGCCATTGATGAAGCACATTCTAAGAATTTATAAATTCAATGATGGATTTTGTGAGCAACAAGAAGGTAAAATAGATAATTACATTGTCCTCTCATAATTTTCCTTTATAAAATTTTTTTGGATAGATTTCAGATTTTACTTGGAGCTTTAACCAATTTTGGGGCACATTAGGAGGCCCAGTATCTAAAAAACATAAAACCAAAAATCATATTTAAAAATGCTACTATCAAGGAACGCCTAACAAGTTAGGAAGAAATACAAAGTTAAAAATCTAAAGACGAAACTAGTAAATAAATGTTGGGAAAAATACATGCTATAAATATAAAGACCTAACAACAAATCACATCAAAACATAACAAGACTAGCTGATAAAAAAATCAACCTCTAGCTGCCAACATATGTCTGCCCTTCCTAGAGAGCAAAGATTCTATTATCCATGAAGTGTTGCCATAAATGGAGTTCATAGCATCAATTTTCAACCTTTTTCTTTTATTTTCCTGCCTCTTTTCCTTTTATTACCGTAGTTTGGTGTCTTCAATCCATAAGGACGCTGAGCTAAAGACAAAATATCCCTGCTAACCAACTCTTCTTATTCCTCCTCCAAACCTTCACCATCCTCTTCAAAGACTTCCCTCTACTAAGACCCTTTAGCAATTGGATAAGTTGTATCTAAAACCTATTCCTTAATATTCTTAATGGCCACTTTTTCTTCTTGAATGGAAGGAAAAGGTTTCCCTGCCACCAAGCCATCCAAATCTTAAGTTGCTACCAAAATTTCACCCTTTCGAGGACTGCCCTGAATATCCTAATAGGCAATTAAAGGTGGAAAAACCTCAACATGATTGGATTTCAAAGGAAAAAACATGTTGTGAACCAAGTCTCAATTAGGGCATCCGATCTTTCTACACCACTTCTTTAGAATTATTGCATGTGATCCTTCAAAACCCTTTTTGGGACATGAATCAATTTTTTGATCTACTTTATTACATTTGAAGCATCTAAATGGTAGTCCTTCAAAATTAATAAATTGAGTCCACATTTCATGGGAGGATGAAATCTAAATGGAATGATGCAATGGTTTGGAGAGATCAATCAAAACACACAACTTGATAAAACTCTGATTAATCGCTAGAACTTCATCAAATTTAATAAAAACACCCATATTACTAACCAGTTTTTAAAGGAGACCAAGATCACGCATGGCTAAGGGAAGATTGTAAAATATTACCCAAATAAGATCTTGAAAAATAACTGAAGTAGTTGGATTACAAAAAGGATCCCACAGGCACAAAAACACCCAGTCCTTACCAACAAACCAAGGCCCATTAGACCAAACAAAATTTCTATCTTCAAAAGAATGAAATAAGAGCATACAAAAGCCATTTCACATCATCAAAAGAGAGGGAGATTTTAACATAGGCCAAGTCACTTTTGATAGTTTTAGAAGATCTTCCCATGAAGGCTGCTTCCCCACACATATACCAATCAAATACTTGCACCTCTATCCAATCCTATCATAGAAAAATTTGCATTTAAAATCTCCAAAATAGGAGGGGTATCAGAGAATACCAAAGGGACATCCTTGTAACAAGCCATTTCCAGAGCCATTTTATGTTGGACCTCTGCTTCTACTTTCCCCCTAAACCCACCACCACCTCTACTTCCTCCATAGAAGGTTTTTCCAAAGGAATATGGCTTCTGAGAATCAGAATGTGATCAAAGACAGGTTGAACCCTAAGAATAGACTCTTTGCATAACTTCCCACATGTATGGAAAGGATTTGAAATATTTTTTCAACTAGAAAACACCAATGATCTTGAGGAAAACCTAGCCTTCCCTTCTACAACTTTAGGATCCCTCTTCCCTAACCTCCAAAAAAAAAATCCCTCTCTTCATCTGAATGCTCTAGCTCGATAGATTTAATCGAGCTTCCAATACCTTTTAGCACAACAACAAAGCTATCTTTGTATTTTTTTATTTATCTTTGCCAATTCCTCTCTTACCAACTATACCACACCTTCTTAGTCTCGAACCAAGCCCTTCCCCTTCCTCTACACCCTTGTTCACCTAGCTAAAACCTGCCATCGACTCCTTCACCACCATTTTTTTGGTAGATTCCATCACTGTTACTTCTCTCCATCACTATTACTTCTCTCCCACATGTCATTGTCGCTTCATCATTTCCCTAAATTATTATTTCATCATAGTTTTCCTAATTCTCATTTGTCCTTTCTAAATTAAGTAAAATATCTATCAATTTATTTCAATTCAGATTAGTGTATTTATTGTTATATTTTCCAATAATCTAAATTAGTGCGTAGTTTCATTAATTTTATATCTCTTGGGTGTAAAATAATTGAAACATTTTGGTACAATCGATCATTGATTTGAACACAAAAACCTTGGGTTTTATTATACATTAGAGTTCAAAAAAATTCTTAAGGTTTTAAAATTTTCTCTTATTAGGGTTTGAATTTCAAGATTCATTTATTATTTCCCTTTATTACATGATAAAATATGGCCTTTTTTCTATTCCCTAGTTTTCTTAGTGCTTTCATGCATACATTTTATGTCATCTAAAAAGATTAGGTCCCTTCTACCTACACACCAAAGTGATAGATTAAGTGGTATTATGATTGATCATATTTAGATTCCTTTGACTAAACCATGTATTTGAGTGCTAATTACAATGATTAAAATTAATGAATTACATGGTGCTTCTTATCTTGATACAAACAATGACAATGAACATATGGGTGTAAATGTAGTTTTTCTTAATTATGATATGCATAAACTTGAAAATTATAAAGATCATATTTTAATTGATGTTGCATATCATGGTAAAAATACATCCTGAAGAGATTAATGGTGTAGATCCTAAACAAGTAGAAACACTTTCTAATTATTGAAAAATAATTAGTAAACAAGGTGTGGACATAGATGTTATATTGGGTGTTATCCTAGAGGCTAAAAATACAAAGAAAGCTAACAAAACCACTTTTGAGAAACCACATGATTATTTTTTCAATGCTAATAATTCACCTTTATGAATCTTTGATCTTAAATTGGGTGTTCAAATTACTATTCCTACTACTTATATTCATGTGGGTAAAGTTATAGTTATACAAGTGATGCCTACTATACTACTATGGGGGCATCATAGTTTACTCCTCATATATCTATGGTTCTTCCTTTAAGACATAATATTTATTATGTACCTCCTATGATTATAATTCATATCACACCATCTCTTACTAATCTATCTAATGTGGTTACCAATCAAGCACTCATACAATAAATTTTTGATCTTCAAGCCAAGGTTTCTTGATGCAGGGGCATCACTCTTAGAGAGTACATTTGATCATTTTTGGCTTGTTTTGCATTGAATAAGGTTTAGTAATGATTTGGATGGCCTTATAAGGCCTCAATCATCATTGGTTTTCATTTTTATAGTTTAAGAGTGCAATTAGTTGGTCTGAGTTTTCAAATTTTGATTTCCCACTAAAACTTGTAATTTTAAAAATTTGAATTCTTGTGTGTTTTTAGGACTTACAGGGGCATGTTAGGGTTTGAATAAGTTTATCAAAAAAAATTAAATGTCATTTGAAGTTACTTTGCACCCTTATCAAGGGTAAAAGTGACATGTAGGTAAGAAAACAACATTGGTGCTTAGTCACCCTTTTCAAACTTGTTACATAACCGTTAGAAAACCTCTTTGAGGTAGTTACAATCAGTCACCTTGATACAAAAAGGTGAGGATTTTTGAATGGAGATAGTTATTCATGTATAATTCAAGGAAATATTTTAAGGAAGAAAGAAAAAATATCCCTATTCAATAAAATTGTGATACATACCCTGTTTTGTGTGTTTTATTCAAAGTTGCAGAATGTGTAATTCAAATATTGTTAATCCAGTGAAGTTGACCATAATATTTCATATTAGTAAAGGTCCTGGAAATGTGTTTAATATTTTTATCTATAGGAATAATCTTTGTTTCCTTGTTATTAATGAATGTTTTCAAATAAACCTCTGTTTGGGTGTCTTTTGTTGAATGATGATTGTAAATTATTTCTTTCATGATCATTGATCAAATGGTATCTAGAAAATATTCTCTCAGTATTTGAAGGATTATTGAATATGTTGGAGACCCAAAGTTTCAATAAATCACAATATAAGTATCAATTATGTTAATTCATTGACAAACAGATCCTTTTTGGCAAACATACACTATGTGCAGATAGTATCAAGATAATAAGGAATTTAGAACCTATGTTTGTAACTGTAGACATGGTTGAATGTGAAAGGTAACTTACCTAAGGTTAAGAATCATGTATATCCAAGAAAATCTCATTTTAATTGATACCTTTGACGCATACTTAGTTTCCAATAGTAATTGCTAAACTAATGAACTATGAGTGAAAATAATGGAATGATGGATCCTTCTTCAACGTGCTAGTGTTTGGAATGTTAAGGTAAGCATATGAAAGTGTTTTAAAGTTTATTTGATTCTTTTTAATCATTTAAAAGTGCATTTGTGTGAATTCTCAAAATCACAGACCTGGGAATAATAATTTACACATACAATCACTTTTAAATTTTATTAGAAACCTGAGGAAGTAAATTAAAATCATGTTATCATTGATTGGGAAAATTGGCTACAACCAATATAGACCTTATAAATTTTATTTGAACTTTTGAAACCCATCCAAGCACCCACAATTGAAATTTTAGTGTTCTTGGCAGGTTATAGGGTCAAACAAGCCCTAAATTAGGGTTTTGTCCATATCTCAAGATTTAACAGCTATAATTGAACAAAAACTTGCAGTCTTAACCTTTTTTAGTTCCTATAATATATTTTCAAGTTTTAAAGTACGTATAGACTTTGTATTATATAATTTGAATGAACCAAGGAAAATTAAGCCTAAAGAGGGCTATTTGAGGAGGCTAAAAGTGGGAAATTGGACCTATAGAAAGAATTAGGTCACCAAATTTGACACACAGGTGTTTCTTATCATAATAGGAGAATCCATAATTGGAATGTCAAATATATTTATACTTTTTTTTACTAACCTGAAAACAAGGTTTAAGGGCTAGGAGCAAGTCTATAAATCTAGTGTGTGTATGGTGAAGAGTTACTAGTTAAAACCTTTTGAAGGGAACCTCTGCATCATTTTGGTATCAAAGCCAACCTTAGAGACCCAAGAATAGTGGGAGAGAGAATATTCTTGGGGAAAGAGAATAAAAGGTACTTGTTTGATAAATTGCCTACATAAAGGTTCACAATGCCACCTAAGTAAAATAGAGGAGGTGCAACAAGGAACCAAGGGAACCAAGATGATATGTTGGCAGAGTTGAGGGACTTTAGAGTCAAATTTGATATAAGGATAAATATTGTAGAAAGAAACCAAAGAAGAGGAGTCCTAATAGGGGACTTGACTGAAAAGGAAGATGAGCCACAAGACCAAGAAGAAGTAGAGGGAGAAGAGACAGTTGAAGGACTTGAAGATCAAGGTGTAGAGAGACTCGTGAAGGTGATCATGAGTCAAGGGTCCAAGCCAAAGGTGTAATTACCCACCCATACAAGAGGTCTTGATGGATATGAACTCATGGATTGGGTGAATGAGCTATACAAATACTTTGAGTATGAAGAGGTACCTAATGATAGGAAGGTCAAATTTACAAGAACCAAGTTGAAGGGGCATGCTTCATTATGGCGGGACTTCACACAAGATGAGAGAAGAAAGAATGGGAAGAATAAGATCACTTCTTGGGATATAACAGTTGTCGAGCTCAAAGGTAAATTATTACCAGGTGATTATGAAATAAACTTGTTTAGGCAATTGCAGAATTTAAAGCATTAGGAAATGGGTGTGAAGGCATACAAATAAGAGTTTTATAAGCTGACCATCAGGTTTGGTCACATTGAGGAGGATAAAGAGAAGGTTTTAAGGTACTTGAATGGGTTAAGATACAACCTACAAGATTAACTAACACTTGTGAGCCCAAGAACACTAGAGGAGTGCTACCAATTTGCACTCAAGGGTAAAGATAAGCTGAATAGAAAGCATAACCAACAGAATAGAGGAAGGGGAAGAAATTTTATATGTAGAGGAAAAAAGGGGACAAAAATACCTCACAAATAAATATTCAAAGTGACTCAAGCAATTCAGAAGAATAATCCACAAGTTCAAGAGGTGGATTTTGAGGCAAGAGACCTTACAATAGAGGAGGTTATTCATTGAGGGGTAGGGGATTAAGTGGATTTGTAGGTAAATGTTTTAGGTGCAATAAGTATGCTAGCCATAAGTAATGGGACTGTCCAAAGGACCAGCCATCAAGAATTCCAAGAAATGAAGGGAGAAATTAGATTACACAAGGAAGAGAGGAAGAGAGTGTTTTCTCTCCATCATAAATGGTAAAGCCTAAAGTGGGAGAATCATTGCTCATGAGGAGAGTGATGATCAAGCCACCTAAGGAGATGGAACCACCACAAAGGAAAACTCTCTTCAGGACATCCTAAAAATTCCAAGGTAAATGTTGTAAGATGGTCGTTGTTTCTGAAAGTATGAATAATCTTGTTTTAGTAGAAATGGTTAACAAACTTGGATTGAAAAAGTTACCTCACCCCACTCCATATAAGGTGTCATGATTGAATAAGGGATAACAAGTCTTAGTTAGTGAATAGAGTTGGGTAGAGTTTCAAATTGGAACATACAAGCATAAGGTGCTTTTTGATGTCATCCCCATAGATGTGTGTCATGTGCTTTTGGGAAGTCTTTTGGCAATATGATAGACAAACTACTCATGATGGAAGAAAGAATATGTATACCTTGACCAAGGATGGAGTTAGTTACACTTTGTTGCCCTTGAAGGATGAAGAGAGAGATCAATAGGTTGGTTCACATGTGATGATGGTAAGTGGAAAAGAGTTATTGAATGTCATGCATGAAGAAGAGATAGGCTTTGCTTTGGTCATCAAGCCTAGGACTGTTATTACAACGACTAAGATCAATGAGCTACCCCTAGAGATTCAATAAATGTTGAAAAAGTATGCTGATATAGTTGTTGATGAGTTTCCCAATACATTACCACCAATGAGGAGCATAACACACCATATAGACTTTGTACCTAGAACAAGTCTAACAAACAAGGCTGCATAGAAGATGACCCCATAAGAGAGTGTTGAGATCAAGAGACAAGTATAGGAGTCGCTTGATAAAGGGCTGATCAAAAAGAGCTTGAGTCCATATGTAGTACCCATAATGTTGCTTCCAAATAAGGAAGGTGAGTGGAGGATGTGCACTGATTCCAGTGCCATTAATAAGATCACTATAAGGTATAGATTTCAACTTCCCAAAATGTAGGATTTGATGGATTTCTTAAGTCGAGACATTTATTTTTCTAAGATAGACCTCAAAAGTGGATACTACTAGATAATGATTAGGCAAGGTGATGAATGGAAGACTGATTTTAAGATGAATGAAGATTTGTATGAATGGTTGGTCATGCCATTTGGTTTGACTAATGCACCCAACACTTTCATGAGGTTAATGAATGAAGTTTTAAAATATTTCATAGGCAAGTTTGTAGTAGTTTATCTAGATGATATACTAATTTACAACCAAAGCAAGGTGGAACACCTTCATCATTTAGATTTGGTGATAAGAAGGCTACAATAAGAGAGGTTATTAATCAACCTCAAGAAGTGTGACTTCATGAAAAGGGAGCTATTGTACCTTGGGTTTGTAATTCCACAAGGCAAGCTAAAAATGGACAAGAACAAGGTGAAGGAAATCAGGGAGAGGCCAATACCTAGGATAACAATAGAGGTAATAAGTTTTCATAGTTTGTAAAGTTTCTATAGGAAGTTTATAAGAAACTTTAGTGGAATATGTGCTCCCATCATTGAAACTATCAAGGGAGACAAGAAAAACTTTGTTTAGAATGAACAAGCAAAATGTTTTTTTCAATATTTGAAGCAAAGAATCATGGAGTAGCCCATACTAGCATTTACAAAATTCAATAAGGTGTTCCAAATAGAGTGTGATGTAGGTGGTGTAGCCATAGGGTTTGTCTTAAGCCAAGAGGGTAGGCCTATAGCTTACTTCAGTGAAAATTTGAATGATGCTAAGAAGAGGTACTCTTCCTACAACTTGGAGTTTTATGCAATGGTGCAAGCATTAAAGAAATGAAGGCATTATCTTATGCCAAAGGAGTTCATAGTATACATGGATAACCATGCATTTCATTTAATATCTCATCAACCTAAGTTGAACCAAAGACATGTCAAATGGGTGGAGTACATGCAAAAGTTTACCTTCACCATTAAGCACAAGCAAGGACAAAGCAACAAAGTGGCAGATGCATTAAGTAGGAGTGTCTTATTAGTGCATGAAATTTAGTTAGAGAGTGTTGGAATTGAGGCACTCAAGGATTTGTATGAGGATGATGAGGACTTCAAAAAGGCATACCATGCATGCAAGCACCCAAGTACACTCAATAAGGATCCATGGTTGGATTATGTACTTCAAGATGGATTGTTGTTCTAAGGTGTATATTTGTGTGTACTAAAGAGTTCAATAAGAGGAAATATGATCCAATAAAAGCATAGTGGAAGTATGGAAGATCATTTTGGGGTTGACAAGACATTGGAGTTTCTTATTAGGCAGTACTATTGACCTAGAATGCAAGCAAAAGTATGGAGGTATGTGGAAATATGTAAAAAAATTCAATTAGCCAAGGGTAAGAGTACTAATGCAGGTTTGTATCAGCCCCTACCAGTCCCAAATAGGCCTTGGGAATCCATCAGTATGGATTTTATGATGGGATTGCCTAGAACATAGAGGGGTTTTGATTCCATATTTGTAGTTGTTGATAGAATATCTAAAATGGCTCATTTTATACCATGTAGAACTACTAATGATGTAACACATGTGGCTAATTTTTTATTCAAGGAAGTTGTGAGGCTTCATGGGTTACCCATGAACATTTTTTCTGATAGGGACACAAAGTTTCTTGGTCACTTTTAGAGGACATTGTGGAAAAATCTAAGCACCAATTTGAGTTTCAATTCAACTTACCATCCTCAAATAGATGGGAAAACTGAGGTGGTGAATAGGATTTTAGGGAACTTATTAAGGTGCTTGTCTAAGGACCATCCCAAGCAATGGTATCTTGTATTATCTCAAGCAAAGTTTGCTTACAATGATTCAACCAACATGAGCATTAGAATGAGTCCATTCTAGGTAGTCTATGGCATGAAACCAAGAGGTGTATTTGAGGTTAGAGATATCATACATATGACTAAGAGAAGTGCTAAAGGTGAGGAGTTTGTAATGGTAATGAAAGAGGTGCATGAGCATGTGAGAAAGCATTTGGAGTCTAGTCTTGATAAGTACAAGAAACATGTAGATTTGAGTAGGAGAAAAGTGAATTTATAGGTTGGGGACATAGTCATAGCTCATATAAGGAAGGAAAGGTTTCCAAAAGGTGAATACAACAAGCTGAAAATGAAAAAGATAAGTCCTTACAAGATTCTCAGGAAGTTTGCCCATAATGCATACGAATTGGAGTTACCTAGTGGAGTTGGAATTTCACCTATTTTCAATGTTTCAGATTTGTATCCTTATAAAGAAGGAGATGAAGGAGAAAAAATAGTAGATGAAATAGCTATAGTAGGCCCAGATTGGGTACTACAGTTGCCAAAGGCCAAGATAGAGGAACTGGAATGCATATTGGACAAACAGGTGACTAAAAGGACCAAAGACAAGCAATATTTCAAATATTTGTTAAGTGGAAGAACCATATAGTAGAGGATTACATGTGTATGAATAAGCATTACATACTAAATTTAAGTATCAATCTAGAAGCACTCATGGGTAACAGTCCATGAGTTATCTTTTCCTTCCCTGGGAGTATCATGTAGGGGCATCATTATTAGGGAGTAATTTTGATCGATTTTGGATTATTTTGCATTGAATAAGGTTTATGAATGATTTGTATGGACTTATAAGGTCCAAAAAAATCTTATTATTCATTTTGATAATTTATGAGTGTAATGAGTTGGTCTAAGTTTTCAAATTTTGATTTCTTGCCAAAATTTGAAAGTTTAAAATTTTGAATTCTTGTGTGTTTTTAGGACTTGCAGGGACATTTTAGGGTATTAATAAGTTTATAAATAGGTTTGAAATGTCATTTTAAGTTCCTTTTTACCCCTATCAAGGATCAAAGTGACATGTAGGTAAGAAAACAACATTTTTGCTTAGTCACCCTTTTCAAACTTGTTACATAACCGTTGGAAAGCCTCTTTGAGGTAGTTACAATCATTCACCTTCATACAAAAAGGTGAGGATTTTTGAATGGAGATATTTATTAATGCATAATTCATGGTAATATTCCAAGGAAGAAGAAAAATTTAGTCCCATTCAAGAAAATTGTGATACAAACCCTATTTTGTGTGTTTTGTTAAAAGTTGTAGATTCTGTCATTCAAATATTGTTAATCTAGTGAAGTTGACCATGGTATTTCATATTATTAAAGGTCATAGAAACATGTTTAAGATTTATATATATATATATATATATATATATATATATATATATATATATATATATATATATATATATATATATATATCAATAATCTTATTTTCCTTGTTATTAATGAATGTTTTCAAATAAATCCCTGTTTAGGTGTCTTTTGTTGAATGATGACTATAAACTATTTCTTTCATGATCATTGATCAAATGGTATCTAGCAAGGTTTATCTCAGTCTTTGAAGGATTATTTAATACATTGGAGACCCAAAATCACAATAAATCATAATATAAGTATCGGTTATGTTAATTCATTGATAGGTAGTTCCTTTTTGGCAAACATACACTGTGTGCAGACAATATCAAAACAATAAGGAATTTAGAACCTGAGTTTGTGACTGTAGACATGGTTGAATGTGAAAGGTAAATTAATTGAGGTTAAGACTCATGTATATAAAATAAACTCTAATTTAAATTTATACCTTTGACACAGACTTAGTTTCCAACAGTAACTGCTAAACTGATGAACTATGAGTGAAAATAATGGAATGACAGATCCTTCATCAACGTGTTAGTGTTTGGCATGTTAAGGTAAGAATATAAAAGTGTTTTAAAGTCTATTTGATTATATTAAATCATTTAAAAGTGAATTTTTTTGACTTCTTATAAGTACAGACCTGGGAATAACAATTTACACATACAATCACTTTCAAATTTTGTTAGAAACTTGAGGCAGCAAATTGGAAGCAGATTATCATTGATTGGTAAAGTTGGATATAGTAAATACAAACCTTATATATTTGATTTTAAATTTTTAAACCCATCCAAGTATCCAAAATTGAAATTTTAGTGTTTTTGATAGGTTACAAGGTCAAGCAAACCCTAAATTAGGAGTTTGTTCATATCTCAAGATTTAACTATTAAAATTGAACCAAAAAATGTAGTCTTAACCTTTTTGAGGTCCTCTAACATATTTTAATGTTTTAAAGTATGTAATGAATTTTTATTATTGAGTTTTAATGAACCAAGGAGAATTAGGCCTAAAGAGGGCTATTTGAGGAAGCTAAAAGTGGGAACGTAGACCTATAGGAAGAATTAGGCCACTAAATTTGAGACATAGGTATGTCTCATTCATACCATAGGAGAATCCATAATTGGAAGGTCAGATATATTTGTAATTTTTATGTACTAACCTAAAAATAGGGTTTAAGGGCTAGAAGCAAGTCTAAGAAGCTAGTGTGTGTATGGTGAAGAGTTTCCAGTTGAAACCTTTTGAAGGGAATGTATACATCATATCTCAAATAAAACAAGGCTATAATAGAGTAGACCATATCAAAATCTCTCAAGAATTATTAGATGATCCTTTGGCCTCATATATTTCTACATATTACATACCTATAGGATTTTTTTCACCTAAGCTTACACCATTTTATGGTAATGGTGATCTAGAACAACATCATAGAGCCTTTCATGCAACATGTTTAAATTATGCATATATTAATAAGTCACTAACAAATATTTTTCATATACATCTCAAGTAATACATGGTGTGATGGTTTTAGGACCTTCCCCTTCAATCAATACATGTTTTCAATGCTTTTGTTGATTAATTATTTTTCATTTTTCTATCAACATCAATGAGAAGATCTGTTATGCTCAAATTTCACAACTCAAAATATCGTTAATGAATTCTTGATTTGATAGATGACTATGCTTTAAAAAATGAAAAATCATATGGTTCATAAGGAATTACAAGATATATCTAAAAAAATCATACTTTCAGCCATCCATGAGTCTATTATATTCAAAACAATTCAAAATTTTGATGACATGTGCCATACAGTCAAATAACACGAGGTCCAATTTCTTTCCTTGAATAAATTAAAGTATGAGAACACTCGTCCAATGTATTCTCATTCTAAATTTCAGATAAAATAATGTTTAAAAGATAAGGATAATGATACTAATAATGAGGTTAAAATGACAATTAATGTGATTTCACAACCTATTAATAGGCTTGTCCTTTATGCTCCTCTATGAAGGTCATTTACATGATTATTAGAACCTCCTCGTAAGGTGTTGAAAAGATTACTTGATTACAACCTCATATCCCTTCCTACAACTATGTAAATTGACATGACAAGGACACAACCTAAGAGTTTCTATATCAAAGCATATTTCAATTAGTATAGATACGTAGGACATTCAACTAATAGATGTTTTAATTCATGACATAAGATTCAAGTCCTAGTTGAGAAAAACAATATTAAGCTTAATGATAATGATACACATATTAATGATTTAGTTGCACAAGATAATGCAAAGCTTAAGATAATTTATGATCCATTTCCAAATCATGAGGCATAAAAAATCAAGGCTAATCTTGAGGTACATATGACTTATAATGTGCACCCTCTTCTAGTTTCCTATGTTCCCAGAACCGAGGAGGCTCATCCTATAAGCAATCTTATTGGTACACTTATGAATATACAAGTATAATGGACTAAACTCATATTTGAGAACAATGATATTATTGATGATTATTCTACCAATGTATCTTTATCCATGTGTTATTTTGTAAACTCGCTTCCCATAAAAAGTGTTATGGTGGATAAAGGATCATGTAAAATCATATGCACTATGGCATTACTTACTAGTCTTGGGTACATGCATAGATATTTTATTGGTGTTAAAAACATAATAGAAGGACTAGATGGAGCTAAAAAAACCCTTTTAGGGGAAATGTGTTACCACTTATGGTATGAGATATGACTATTGCTACATGGTTCTTAGTTTTTCCCAACACTAGTGTATTTGACATGTTATTAAGATGATTTTAGATACACAAGATACATACAATCATATATTTGTTACATCAATGTTTTAAGTACATACATAATGACACGGTGGTTAAAATTTTGAGTGTTTCATATGAGTACCCTATCTAGTTTGATACATTTGCTACTATGATTCCATAACAACCTATTCCACAACCTACACGGGTTTCACTTCTGCAAACAATGTCAATTCTATTTCAGTAACAAGTCATTAATTTTCCTAGATGACTGATTTTACAACATTATCTATGCCAATGGCTTATTAAAGTTCAACACATATTATATAACTCACCACATCTTATGGTAGTCTTATACCAACCTTGTGAGTGTGTCCCAAAAAGAACATTGATGTTTTATCCTAACATACAATATAGTCCACATGTTACTTTGATTACTACACCTATAAATTGCATATCCAATTATTTTGATTATAGTGATGATTCTAGATATCTTATATCTTGTGACTAATTTTTAGATTCCAATAGTGACATACATGGAATTTGGGCATGCGAAATTTGCTTCAATTGATACAGGACCTCCACATGATGATCACATTGATGGGAACCTAGGTTAGTTTCAACATATTTTATTCTACATAGTTACTATTTTTAAAATTTAAATAGTGACATACATGCTACACCTTAGCATGGGAAATTTACACTAATTGATACATTACTTCCACTTGAGCATCCCATTGATGGGATCCTAGGTTAATTTTGACACAATTTATTATACATAGCTTCTTATTTTTTACTTTCTTGATTATCTTCTCTTGAGTTGAATTATTAATTTCTTAATTCTTATATATGAATGTGTAAATATGTTGTTACTTTGATTGTTATTATATCCTTTAGCTTTGATGCTATTATAATGTTTTGTTGGCCCATTCCTCTTGCTTGCTTATCTTAATCTGACCATTCACAGTTATCTTACAATTACATATGCACATACATATTTTATAGCAGTATGATTTTATTTTATATTCTTTGAGGCATGTTATAACTTGATGTTTCATATTAATTTCCCACTTCTCCATATTTACTATGTATGTTTGCTTTTGTCATGGCACACATTAAGCTTACACAATCACATATATAATATACTAATTCATCTTATGGCATTCGTACATGGATGCTTTCCAACTAGTGGAATGCACCTATTATGAGCTTTCTCACATACTCCTTTGAGACACTAATTTACCATAAAATGGGGGCTTGTCATTTGACTACATATTCCTTTGACTATTGTGCTATTTCACTTGGTGTAGCTATGAATTGACATATTCTATTGATTGTTCAAATTCCTTATATTATTCTATTTTACAACCTTGCCCCTTGACCTTGTTTCATTTATTGAGTGCATGCTCATTTCATTATTTTAAAAAGTGCAAAAAAAATAAAATATTTAAATAAAATTAAAAAACATTTAAAAATTCAAAAATACAAAACCAAGAGCAATGCATGGCTTGCTTTGATGTTACACATAGTTATTTGATGTCATTTCCCATATATACGGTGAGTTACATATATACTTGTACATGCATGATTTTCACATTATGCATGAGTTATATGTAGTACATACAGGGTACACATGAGACATGGACATACAGATCCATGACATTGATCATAGCCCAGATAACCTTTCCACATTGGTGACATGCCCATGTAAGGGGCATCTTGGTACATTTTTTTATGTCATTCCCTTGATTGTATTGAGATACTTATAATTTTAATACATGACTTGCTCTTTTTCATACCCTACATACTGCTACTTATGGATATTTTAATTTGCTATATTATATGGTGACATTGACTGATTATACAAACTAACATTGCTTGTTTTGTGGTTATTTGATGCTAATTACTGTTATAGTTCTTGATCATTATCGTGTTCTATATTTATTGTTCTATTTTATGTAGGTACATTGATTGTGTCTTGTCATGAAGTATGTTAATTATGTTATAGGATCCTTGACTCCATTTCATGGCCATGTCGTGTTTATGTCGAGTCAAAGTTGAGTCATGTTTTCTATGATTGTGTATTTAATCATGATCTTTTCATTATGAGTTATTTACTATTATATTATGTGCATGTGCATATTTAAATATTTTTTTAAGGATTAAATTGAATTTTAAAGTATGTTTGGTGTCATAATTTCTATCATGCATATTTCCATTTCATGAGTTTCCATGATTTACATCATGCATCTATTATTATTATAATTAATATGTGTTTCATTGACATATCTAGCTACGTTTGAAAATTGTTTTCAAATGAATTATCATGCCCATATCTTATGTGTGACTAGATAGAAACTATTTTTTATTTGGATTACATGTTTCATGAGTGATTACAGTGTTCAAAATATTTATATGAAGACATATCTTATCATGTTTGTACATACTTTACATGATTATACTTTTCTATATAACATATGATGCACATAACTCTTTATTTTGAAATGAGTGATTCATAGGATTCACCCCTCATATCAAAAAAGGGGGCATACATGGGGATTGTTCATAGATTCAAGCCATGTTAGATAGATCATTTCACATTCTAAGATATACTATTTAATCATTGGGGTCAAATTGAGACATATTCTACATGATTTTGAGGAACAATTGAGACATTATTTTATATTATTGGATATATGTTGGAATTATACATCATTCTTAGGGGTAGATGGATTAATGGGGAATAATGGTAACTATGTGATCACTATGGGTTTACATTTGTCTACATCGGTTGATCATTTTACATACAAACCTGAATTTAGAGTTCTAAAAAAAAAAATCTACCTGGGGTAGTGTGGTTGAGGTTTTGCATTACTCAAATTCTAATACCACCTTCTCAAGATGGGTAGTTGGTTTATTTATACTCCTTAACTCATAATTTTAGTAGGTACATATCCTTGGGGCATGACCAACCGATGGATTTCTTTAGTCAAGTTCAAAAAGTGATAGTTTGGTTCACATACCATTAGGTGTATTCATTCCTTAGCTTTTCAATTTCAAGTTATTAAATGATTCATATTATTTCATCTTTCTTATTGTGAGGAGACATTGATCTATACATATTTATTGTAGGTTTCACATGGAGAAAATGGTGCATTTTGAAATATACTTGTCAACACCAAAAATAACTATCACAAGTACCAAATTTAATTATTTTGTCCTTTAAATTTAGAATTTGTAATACTAGATTAAAGGGGGGCATCTATAAACATCTAAATTTGGTCTTTATCACTTTGGCAACATCAACATTGACATGATTTGATATGTTTTGACATTGTGCATATATTTAACTCTTGAGCAAACTTTCTCTCTATATATTTACCCATCTAATATCTTATACACCTATATTCACAAAATACATTTATTCTAAATTAATTGAGTCTATTAAATGACCTTCCATAATCCTAGACAGACCTTCTTTGTATTTTAAATATGTATTTTCACTTCCAAATAATACTGGTAAACTAATGTTAGTTACCACAGGTGTATCCCTCTTTTACAAGTGTTTGTGGTCCTTTAACAATGATTTTAAAATTAGGAAGTATCCATTAGGTTGGCCTAGAGTCTTTTCACGTGTTATTCATAACAAAAATTAAAGTCACCCCTAAGGTCATTACACACTTGAGCATCACCTGGAAATAACCTAGTACACTCTTAGAACATTATAAAAAAACATACATATCAAATATTCAAGGAGTAGCCATATATCAATCTATGCAAAATTTGAATATGAAAATTCAAAGTTACATGGTGTTAAGCATTAAATTTCAAAAGATAGCATTACATTCTAGATTGTTCATATTGTTGCACATATACATAAGAGGGAGAACTACCTATTATTTGAGCCACATTTTGAATATTTAAATGTAAGAATAAATTATCCATTCAATAGGTATTTTTTGGGATCAACCCATCCCAAAATAATGACACATTTTAAATGTATCTTATCATCAATTGAAAATAATTAGGGTTTGGAAAAAATAGACAAACATGTGTATTTCATTGTAGGATCATAGAGGTGTGCACATATAATATCAAATTGAAAGCACAATAATAGGGATTCTATAGATATTAGACCCCCATTGTGTGCAAGGACACTACTGGTAAACCCTAACAATGTTGATTATCGTAAGCATTTGACTTTACCAACAATGTCTATGCAAGTTTTTAGCTTCAAATTCTGATCTAAGCCACTGATGAAGCACATACAAAGCATTTACAGATTTAGTGGGGAAATTTGTGAGCAAAAACTAGGCATATATAGATAATTACATCTCCCCCCTATTATTTTTCCATTTATAAATTAAGCGCAATATCTATCAATACATTTCAATTTAGATTTGTGCATTTATTTCTATATTTTCCATAAATTAAACTAGTGAATAGTTTCCTTTATTTTTTACATCTTAAGTGTAAATTAAGTTAAATAGAGGTTTATAAATTCATGTTTCACATGTGTTTATCATGGTATAATTTTAGTGGATGATATGTAGGATAAATAATTTATATATGGTTCATAGACATACAAGATACAACATGGGCATCTTCATACATGCAAATTTTACGTGGTGACATCTTTCTAGCTTACCATTTTCTATGTAAAGCTACTTTCCATAGATCAAACATATATTTATATTATTTACATTTGGAATGTGTACATTGACATTTAAATTATATTTTTACATGGATTCTTACATTGTATACCTTGTGATTGATACTTACACATATATCACACCTTGGTACCATATCATTCATGTTTATACTATTATGACTATGATTAATTGATATACCTAGACTACTTATAGGTACATCACCTATATGAGACATATTTTTCCTTGATCTTAGGGAAACATACCCCAATGACTCCTTGAGATTAATCTAATCATCTTGTGCATACATAGCATTTATTGGGACAAGGTACTTGTCCCTCTCACTATTGAGTCTATCATCTATATCTTGCCACTTAGGGGAAACATGATATTTTTTATCATTATACAACATTGAACATTACATAAACATATATATATATATATATATATATATATATATATATATATATAGGGGCATGCTTCACATTTCTTACAAATGAGCATCATTGATCCTAAATCACTTTTTTAGAGCCATATTACCTATGTGTCTTGCATTACCACATTATTCGTAACTTATGTCCTACACATTATTTGAATCTTGAAACATTATTATTGTCATACTCCTTATATACTTGAGTATATCTTCCAAATTGGTGTACATGGCTTATACATTGCCTTACATGGCTTATACATTACCTTACATGGTCCTAATGAGTTATCACTTTGGCATACCTTATGTAGATGAGGATATCCTTACCATCATTATAATCACCTAATCCATGAGCTCCATTGTTCATATCTAAACCTATATTTACCTATGGTAACATGATACCCACATATACTCTTTTTTAGCTTTATATTGACATATCTTTTCCCATCACACCCTTGTGTGTAGTTTTCTTACATTCCTTCTTCATACATAAATGAGATAATTTTTAGTATATATGGGCACATATTTGTTATTTACATATGATATCTCTTATTATCTTGATAATTCATATACATTTGGTAACATCAACTTATCCCCATTCATTTTTGTGTATGACTAGCATTGTACTATAAGTTTTTTTAAATTAATAGAAGTGCACTTTTTAATAATTACAAAAAAGTCAGGAAACTCACCATGGAAAAAAATATTATCTAAATTTATAATAAATAAGTGGGAGGTGTAGACACCCCAATTTGGTACAAAACCTTAATTCTTTTATTTTATTCCCAATTTAATTTATTTGGAAAACTTATACAGTTTAACCCATTTGTAGGATGGTCATAGCCCCACATGAGTATCTATGTGTTTCACTAAGCCTAAAAACCATCCCAATACTTATCTAAAAGGTATTTATTAGTGTATTTGAACTACTTATAACATGTTACCCATCCTTGCCTCAAGAACTAAGCCCTACTTGTCTCATAGAAAAAATTGTAGCTATATAAGCCCATCTTGGGTAGGCCATACCCCTACAGGTTTTCCCTTTTTTTGTGTGGGTGTTTTGACCTTTAGGACTTAGGGTATGTAAATACTATGTTGTTAAAGGGATGAGTATAATAATATCTTGTAATGAAGACATGAAATAATTGATTTGACAAGTCTTTCCCAAAATAGCAAAGATGTAAAGAAAGAACACTTATCTAGAGTAAAATAGGTATTTTCATGACTCAGGAGGTTGAAACAAGATAAAAAAATAGTCAGACACCTTTCATTCTATGACAGTAGCTAAAATAGGGATTTGAATGGTAGTTACCTTATTTGGATAGTAGCACCATGTGGAACTAGTGTCCAATTATGGCACCAATGTCCCTATTAGAGGAGTTGTCTGGAACTTTTAGGGAAGCTATGAGAGGTTTTAGGGGACCTATAGGTAGTTTTGTGTCTTTTGGAAGCTCTCTTGTGTCACTATTTGTTAAGGTGTGGAGCTAAAAGCTTCAACTATTTGCAGACACAAGAGAAGGATGCTGAAGAACCAGAGCCATCGGCGTCGGCAATATGACCGACGTCGGTCAGATGCAGTGGAGAAGGAGACCGGCGACGACAGGGAGTCGGCCGACGTCGACAGCACCAGACTAGTAGGGACCGGCGTCGGTCGCCTGTGTATTTTCGAAACTGCTGTTGACGAACAGTCAGTTAAGTGAAGTGAGTGTTTGCATGTCAAGTGACTAATTATAGTCACGAGCTGCATGTCTAATTATTGTAACTAGAGTTCTATTTTTTGTAAGCATGGGATCCTATTTAAAGACCCATAAGGCATGTATTGTAATTATGTAAGAAGGCAAGTAAAAGCATTGAAGCTAGCAAGGTCAAGGAGATCTACAGGTGTAAGGTCAAGGAGACAAGCTGAAGCATTCAAGGAGGGATAATAACTCAGGCTTTAGAGTTGTTGTGTTGAGCAAGAGAGAGAGGGAAGAAGGTCTTGAGGTGTGGTAAGCCTTTGAGGTGGAGGAAGAAGTGGCATCTTCCTTATTATATTTTTTTCTAGTAGTATTTAATACAAAGAGTGTGTATTGTCTCTCAAATTCTTTGCTGTCTCAAGTTTCTAGTTACTTTATCATTCTGGTATAATTCCATGTTTAATTGCTAATACGAGAAGTAATCATATGTGCTCTAATTGGTAGAGCTACATATCCCCTGACAAGTGGTATCAGAGCCAGGTTGCAGGTTCAAGAGCTGATACCAACAAGTGGTATCAGAGCTACAGTTTGCAGGAAGCAGGGTATTGTTTTTTGATTACAGGTCATTCACAGGGTTTTTTGATTGAGTGGGAGTTCAGCAATGGCAGAAGAAATCAGACTACGAATGGAGAAGTTTAACGGCAAGAATTATCAACATTAGAGGATGCAGATTGAGGACTATCTGTATCAGAAGGATTTATACTTACCGTTGGGTGGGGTTGCATGCAAGCCCACAGATATGAAGGATGAAGAATGGAACGTTCTTGATCGAAAGGCTCTCGATTCCATAAGGTTGAGCCTTGCATCATCTGTGATTTCCATCTTATCACAGTGCAAGACAATGGAAGAGTTGATAAAGTCCTTGGCGAATTTATACGAAAAACCCTCGGCTTCTAATAAGGTATATCTTATGAAGTAGCTATTTACTTTGCAAATGCAAGAAGGTGGATCGGTACATACTCATATCAGTGATTTCCATGGTTTGGTAAACCAACTAGCTTCAGTCAATATTGTTTTTGATGATGAGGTAAAGGCTCTCTTTATTTTATGTTCTTTGCCTGAAAGTTGGGACGGTTTGGTTATGGCAGTAAGTAATTCTGCATCTGCTTCTAAAATCTTAAAATTTGATGATGTTGTGAGTGTGATCTTGAATGAAGAAATACGCAGGAGAAGCACAGGTGAATCATTAGGGAATGCTCTAAGTGTAGAAAGCAGGGAAAGGCAAAGGGAGAAGGTTGAGCAAGGGAAATCAAGGTCGGGAAGGAGATCCGAGTCCAAAGGTATTACCTGCTGGTTTTGTGGAAAGAATGGACATACAAAGAAGGAGTGTTGGTTGAGAGATAAAGAGAATCAACATGCAGGTATTGAAGAAGCAAAGGATGCAAATATTGTGATGCAAGATGCTCTCATACTTTCTTCGGATAGTCAGGTAGGATCATGGATTTTAGATTTTGGTTCATCTTTTCATGCATCCCCAAACAGAGATTTGTTCTATGAGTATGAACAGGGAGATTTTGGAGTGCTCTATTTAGGGGATGGTACGCCTTGTCAGATAGTTGGCAAAGGGAAAGTGCAGCTGAGATTGCAGATTAACAACACATGGGTGTTGAAGGAGGTCATGCATGTTCCAACTCTGAAGCAGAATCTAATTTCTGTAGGAAGGTTGGGAGATGAGGGATGCACAATAACCCTCATAGTAGATTCTTGGAAGGTTACCAAGGGAGCACTTATTTTAGCAAGAGGTAAGAAAGTAGGTACTCTTTATCTACCTACTTGTATTACTGATTCTACTTCTGGCGTAGATTCAAAGATGTGGCCTAATAGGCTTGGTCACATGAATAAGAAGGGAATGGAAGTTCTTGATTCAAAAGGTATGTGTTCAAATTCAGAAAGCATAGATAGAGTTCATTGCAGAAAGAGGAAATTTGATGCTTTTGACAGGAACAAAGAAGCCTTGGTGTTTATGGAGAAGATGAAGGGCAGAGATCAGTCACAGGGGCTGAATAAATCTGAGCAGGGCAGCATGGACAGAGGTTTGACCCAAGAAGAGCTCGTAGATGAAAATTTCATCACTTACAAGAACATACAGACACCGATGTCAGTCGCTTGGCACCGACGTCAGTCATCCAGATACCGACATCGGTCATGTGCAGACCAGCAAGGTCGGTAGGTCAGACTGGAGAAGTCCGACGTCGGTCATTAGGACCGACGTTGATAGGGGGGACACTGGCGTCGGCTAGAGAAACAACGTCGGCAGTCAGGGTCAGTGCAGGGAACCGACATCGGTCGGGAGCATACTGGGAGATGGCCTAGATCGGTCACTGGAACGGATGTTGGGTGAATTAATAAGTCTCAAACACCCATGTGGAGGTCAGGAAAGGTATGTGAACCTCATATTCATTGTTCACCTTCTTTATATTGCTTACTGATAGTCATGAACTAGGAAGATGGAAGAAGCAATGCAGGTAGAATCCATAAACAATGGGAGCTTGGCATGGATGAGGAGTGTGAGTCCTTGGAGAACCAAACAGGTATTTGTTGGTAGTGTTGTCAGCTAGAAGGAAGCACTGGATAGAGAGATGGATTCCCGTTTTAGAGAAGAGAGTGGATGGACACATGAGACAGAAGGCTATGGTATATGGTCTTGATTAGGCTGCAGAACAATGGAGGTTTGACCATTGTATTTTATCTTTACTAGGGTGGATAGTATTAGCTACATTATCCAGTTACTATATTGTGTTACTTGTTGCAAGGTTTCATATACAGGGAGTTTTCTGAGCTAAGGGTAGAGTTAGTTCAGAAGTATGTCATGAAGAATTTGGGAGCAGCAAAATTCTTGTGGCTTAAGATATAGGTATTGCATCACAGGTTTGCATGGTGGTTGGTCTTCAAGAGTGACGTTGAAGAGGGATACATAGCCTAAGGAACAAAATAGATGGTGTATAGGTACAGGTACAAGTTGCAGATGTTTATCTCTAAGTGGGAGATTGTTAAGGTGTGGAGCTAAAAGCTTCAACTGTTTGCAGACACAAGAGAAGGATGCTGAAGAACCAGAGCCACCGGCGTCAGTAGTATGACCGACGTCGGTCAGATGCAGTGGAGAAGGAGACTAGCGATGGCAGGGAGTCGGCCGACGTCGGCAGCACCAGACTAGCAGGGACCGGCGTCGGTCGCCTGTGTATTTTTGGAACTGCTGTTGACGAATAGTCAGTTAAGTGAAGCGAGTGTTTGCATGTCAAGCGACTAATTATAGTCACGAGCTGCATGTCTAATTATTGTAACTAGAGTTATATTTTTTGTAAGCATGGGATCCTATTTAAAGACCCAGAAGGCATGTATTATAATTATGTAAGAAGGCAAGTAAAAGCACTGAAGCTAGCAAGGTCAAGGAGATCTACAGGTGTAAGGTCAAGGAGACAAGCTGAAGCATTCAAGGAGGGATAATAACTCAGGCTTTAGAGTTGTTGTGTTGAGCAAGAGAGAGAGGGAAGAAGGTCTTGAGGTGTGGCAAGCCTTTGAGGTGGAGGAAGAAGTGGCATCTTATTGTATTTTCTTCTAGTAGTATTTAATACAAAGAGTGTGTATTGTCTCTCAAATTCTTTGATGTCTCAAGTTTCTAGTTACTTTATCATTCTGGTATAATTCCATGTTTAATTGCTAATACGAGAAGTAATCATATGTGCTCTAATTGGTAGGGCTACAGATCCCCTGACACTATTTTCATTGAATATCTTCTAAAACCCTAATGATACTTGTACACATGAAACAACAATAGGATCAAATGTAAAAAAAGGAAAAAAATAGGGTTGTGGGATATTATAATCACATGGAGTAGAACCCCTATTGTCCTGGTTGTTATCTACATTAACCCTAATGCTAGGGGTCTCAGAATGTATGTAGCTATCCCTTAGGTAATGTGCATAATCAATGAACATGGTATGCTAGAATGACATTTTCTTAAGCCTTTCTTTGATCAAGAATGCAATATATAATTATAATAGCTGAGTAGTATGCAGAGTATTGAGTTGTATTGTTAACTAATTTTATGTAATGATATGCAAAAATAGTAAGTGTTACATGTAAAATGCCTTGTGAGGATCTTTCTATAGAAGGAACTTTGATTTGAATGTAAGACCTTTTCTACTAGTTGATAAGTCACAACAGAGGGATAAAAACATAAAAGAAGGATCAAGGTAGGGTTATGACTCAAATAATAAGAGAAAATGACTGTTTGACATTTGAGCCATAATTGGACACTAATGGTACATGGTGTTATTATCCTAATAATGGTGCTAATGTCTTGAGGCCTAAAAATAGAGTTAAGACTAGGTAGGACATGATAGGGCCCCCTGTGACTAGGAAGAGGTGACTTGGGACCACTAATGGTGTAAAAAAGAGGGAAAATAAGACATTAAAAAGATCAAAAGACCCAAAATGACCATGTGAGCAAGGGTTATATTCATCACTAAGACCTTCATCTGATAGATCAACAAAATGCATAGTACTTGTGATTGCTTGACTAAATTAGGGTGTATATATTTTCCCACCTTTTATTCTAGTAGTGCAATGAAATGAAATTACTAGATTAAAATAAAAAGAGGAACGCGTACCTATGTTTATCTATGAAGATGTGTTTTAGACCTGGCTTACTTCTTGGCCAGAGAAGTGTATAGGAGTTGGAGTGATATATATGAAGAAAAAATACATAATGTGGGTGTCCTTTGTACTGAATTTGAATTGTGAACTAAATCTTGAGGAACAAAACCCTACTTTTTTGAATTTGAGCATGTAAATTGGATATGTGGAGAAATAAGGCCTGCTTTCCCCCACTCTAATATGTGTACAAAATCTGAGTATGTAAATTGGGTTTAATAGAAGGCTATAGATAAACTATAGTAAATGTCATGTGATCCAAACTGGTGAAACCCTGGTGGCATCTTGGTGACATCTTGATGATGATCTGAGTGTAACTTGATAATTTAAAAATAGAGATCAAGGACATGTGCTCTGCATCATGCCCCCAGTCCTGTGTAATGTAGCTATGTATTTGAGCATATGTATATCTAATTCAAATTTTATATTTACATAAATATATATATTTGAGTCAACCTATATATCTAAGCTAAAATGTGTATATGTGTAAACCTATATATCTACATCAAACATGTGTATCTGAATATCTATATATGAGTAGTCATATGTGTCTAAAGATCTATATTTGACTAGACCTGTGTGTCTAAATATGTGTGTATCTAAATTAATATGTGTGTTTAAATATCTATATCTAAGTGAACATGTGTGTCTAAATATTTATATTTGAGTAGACTCATGTGTCTAAATATCTATATTTAAGTGAACTTTTTTGTTTGAATATGTGTGTATTCCCCCCCCCATTTTGGTGAGATAACGAAGACCAAGGTAAGGGTGTCTAACCAAAAGTGGTAATGAACGAATGTGCAAGTGTTAATTAGCGAGGGTGATGTTGTTTTAAGTTTGAATATTTTATCTATTATGACAGAATCAATTGTTGAAATTGGTAATGGGATAGACATTTGGTCTATATTGAGTTTATTATGTTAATATTAGTTTTGTCATTTTGTAGATTTAAATTTGACTAGGATATCAATTTCACTAATATAAGGTGAGGTACATGTTAGGACTTGTTCCAAAGTCTTAACATTAGGTTAGATTTTTGGTAGGTTAATAAATAAATATTGTTAATGGGGCATGCATCTTTTAGTAAAAGACACCCCCATAAAATAAAGTTAGTTTTAATTTTAGGTAGTTTTCATGTTTTATATTTATTAATTAGAACTACCTTACGGGTTGATTTCCCATAAATAGTTGGTTATAAGATTAGTTTTTTTTACCGGTCATTGGTAAAATCTATATAAATCAATGTTTGCAAAGTAAAAAGGTTAAGGGAGTAAAGGCACCCTTATGTACTTGTTTTTTTGAATATTAATAAAATACTTGTGCACTCGCACTAAGTGGGGACAAGGTTCAAACTATTTGGTTCAAGGAGTTATCAGTGGTATCAGAGCATGGTTTTATCCAGCATAGTGAACTTTGGGAGCATTGGTGAATTTGAAAGGAAGGCAAGGTGAAAATTCAAATTCATGTGAAATCAATTGGCATGAAATAAGGTATGCCATATAATGAAAATATTTTATTGGTTTAAACGTTTGAAAAATTATTAAATTATTTTAATTTTTCAATTTTTTTTTACATTTAAACCTATGCATTTCTCATATACCACAATATGGTCATTTTGGCCATCTGATGCTCCATTTTATTGTGTTCAAACTCCTCATTTGGCATAAAAAATGATTTTTTTAGCATTTAAATGTTATTAAATTCATTATTTTTTTACAAAAATGAACTTGTATGACCTATTTGCATTGTGAAAAATCTCTATAATTTTCATTCATGGCTACCATTATTGATTCAATTCATTCTCAGCCCTTTTGAATTCAAAAACGCCTGCAAATCTTGTTAAAACCCCTATTTTGCATCATCAAATGAAAATTTGGTAATTTTTTGGACTTGTACGGCCAATGGTATAGCTTTCCAACACCCTGGCTGAGATTTGAAGTCATTTCCAGCAAAACATACCTCAAAAATTTGATAAACTCAATCAAAATCATTTTTATCCTACCAGTACGGATTTGTACGGCCTCTAGCAGTGAGAGCAAGTGCAAAAAAATTTCTAGGAGTAGCCATGGCATCCCAGTCAAACATGGCGCAGGTTTGAACTCAACATATTTTTTTTTTCATGTTTCTAAAGTTTGGATTCAAATATTTGCCTTGGATGGGTCCCACATGAGGAAGCATGGTTGAGAAGACTGAAAAAGGAAAAATTTTGGATTTATTTACATATATGTAATTTTTTTTTAATTTTCCCTCATAGACAAAATCTAGAATAAGTAGAAATTTCTGAGTGTTATATTCTGAAAATGCTCTTAGAGCAATTGGTTAAGCTTATTTTGTAAAGAAGCTTGCAAGGAGGAGGTCAAGGGTTCAAATCCCTTCTTTTTGGAAGAAGTTCTTTTGCTTTAGAATATAGTTTTTGTAAAAGGAATATTCCCTTTTAAATCTGCTTTTTATGTCTTGAAAGCTGTGAAATGCATACTTATTGTATTGTGTTATTTTTTCAAAAAAGGGGAATTAAAATTCTATTTCTTTTACATTGTTGTGGTGATATAAGGGTGTAATTGGTGGAATAAGGTTGTAATTTGGTGAAATAAGGGTGTAATCATTGATTTTTGGTGAGGTTAAGTGCAAAACCCATAAAAAATTCTTGTTTTTATTTTGTGCTCTATGCGGAGGTTAAGTGAAAAACCCCATAGAAGCAGTGTCTTGTGCAGTGAGTGTGATATTTGTTTCATCTCTTTTGCATTTTGTTACACTTTTCTCTACTATACTTGCTTTTATTTCAAGATGCTGAAGATTCAAAATTTGCTTTTAGATGGTGATAGATTAACAATTTCCAATTATTTTGATTGGAAACAATTGATGGAGGCTTCACTAGTTTTTAATGACTTTTGGGATATTGTCAAAAATGAAAATCCCACATTGCCAACAGAATAGGCTAAATTAAATGTATTCAATTTGCGTGATTCTAAGGCCTTAGCTCTCATTAAATGTTGTTGTACTCATGATACTTATGTTCATATTGAAAATTCTCCTCATAGTTACACTGCATGGAAAACATTTTCAAATTTGTATGATAAGAAACCTAAGCATAAAAAGATAGATATTCATATGTAGTTGTTTACTTTGTCATTAGATGAAGATGGGGATATGGGAGAATATATGTCTAAGTTAAAAAATATCACTACTGAGTACACTAAGTCTAGGTTTAGAAAACTAGATGATGACTTCATAGTCACTGCTGCTTTGAAAGGACTACCTAGGTCCTATAGGAATTTTGTTGAAATGTTGCATGTCTCTCACAAGATCACAGGCATCACCTTTGATAATTTTGTTGAGTTTCTAATCCAATATGACCTCTCTCGACCCAAGAAATCCAAGAAAATTGAAGAAGCCCATGTTTTAGAGTTAAAACCTAGTTCATCTTCATCTGGGCATGAAAACAATAGAGGAAATAGTTATAGAGGGGGTTGAGGTTACAAAGGAGGCAGATATCAAAATAGAGGTAGGGGTGATTTAAATAATCAACAATCTAACCAATCAAATTCATATGAAACAAATGATTGAGGACATGGTCACACCTCATATAGGGGCATAGGTCGAGGTAGATCAGACATTCAGTGCCATATATGTGGAAAATTTGGTCACATTGCCTCACAATGTAGGATACCTTTTAATAAAATTTAGAGGCCACAAACAGTGACTAAGACTAACTTTCCTAAGTATGCTGATCATGACTATGATGAGTCCAGTAATGTTGCCCATGAATCCGCATTCACTACTTTGGGACACATTAATTATATTGAATATGAGGCTAGAGATGAGCTCACAGATGTATGGGTTTTAGACATAGGAGCAACCAAACACATGACATTTAGGAGAGATTTCTTTTGGCCTTTTAAGAAAGCTTCTCTCTCTCTAGTTGCCTTAGCAGATAAGTCTATGCATACACCACTAGGACTTGGATCTATTTAGATTCTTCTTCCTAATGGGTCTATAAAATACTTGGAGGATGTTTGGTATGTTCCCACATTAAAGAAACACTTACTTTCTTTGGTAACTATTCAAAAGAAAGGATATCAAATAGTGCTTTAAAATAGGCTCATTTACATTAATTTAGTGAAGGATGATTATAAAATAATGTATACAGGATATGAAGATGGAAACTTGGTTAGATTATATTGTAAAGTGCTTCCTCCCACTATAGAACTTGCGGCAGTTGTTAACATAGGTACATGTACTATGTCTACACAGTAGTTATGGCATCTCTACTATGGACATTTGACTATCCACTCTTTAGTGGATTTTCAGAGATATGGTATGGTGAGTGGGTTGTCCACTTTTTGCAAAGATAGTATTCTATGTGAATCATGTGTTTTGGGAAAACAAAATCAGGAAAATTTTCTTAAACAGTCATCCTAGAGAGCTAACAGATGTTTACAGTTAGTTCATAGTGATGTATGTGACATGAAAAAGTTATCCATAGGTGGGTGTAGATACTTTGTCTTGTTTATTGATGACTTTTCTCAGATGACTTGGGTATTTTTTATGAAAAACAAATATGAAGTTTTTGCTAAGTTTGTTGATTGGTTACACTTAGTCGAAAAATAAACAGGTTCACATTTGGCCACTCTTCATTCAGATAATGGAGGTGACTATACCTCAAATGAATTTTCAGATTATTGTCGAGAACATGGCATTCATCGACAATATAGTAATGCTTATACTCCACAACAAAATTGAGTATCTAAATGGATGAATAGAACTTTAGAGGGCATAACACGTGCCATGTTACACTATAAATAACTTGATGATAAGTTTTGGGTAGAAGCCATTGGTACTGCAGTGTATTTGAGAAATAGGTCCCCCACAGTTGCACTTTTGGGACAAACTCCATATGAGGCATGGTATGGGTTTAAACCCAAAGTTAAACACTTGAAAGTGTTTGGATGTCTTTGTTTTTCTCCGGTTCTTATTAAACACAAAACTAAGTTAGAACCACGAAGTTGAAAATGCATCTTTCTTGGTTATTCTAAAGATAAAAAGGGGTTTCATTTGCTTGCATAGGATACAGGCAAATTCATAGTGAGTTGAGATGTTAGATTTGATGAGTTTGGGACTATGAACACTGCAGAGATTGATTCTCAACTTGATAAATTAGAGAGGAAACATACAAAAAGATATAAGGGTTTGAATAATGGGGATAACTCTTCAAATTTGTGGTATGAAACTCAAATTCCTTCACTTTCCTCTCCTTCATCTACAAGTTCACAGGTTGATGACTTAGAAATTGTTGAAAATTCTCTAAGTCCCCCTTTAAATGATGCACATGATGAGAATTCTAGAGTCCCTAATTTGAATAATTTGACTAAGTATCTAAAATGGGCTCAAAGTATTTTTTCTAACTTGAAAGTAGATGAAGTTGGTTTAACAGGGCCCAGGAATTCTCAAAAATAGGTAAACTATGCTATGGTTGTTACTACTTCTTCCTCTGAGCCATCCACTTTTGAGAAGGCATCTACTGAACATGTTTGGCAACAGGGAATGAAAAATGAATATGATGCCATACTTAGCAATAATACATGGGTTTTAGTTGATCTTCCTTCACATGTTAAACCCATTAGTTGTAAATGGGTTTATAGGACTAAGTATAAATCAGATGGCTCCATTGATAAACATAAGGCATGACTTGTTGCAAAAGGATATGTGCAACAAGAAGGTATTGACTATAAGGAAACATTTGCACCAACTGCCAAATGGCACACTATTCATATGGTACTTGCCTTAGCAGCACAAAGTGGTTGGAAAGTACATCAATTAGATGTTAAAAGTGCTTTTTTAAATGGTGATTTATAGGAAGAAGTATATATGAAACAACCTCAGGGTTTTGAACAGGTGGGTGCTAAACACAAAGTGTGTAAATTGATAAAAGCTTTATATGGGCTCAAATAGGCACCCAAGGTTTGGTATGACAAAATGGATTCATACTTGAAATCCATTGGTTTTCATCACAGTGAATGTGATGATACTCTCTATTTTTGAGTGCAAGGTAAGAAAATGGTGATACTTGTTCTCTATGTCAATGACTTTTTTATCATAGGTAATGATGAAAACCATAACAAGTCTGTGAAGAAGGAATGAAAAGATGGGTTTGAGATGACAGATCTTGGACTTCTTCACTTCTATCTAGGCATAGAGGTAACTCAAAAAGAGCATAGTATTTTCATTTCACAAACTAAGTATATTTATGAGTTATTAGGTAGGTTTGGCATGAGTGATTGCAAACCTGCCCTCACTCCCATGGAAAGTAATTTGAAATTGTCTAAGGATGATAGCAGTGCCTTTTTTGATGGTACTACATACAGATAATTGGTGGGAGGTTTGATATACTTGATGACTATCAGGCCCAGTATTTCATTTTTAGTTGGAATTTTATCTAGGTTTATGCATCAGCCTAGAGAAATTCATTGGCATGCAAAAAAATGAGTACTTTTTTACCTTCAGGGAATGAAAACATATGGCCTTGAATACCGCCACAACAAGAACTTCAAACTTGTTGGATATTGTGATGCAGATTTTGGCAGATGTGTGGATGACAGAGTGTCAACCACAGGATACACTATGCATATGGGTTCAGCTGCCATTGCTTGGTGTTGTAAGAAGCAAGATACAGTGGAAAATACATTAGCAAAATCAGAGTATATTGCAGCATGGGATGCTTTTAGAGAAATTGTTTACCTTCATCATATTCTTGAAGATCTTTAGGTTTCTCAGTTTGCTCCTACATAGTTATACATTGATAATCAAAGTGTAATCAAGATGGCCAAGAATCCAGTGTTTCATGCCAAAACACAACATATGGATGTCAAATATCAGTATCTATGAATGCTGGTGGCAAAGAAAGCTCTTGATCCAATATATGCCCAACTGCCAATTAGACAACTGATATCTTCACAAAACCTCTTGACAAAATCAAATTTGAAAAATTTAGAAAAATGCTTGGTATGTGCCCAAAGACTTAACTTTGGATCATAGGAGGGTTTGTTAGGACTTGTTCCAAAGTCTTAACATTAGGTTAGATTTTTGGTAGGTTAATAAATAAATATTGTTAATGGGGCATGCATCTTTTAGTAAAAGACACCCCCTTAAAATAAAGTTACTTAGTTTTAATTTTAGGTGGTTTTCATGTTTTATATTTATTAATTAGAACTACCTTATGGGTTGATTTCCCATAAATAGTTGGTTATAGGATTAGTTGTTTTTACCAGTCATTGGTAAAATCTATATAAATCAATGTTTGCAATGTAAAAGGGTTAACAGAGTAAAGGCACCCTTATGTACTTGTTTTTTTGAATATTAATAAAATACTTGTGCACTCGCACTAAGCGGGGACAAGGTTCAAACTATTTGGTTCAAGGAGTTATTAGTACATTGAGTTCAAGTCCCATGTGAAAGAAATTACTCACAAATTATAGTTACGGTTCTCTAGATATTGCGCTGGTAAGAAGTTGGTATTAGTTGGTGAAATTAGCATACATGGTTAACCTTAGTAAGATGGCATTTTATAAATGTGACTTAAAGAGGTTAGTTGATTAGTTTGAAAATTCATTTGAATCATTTGAGATGATAGTTATTACTTGTTCTAAACTAGAGAGTATTCCAAGGAGACCAAGAGTGACTTTGACCTAGTATGAGGAGGTGGAGGTGCTTATCTAGGATAGGGAGGAGGTTACCCTAGTAAAAAGCTTGTAATTTTTCCTACTTTTATCATTTTTAATACATTTTTTACTATTTTTTATTGTAAATCTAGTAGTTTAAGGTCATTTTTGGAATTGTGTCACTTTTATATTGATATTAGCACTAATGTTCAGGACATGGCGCTAGTATCCTAGATATATCACTACTATTTGATGTTTCTATCCTGTATATAGTGCAAGTGTCTAGTAGGCCTAGTTTATGGTCCTTATTATTACTAACTGGTGTTTAATGGCTGTTATTTTCCATTTATCTTATATTATGCAATGCTAATGTCAAATCTGGTTGTATTTTTATAGGTTGATGTGTGCATGAGAGAGATCTGGAGTGGTCAAATGATGGAGACCTTATAGGTTTTGCCCCTAACAGATGTTGAGGTGGTCGTGGTAGTGAGAGATGGTTTTAGTCATGTGGCATCCTTAGATCTAATGCCCTGGGATAAACACATGATGACTGCACTACGTGAGAGGTGGGATGTAAATACCTGCACATTTTGGTCACCTAATAGGGAGATGACTTTCACCCCGGAGGATGTGTATAAGATTATGTGATTAGCTATTACTAGGTAGAGAGTAGTATTACATGAGGATACTAGTGATTAAACTATATAATAGGTCACTAGTTATTTTTCTATTATGTCTATAAGGAATCATCATGTAGGGAGTCACAGTGATATATTATTGTCACTGATTATCATAACAAATGGTCTGTGTTTACTAAAGTTCTTAGTAATTTTATTAGCTTCTTTTGTGGATGTAGGTGGGAGTGGGGTATCGATATCCTACAGGATACATGAGATAGTATAGGACATAAATAAGCACAATATCATATACTCATGGGGTCACACTATGTTATCCCACTTGTATTGGGATTTGTATTATTTTATGTAGGAGATGTGTGTCACAGGAATTGGATCTTCCACACTATTATAATGTTGGACATATGAACACATAATAGTGAGTAGAATGGCATTGCCTCAATGAGGTGATTTGGGCCACCTATAATCATTTATAGAGAGGTGGACTGGGATGACCCACATGCCCAAGAAGAGCATGATATAGTGTTAATAGGTGCTAGATAGGTTGATGGCCAAAGACATTATCTGGAGGCCATATAGAGGCTATGAGGGATGGCTTGAGGATGATGCTCAACTGAGATGGGTTCAAGTGAGATGTTGCTTTAATGACTTTTGGGTCAATGTATATGAAAGGTTTCAGTATGAGTGGGTGACATGATAGTTCAGTGTTACATAGTATGTGCCTCTAATGTTAGTGGTGTAGTTGAGGATTTTTTTGGGTTTTTATGAGGCCAGGTAATAGGCCTAAACCACAAGCTATAGAGTTATCCTTGATCCCATTAAATGAGTAGGATATGATGAATGATATACCAGATGTGGATGATGTAAGAGATAATGATGCTTATATAGCCTGGTAGTGAGAGCTTAGATGGGCACCTTTATTTTTAGGAGGTGCGATTGTTGTAGAGGATGTACTAAATGTGGAGCCACTTAGGGCTATTGATGGTAAGTTTTTATTGTATGTTTATATATTTTGTGTATTTGGTTACTTGTTGACTTGGTTAAATATTTGATGCATTATATGGGTATGTGCAAGTTTAGGTGATGAGGAATATTGGGAGACTACCATCGAGTCTATGCTCTATGTATTGACATGACATATTACTGATGATGTTATGGATGATGGATTAGTGAAGATGGCCATGAATGTTTTTGATGTTCATTCCCATTTGTTTGTTCGAGATACCATAGCTACTATGGTGTATAGGTGAGTTGCTACAAATAGGGATGAGACATGCATGAAGTTATAGAGATGGACCATGCCCATACCTATTCTCTAGGTGGGGAAAATATTTGGATAATGGATGATTACATACATCTATGATGAGATCATATAGAGTGTATGGTCAATATGGGTATCTTTTGTGAGAGAGAGAGTAGATGTAGGCATTGATTGAGGTCATGAAAGGATAGTGGGGCCTCCAGTTCTAGTATGGATATGTCTAAGAGTGAGAGTGAGGGAGCTGGTCTTAGTGTCCATATCTATATTATAGAGTGATGTACATTATTTATATTTAACCTATGTTCTAAATTATATATATGGGTGTTTGCTGTTATATGAGCACTGTGTATAATAGCATCTCAATTTGGTTATATTATGTATGTCTACATGTGTAAATTGTTTTGATTGTGTTAAATGGTGATAATGGTATATGGTATTTGTCAAAGTAATGGTAATGATTTTTTTTATCTATTTATAAATGTTTAAGTATACATGTGTACTAGACTAGGAATGTTATTTTTAAGTATAAGTTTTTATAGGAGTTTCATAGGATATCTACATGTAGATCATGTGACTACAGTATGCACTATTTGAACTCAGATGGCATGTTGAACAAATGACTATACTTCTCATGTTGTGTCAGTGTAGAAGTAGAATCCAAAATTAATATTGTATGTGATACACTATTAGTGGTTAGGTGTGTAGACTTTTTAAGAAAGAGCTTGATTAGTTGTCATGATAAAACTATGCTCTGAGCTCTGTGATCTATGGAAAACATCTTGATTGACTACTAGACTATGTTCTGATGTTTGTGATCTCTTGAAAATATCTTGATTAGTGGCTGAAATGAGACAATGCTATGATCTTTGTGATTGTTTTTAAATATCTTGATTGGTTATTGGACTATGTTCTAATGTCTATGATCTCTTTCAAATATATTGATTGGTGGTTAAATTGAGATTATGCTCTGATATTTGTGATTATTTCCAAATATCTTAATTGGTGTGTGAACTAAGGCTATGCTCTGATCTCTATGAATTGGCTACCATATTTTCTAAATATATGGTACATAAGATGACTCATAAATAGGTGTCCTAGAAACCAACTGGTTCATATGATGAGTAACTAATGGATTCTTAAAGGGAATGTCCTGGGATAACTCTATTGTAGATGAGTGTCATCTAGGAGACTATGGAGACTAAGATCTTAATGCCCCCTATGTGAATGCTATAATGTCTTTATTGACATACTAGTCAATATGGTCTCATAGTACACAATAGTAATTATCTGAATGTCTATTTATCTTATGCAAATTATAATATGGATTATTTTTTACCCAATGAAAATGGTGTGCTAGATGATGATTGGTAGGAGGAAGTGTGATCACCTCCTTATATAATAATGTAAATAAGATATCATGAGGCTTATCTCTATCTGAAAACTATATAACCCCTTTGTGTGTGTCATGTGCTCTATTAATTGTATGAGGGGCTTTGTGAAGTGGCTCTTTGCCCTTGTTTAGTATTTTGATTAGTTGCTTTTGTTCCACTTGTTTCTTAATCAGGAGTGGAGTAGGTTCTTGTACCATGTTAGATGATTGTGACTATGGGAGATCTAAATCCAAATTTATCTTTGAATGTCTCTCGATTAGTCCCAATTTTTTTTGTAATCCCAAAGCTATGTAACATATATGTCTAAATGATTTGGATGTCTCATATAGTAATTTATCTTTAAGAGTAAGAGAGAGGCCTCTCAAAAAATGTATTTTAGCTCTACATCTATTGGCTGGTAGATCAATTGATGCATACATGTTTTGAATCTTAGAATGTATTCATTTACTATTTTTGACTGGCCTTGGTATGGTGAAGGAAACCTCTCATATGTGACTTGAGGTCACTTTTTATGAATATAATGCATCAGAAATACCTCTTCTAACTCATCATATGTGTATAGTGAACCACTAGGGATTGAATGATGAAACCACTCTATTCCCTAACCTTCTAGTGTCTAAGGAAATAATTGTAAGAGAATCAAACTGCTAGTGACATGTGCCATAGCTTTATTTTAAGATTTGAGATGTAAGTATGGATCTCCAAGTCCATTGAACTTTGTTAATGTTAGTATCTACAACTTTGATGGCAACATTGCATTGAAATTTTTGCATGTGATGGGATTATTATGGATGGCATTAGAATCCTCCCATGAGTGATATGCTTTACTCTCCAATGTGAGATGGTGTACTTATTATTGTAAATCACCCACATCATGCATCAAGGAGATTACCTCTTGTGAATTTATATTAGCATCATCAAGAGGTTCGTTTCATTCTTGAATTTTTTTAATTTATCTCAGCCATTAGTATATTGCATTAGAAACCATTTTTAGGAAGGATTAGTTTGTTGTCTGTAACCTTTGGATGTGTGATAGCATGGACCTAGTTAGAGGGAATGACTTATCACCCTCATTTAGGTTAGGCTGAAAAATAGGCTCTACTATAGTAAGGGGGGTTGAGGGAGATTCATTAGTATCTCTTATTTTTTTAATTTGCTAAGAAGTATCACGTGCTAATGGACTAGAAGGTACATTATTATCATGTGAATGTAAGTTATGTAAACTATGAACATAAGAATTATGTGTGTGTGTGTGTTTTTAACATGTGACCTAGCATTTATTTGAATAAGAAAAATAGGTGAAGTAAGAGGAGAAATAAAAGGCGTAAACTCCATGTCTTCTTCACCATAATCATAATAATCATCATTAATCCAAGGTTCATCAAAATTAGAGTTTAATTCAATTTTATAAGTAAGAGTAGAAGAAGTATCATTCATATGCTCACTAAGAGATAGAGTAAGAGAAGATTTTAAAATTTTAATACTATGCAATGTGTCATCATGTGTGGGTGTAATGAAATGCATTTATTCACTAGTTATGTGTGAAGTCCATGAATGATTATTACTTTTAATCTTGGATTCAAGGGTAGAAGAAGTACAAATCATGTTTTCATTTCACATATTATGACATGTAGGATAAGAGTTAGATACATTTGCATTATCAACATGTTACAAGAAATCATTGCATTGAACTTAGAATGTAAAAGAAGGGGATAAAAAAAAATTGTCTACTTTAGTTTGTGCATTGGTAAAAGGTATAATATCGTTGGTACCCAATTTTTCAAATTTAACTGAGAAGGGTAAAGAATATGCATTGCTCTTGTCTACTTTACTTGAATCATGCAAAAGTGGATTTTGTGTATTGCACTTATATTGATGCAATTTGAATAAGGAGGTAGCAAAAGTAGTTGAGAAGCTAGGATCACATTGGAATAAAGCACTACTGACAAGAGGTTCTTTTGGAATTGTATTATTTGTTTGGTTTTAAGGTGTAAGAGAAGAGGGAGATGAAAGAGAGGAAGTTGTATCTAGTAAATCCTCATCAACATTTTCATTGTCATGCTCATAGTAATACTCATATCCATAATTATAACAAAAGTCATCATCATAATTATCATGTTCTAATGTGTAATCTTGAAAATTTATCCATTCATTATTAAAATTATGAGGAAAAATAAAAAATTCATCAACTGGGTGAGGGGTAGGAGGTTTCATGGATGCCATTTTAAACTTGATAAAGAAGATAATGTAAATAATAAATAACAACACATAAAAGGTAGAATGTAATCTAACATAGGTATATGTGAAACTATGAGAAATATTTAACCCAATGTGGAGAAGAAATTAGGATTGTAATTGAAACCTTAATTGTTAGTATTTGGATGTATAGGGACCTATTATGTGGATCTAGGGTTTGAATGAGGATAGTTTAAAAAAAATTAAATTATATTAAATTAATGAAACCCTAATATATGGTTAATTTGAATGAGCTATGTTGTGCCAAAAACCAAGAAAAAAATAGAAGTTTGTAACCTTACGTTAGTGCACAAAAATTAGAAGGTAAACCCCAGGGAAAACTAGGGTTTTAAGCAATATTCGAATTAAGATGGGTTAAACAAATGTTTTAACCTTTTATGACTTAGGGTATGTAAATCTTATGTTGTTAAAGGGCTGAGTATGATAATAAATTATAATGAAAATAGGAAATAATTTATTTGACAAGTCTCCCAAAATAGTAAAGATATAAAGAAAGAACACTTATTTAGAGTAAAACAAGTATTTTCATGACTCAAGAGGATGAAACAAGATGGAGAAATAATAATACACCTTTTATTATATGATTGTAGCTAAAATATAGCTTTAGATAATAATGTCCTTATGTGGACAATAGTGCCATGTGGTGCTAGTGTCCAATTATGTTGTTAGTGTCCCTCTTGGAGGAGTTGTTTATAACTTTTAGGGAAACTACAAGAGTTATGGAGGACCTATAGGTGGTTTTATGTCTTTCAAAATCATATATGTCACTATTTTCATTGAATATCTTCCAAAACCCTAACGAGTACCTGCACACATGAAACAACAACTAGATTAAATGTAAAAGAAAGGGAAAAAATTGGTTGTGGGATATTACAATCATGTGGAATAGAACCCCTATTGTCTTGGCTACTGCCTACATTAACCCAAATGCTAGGGGTCTCAAATCACATGTAGTTATCCCTTAGGGAATATGCATAATTAACGCACATGGTATGCTATAATGACTTTTGCTTAGGCCCTTCTTTGATCAAGCATGTAATGTCTAAATATAAAAAATTGAGTAGTATACAGACTATTGAGTTATACTATTGACTAATTTTATGTACTTATGTGCCAAAATAGTAAGTGTTAGATGTCAAATGCCTCATGAGACTATTTATATATAAATAACTTTGATTTTAATGTAAGACCTTTTTCATTGGCCGATAAGTCATAAAAGAGGGATAAAAACATAAGATAAGGCTCAAGGTAGGGTTGAGACCCAAAACATTGGATAAAATGATCATTGGAAATTAGAGCCATAATTAGACACTAGTGCCACATGGAACTACTATATTGATAATTGTGCTACTATCATGAGGCCTAAAAATAGATTTAAGCCCATGTAGGATAGGCTAGTGGCCCCTATGACTGAGAGGAAGTGACTTAGGACCATTGGGGGTGAAATAAATAGGGAAAACAAGACATAAGAAAGATCCAAAAACCCAAAATGACCATGCAAACAAGGGTTATATTCATCACTAAGTCCTTCATGTGAAATAACAACAAAATACATAGTACTTTTATTTTCTTGACCAAATTAGGGTATATATAATGGGTTCTTTTGTGTGTTTCCCTTAACTTACACCTTAACCCTTCCCAATTCCATTTTCATAAGTCGACTAATATGCATGGGTCATACTATAAATAAAAGATTATTAAAAGCCATTAATGGAATCCATATATAATATAAGAATGAAGAGAGATAAGATATCATCTATGAAACCAAGTATCAAGACTAGAGCCAAGCTTTTCCATTCAATTTGTGCTTCACATTACTACACACTTATAACACTTATCTATCTCGGTATCTCTACAAAATCCCTTATGTGAAAGGAGGGTGATTAATATTTAATAGTTTCATTGATCACTTATATGGAAGAGGAGTTTGAAACCCTTGCTTAAGATATTCCATCCACACACTAGGAAACTACATGGATGTTTAACTTAATCGTGCATGATATGTAGTTGCAACAATACTTCAGTGGTTTGCCTAAATCCATTATTATTGTTTTTTTTAGAGTGTGAAAACTAGGTAAAAGAAAATATTCATTCATATACCATATTATAACTTGCATATTTTTAAATTAAGGGTCTATTCATAATTTGAAAAGTGAACCATACAAACACATATAAGAACTATATTATGAAACCCTATAGAGATAGGCCTGGTGGCACATAGACAAGATTAAAATGATAGGATTTTTGTAGTAGGGCATGTACATGACATTCATATATAGCTATAATCATGTCTTAAATAAAAATGCATGTCCATAAATCTAAGATCAGGTCATACAGAGTCATAATGTAGTCTTAGATTTATAGATTAGTCAAAGTGCATGTATTTCTTAACCTATGTCATTTCATTACATTATTTTATCTTATGTTTGCAACACTTAGGATTATTTACATATTTAGCCACCTTAGGTAGGTATAAATTCTATATTTCATTTGTGTATTATTATATCTACTTAAGTACAACATTTTTTATTAAATTTTTTAATAAATTCTAGAATTAGGGTAAACATAAATGGTGAACATTGAATCTTTTAAACATTCAACCTAGGGTTTATTTTAAACCCTCTTTTCTTACACTTTCATGGATTAATTCAAATCTGATTTTTTGATTTTAATTATCTCCATGTGTGATCATTTACAAAAACCTAATAGATATTTAGGTGCTTACATTATCCCAATATCATCGAGGTTTGATCTTTTACATGTATTTCAAACTAGGGTTTTATGAACCCTCTTTTCCTTGGGATTTTACTTTTTTTCAAATTTATTTTTTAGATTTATGCACTAAAAAATTCTACTCATTCACCATGGCCACATCCTATGTTCAAATTTTTATTTATGATATTGATCCAAAAATTAAAGTGATGATTATGACCTATACCTGAACAACCTTCAATGGATGAAACATGCACTTATACATAAGGTGGTGAGGATCATTCTCCACCTAATGCTAACAACCCAAATGATAATATTCCACTTAAAAAAATCACATATATAATTTCTTGGTCATGGAATTATTAATTCCAATATTAAATGGAATCCTACATATAGTGTTGCATCTATTGATTTTAAATACAACTCAATGACCTAAATGCAAAATATTTACAAATATCCAAGACATCTAGAAATCATAGTCATGTACTATCATCCATACACATATTAAGTTATCCTTTGGCATGTGACATAAATTTTTTAACCCCTACATCCATATTTTCATATTCTCAAATTTGTGACATTTAATGGAAAATGAGATCCCTCTTTGCACATAAAATATTTCAACACATTTTGCTTAGGTTAAGAACATGATGAAGTTTAATGGCCAAATATTTCCTAAAAGCCTCATGCGTTATGATTTAAACTAATTTTATTTATTACCTAAATATTTAATAGCTGGATTTCATGAACTGCTTGACACTTTCCTATCTCATTTTTTAATAAACATTAGCCAAAACATGAAGTTCTCACAGATTGTGTAGATCAAACAAAATGATCATGAACAAATAACAAATTATGTACTTAAATTCAAGACCTTACTTACCAAGATGACTCATCCACTTCATAATAAATAGTATATTATCAATTAGATAACTTAATCCTCTCAAGTACAAAGCAATGTTTATTGACTATGTTTCTTTTGATGACCTTTATCATGCATTGCAAAATAATGAGACTAAACTTGTAAATGTAAAAATGTTAACATACACAACAATTTATTCAACATATAATTCTCCAAAATATTAAGTAAAAATGATATTCAAACCAAGGGCTAATGATGTTTATAATTCTCAAGCTAAAAGTGAGGATAAAACTATTAACATAGTCTCATAAATTCAAGGTAAAAGTAAATTTGTAACTATTAGACCAAGGAGAGATTTCACAAGGTTACCTCACTCACCTAGTTAAGGCTTAAATAAACTCTTGGATTGTAATGCCATTTATTTACATGTACTAAATCAACATGATCTATATTTTTTCAACCTAAAAACTATAATCTCAATGAATTTTGTGATTATCATAGGGGATTGATACATGCAACCAGTATGTTTTATAAGTTGCACTAGAAAATTCAATATTTTATGGATGATAATTTCATTTCATTAAATGGACATCCCTCTAGTGTGAATGAATTAGTTTGGGGCCTAATAAATATTTAAATGTTTTAAGATAGTTATCAACTCATTACCTAGCCATAATGTCCTAAAACAAGATAATGTGTACATGGCACCCAATTTATAAATTGAAATGAATTTGATAACATTATTAGCATGGTAATGTGATCTCAAAATAAACCACCTCCCATCACATTTTATAACCATGAGATACCTATTCATGGGTCAAACATAGTCCTCTATACATACCGACTTTGTTGATAGTAATCCTTCAATCACACATGGTAATATGATTGATAATGGTTCTAAAAACAACCTTATTTTAATGTAATTATTATCTAAAAGAGTATTCGCTCATAGGGACTTATTCTCAACATTACACAGTTATGATGGACATGATCAAACACCCTTGGGTGGTATAACACTTCCTTTTACCATTGGCCTTAAAACATGTTAAGTTTAGTTATATGTTATATGTTATACCTAATTCAAAATCATATAATCTATTACTTAAAAATACATGGCTCAATGAATTAAAATAAATCCCATCCAAATTGCACAACTCTATTAAAATTTTGCATAAAGATGAAATTCACATTATTTATGGCTAACCTTATGTAATACCTAATCATCAACTAACTACCACACCTATAAGTATAAAGGTAATTTATCCTGCAAAATTAGTCATAATTCATCCACAAACATAATTCTCTCACTCACCTATGACATTTAATACAAAGGCATCATCTTCTATTTAAATGGCTTCTTAAGCTCCAATTCTCATATTTACACCCTTAAAACATGTTACAACTAGGCATCCATGTCTTAAGGTTTATTTATAACCTTGGCCAGTAGTTTTAACACAAAGTATTCCTATAGATGTTTAGCATGGCTTATATAGCTGACTAAAACATATCACCTGAGAATGATGGCAATTATTACACATTTATCGAGTGATTTTTTGATACATCAAGCAATGCCTCTGATCTTTTTACTTCATATCTAGGTACTGACACCATTATAGGGTGGTATAACTACATACATTAAGGGATTTCATGCATACATCTTTCAAAAGACTCTTATATTATAGATTTGTCTTGCTTATGTTACATGCTTTGTATGTTGTTTTAATTAAAATTCTAAAATATAAAAACATTGATAAAAAAAAATACAAAGATGCCTTAGTGTCATTAATAATGCATATTTATTGTACCATGGTATTATACATAGTTTTTCTTATTTTATTTATCATGCCATACATGTGAATTCTCCCTAGTGTTTCCTTTTTCGAAATTCAAAAAAATATAAAAATTCACAAAAGATAAAATCCAAAAAAAATCATTGCCTAAATTTACCTTGGTCATATTTTTCAAATCATACATATTTTATCATGAATTATGGAATTTATGCAAACAGGTTTCACACTTACTTTATAAACATTAAACCTTGATTTTGGGTAGAGGCAAGGTAATCTAGGTAAATGTGCTTATCAATTTAATTTACAGTTCTCAAGGGAGGGAGATGTTACTATACTAAGCAAGTACAGTAAGCTATATGAAGCTACTTATACACATATCTTGTTTCTTACTCACTCACAGAAGGTATACATATCTTACATGTGTACATAGATATATTCACACTATTTTTAACAAATCATTACATTGGAGGAGTAAATTTTATAAATCACCATCTATGACCTTGATTTGATCCTTTTCTTGAGCTTAATTTCATTCTTGTATTTTCTATATTTTACATGGTAGTTGCCTTCTATTTGCATTGAAATTATTCTAAGCCATGTGTTTCATGTTACTTGATATGCTTACTTTGAATTGACCATTTATTTTACAATCCCATTCTTGGAACTTCAATTAACCTTCCTAATGATGCCAACATACTTTTCAAGACATTTTGTCATAACATGTATTGAGTTGTAAGGGAATCCTATAGATGCTTATAATTTTCCTCATCTCATTCTTATAGTTTGTGAGCCTTCCTCCTTTTTCTTGTGTAGCCTTGTGCTTCCTTATGATACCTTATTTTTATTCTAAATATACAATAAAAAACAAAAACATGGATTCATACACTATTATATCTCATTTGCACATGGGGGTGTTGTACCCAAGCATAATCTTTGTTGGCCTATCTACATATGCATTTTTTCCTATGTGGGGGCATGGCTCCCACATATGTTTCTCATTGACATATTATGATTTTATCTTTAATCATGAATTTAGCCTAATATGCCCATAGGGGCATGACACTATAAGTTTCATCCTAAAAATTTCACTATTTATACATGTATCACTTTAAAAGACCATATTACTCACACGCCTTATTACATATTACAATTTTTTCATCATCAATACAATATTTGATTAAATACATATTCTAATGTGAGGGTAAATTACACATATTTATTTATGGGGGGCATGAAATCCACACATGTTTTCTATATATACAATTGGCACTACACATTCTTGACTTTAGACTCTATAATATTCACACTAATATTGACATATGATGGTTATTGTTATTATATATGAATTTTTTTGAACATTTTTCATCTTGGGGAGGAAGGAGGACTTCCCAAGCACACTATTATCCTTAACTAGCAATTCACATATTATTTGGCCTTGCCACATAGTTGGATTTATCATATGTCATGACATCTTGATTTTACATTACACTTTGGGATTTATATTACATAATTGGATTGTGTTATTGCATAGGTCACGATACCTAGTATGATATTTATACATTTTAGCATGTTAGGTTTATCATGATTAATCAATATTTGAATCATGTGTTGCCCATCAAGGGGGTATAAGTTTTCAAAAATTCAAAAACATTGGAAAATTTCAAAAAAAAACCATTGGCAAATTTTCAAATTTTTAAAAACAATGGAAAATTTTTAAAAATGCAAAAAACATTAGCAAAATTTCAAATTTTCAAAAACATTAGAAATTTTTGAAAAATACATAAACTTTGGAAAATTTTCAAATGTTCAAAAATATTGATATATACATGTCATATATTCAATTATTTTAGAGTTTTTTAATCCATGACTTATAAATAGGCTTTTCACGGTATTTTTGTGGAGTGATTGCTATGCAAGTCCACATATTACATAATATTATATTTCACATGGTGTGCCCACATCCTATATTGACCAATTTCATAGATATCATGTCCTTACTTTGGGTAATTACCATTTCAGAGGATTATCACATGGTGATATTTATCCTTATTTGTCCTTTATTACATTGAGCTAGTATATTGATTACTACATTGTCTACTAGCATCTTATATATCCCTTGTCACGTGGATATTTTACATTATAATTGTAACATTGTTACATTGACTATTTATGGTTGAATACTTGATTGTCTGTGCATGTGTTTCATGTGTGTTTGTCCTTATCTTATAGGATCCTCTTGTTGTCTTGTTTTATGAGTCATGTGGTGAGTAGAATCACTAACTTAGGTTTGTAGTCACTAAAAATATGTGGTCTTTTTTAGTACCTATGTTTCTATGGTGGTTACCGTGCATCTATGGGGGCATATCACTTGATTATGTTCTCACAATTTCATCTAGGCCCACCTCTAGTACGTGTTTATTGTATGGTTATGCTAGTTGATCCTATTTAAAAATTGGATTTCTATAATCTCTTGTAGCATGACTAGATGCTAATTAAAAAATAAAAATAACAAAATAAAAAATCCAAATTCAAAACTTAAATTCAATGTTTCCATGTGTAGAAAATAACATGTTATATTATTTTATAACATATGAGGGATATTTTTCAAATTAAATACATTTTAGGTAATAACACGTGATGACTAACTTATTTTCCTTATATATGGTGTTTTTAATGTGTTCTTTTGAGATGAGTGATTTCAGAAAAATGACCATCCCTTACCTCAAAAGGAGGCATTATAAAGGCAATTTTCAAATTAAAGAAGTGTCCATTGTGATCAAAGATGACCTAAATTATCTACTTCCTTGATAAACAAGTGGATGGGTGATGGTGACTCCCTAAAAAGTGCCCTGACTATGTTTCAAGCATTTTTTTGAAGTTTAAGATGTGTGCATAGGGCCTTGGTGACTCCCATGAGAAAGTGTTGGGATATATTTTAAACACCAATTGAAAGTCTAGTGATGGATAAATTATAGTGGCATTTTGGGGCAATACCAAAAAAAATATTCTTTCATATGTTTCCTTTCAAATTCAGTTTCAAGAGAGAATTTTTAAAAATGCAAATTTTCAAATAATTACATGTATATTATGATAAATTTAACTACCTTTGGAAATTATCACTTGTCTCAGGTACATGAGCTAATCAAGCATGGATGGACACTTAGAAAGAACAAGGTCAAACCCTTCATTCTTCCTTAAGTAAGCAATGGTGTATGTTTCAAATTATTTATATTTATACTCTTACACACACATACATTTCACTCATATACCCATGTCAAAGTGGGGACATTATGTGAACACCCAAATTTGGTACAAAACCCTTATTCACATGTTTTATTCCAAATTTGACTTATTTAGGAAAAAAAGCATTTTAACCCATTTATAGGATGGCCTTAATCCTATATGAGTCTCTATTTGGTCTATTAAGCCTAAAAACTATCCCAATACTTATATAAAATGAATATATTAGTGTATTTAAACTAATTATCACTTATTATCTAGCCCTACCTCGATAATGGAACCCTACATGTTATGTGTACAATCTCATAACTATATTGCCCATCTTGGAAAGGCTCGTAACCCTATAGGATTTTCATTTTTTTGGGTCCTTCTACATGTTGTCCCTTATCTTATGCCTTAAACCTTCCCATTTGCATTTTCAAAATTTGGATAATACACATGAGTAATCCTATATTCATCTTATAAATAAAAAGTATTGCAAGTCATTAATGGAAACCATCTATAGTCTAGGAATCAAGAGAGAGAATAGAGCATATGTCACACCAAGGGTCAAGTTTAGATCCAAGATTCTCCATTTAAGTTATGTTTCACAATAATACACACTTGCGACACTTATTTATCTTGGTCTATCTACATAAACCCTTATGCCAAAGGAAAGAAATTAGTATTCATTAGTTGCATTGATAAATTCATGGGAAGAGGATGTTGATACCATTTTTAGAGATATTCCATCCACACACCACAAAACTACATGGAGGTGTGATTCTAAATATGTGGGATGCATAGTTGCAATGCTACTTTTGCTAGTTGCCCAGTACCATTATTATTGTTTTATTTTGGAGTGTGTAATCTAGGTCAAATAAAATTAAAAAAACTCATATAGACATGCCCAAAATGAAATAGAAAAGATAGGTGACATACATACATGATTAGTATGTTGCTCACTATGTTTGAGTGTGTATAAGACATGCATGTATAGCTAGGGGGTGTCTTATAGCATAATGTAGGTTCAAAAATATAGGATAATATCAAACACAATTATAATATAGTCTCATATTCACATAAAAAACAAGGTGCATGTATTTCTTAACCTCTTTGTCATTTAATTGCTTTAGCTTATGCTTATAACACTTGGGTGTGTTTCCATATTTAGCCATTGTAAGTAGGTCTGAATTATGTATCTTATTTTTGTATGTTTATATATACTTAAGTGAAACATTTTGTATTTCTATGATGTGTAAAAACAAGAATTAGGGTAAACAAGAAGAGGGTTAAAAAAACTCCCAAAGAAGTGGTAGATATGTCTAGCACTTGTCAGAAAAGTTTTCAATTGGAATAATCAGAATATAATAATTATATTTCACATTACAAAATAATTTGGTTCAATATAGACTATGTGTATTTATTATTATTCCCTTTTTATTTTAAATTTAACTTAAGGAGCATATATGGCATTAATTACTTATCAGTAAATGGCCATTGATGATAGATATTATAAAGTTGTGAAATTACAAAGGTATGGATGTATGCATGACATAAAATATTTCTCCTCATCTCTCTATGATAATTCAATATACACACTTCAATTATGTATCATTTTACTTTGACGCATGCATGCATCACTCACATATGCACATCAAAGTAGGGGCATTGTATATAAACTCAATTTTAGTAAATGCCTTTGTCTTAAAAAAATTGGCACTATTTTGTTCATAATCTTCATCACCTTGAATTCATGGTTTATTAACATTTGTTTATTTTTCTCTTTATTCTTTGTGTGATCACGTGGTCTTTTTTCTTCGATTTATCAATTTTTCATGTTTATGTTATGCTCATGAGCTTATTTTCTATCTCCTCTATCTTTTGGTTTTCATTTATTCTTTTTGGATAGGAACAATGGTCTGTCAATCCTCCCCTCTTCATTTTTATGGGTCCTTATACCCATGGTCATGACATTTGAATGATTAGATCCATTTTTTAGTCATTGGACTTTTATTTTTTTAGATTTTGTATGTCAATAGGTTTTTAATTCAAAAAATGATAATCCTACATATAAAAATCATCTATGAGAATTGTAAAGCATCAAGGAGATCCATTTATCATCCAAAAGAAGTATTATTGAGCTTCCAAAAGCTCCATAAAAGTTTACAATTTATTGTTAGTCATTCATTTTTAAGTCTAGGTACACTTTGCATAAATTTATTTATGCTCAAGGACTTATCATTTCTTGTCTAAAAAATGGCCTAAGCGAATGTGCATATAGTTGCATCTCACATTAGGGAGAGAAGGCAAACCTTCTTCTCTCAATCCTCCATTCACACTATACATGAACTATGAGGTGTATGATTTTTCCATGTAGGATGATTAGTCCCACCACCTTCCTGGTTACTCGACCCAACTACTTCTTCCATTTTATTTTTATAACATCTTGTGGCAAGCTAGGTCAAGCACATTAAAAAAGAAAAATCAAAGAGTTTTGTCCACCAGTTCAACAAAGGAAAAGTACAGACATGCACAACATCTAGTGGTGAAGTGACATAAAAAGTTACATAATCTAGAAATTAGCACAAGACATGATTGACACTATAGTATAGGAACATCAGTGAAAATTGGTTAGCATTGATTTTATCCAAGGCATGATTAATACATGATCCCATCCCTACATAATCAAAGGCAAAAATTTGACACAAGGTTTTTACAGGCCTATACATTCTAGATCTGCATTCTAAAATCCAAAAATTATTAATGTGGTTGTTCCAATTATTTTACTTCCATATTTTCCATTACTTGTTTTCAAATTTCTAAATTGGCATGTCTACTATTTTTAGCCATTAAGGTAGATATCAAATTATTATTTTGCTTTGTTAAATGGTATATATCCCTATTGCAATAAATTTACCTTACTATTAATGGTATTCCACCTAAAAAAAAATAGGATAAATAAATATCATATAGAGGGTGCCAGCGATAGAATAGATAGTCACTCTTGATATATTGAGGTTAAGTTCTAAAGGTTATATGACTACTTCCTCTAAATTTCATACCCATAATTGATGTGCACTCTATGTTTCCCTGCCTTAATAATATGTGTTATTGTTCCATTTAAAAATAACATGATATTTAGTCTATGTTTTTCCAATAATAATATAACTTATTATCTTCAATACTTTCATATGACCACTATGAATAAATGAAAGTAGGAAAAATATTTCCAAAGTTTAAGTTGAGGAAGCGAGACTTAAGTACTTGAAACTACAATAATGTTATGTTTTAATGTCTATTGATTGAAAATTCATCTTCAAAATACCTCATACTCAATTAATCATTTGAATTATTATGAAATGCTTTATTAATTATCATTTAATTTGATTTATTTGAATAATATTCTTGGAAGCAACTCATGATTTACCACTCTTTCTCATTATAACTTCTTGGAAACAAATCACGGTTTACCATATGAACTTATTATTTTGCTATACTTTATGAACTTATTATTCTAATGGAAGATATTATTTAATATCATGTTGATATATATCATCAAATTGATCATGAAAATCACTATAATCATTTATTTTATGAGAATATGAATTAAGATTATCTTCCATTATGATTATGTGTGAATAATGTGAAACCAAAAATCATCTCTAATAGTCAAACCTTAATAGAGGATGAATTTGAAACCCTAAGGTATAATAGACATAGGGTTATTACGTGTTGAAGTAAATGATTAGGTTCAAAAAAATGTTTGACTTATTTTATGATTAATGTGATTTAAATGAATTAAAACTACAAAAAATAATCTTATGTAAAATAAGGAAATAATCATACAAATCTGAATGTAAAAGGGTGGATTGATATGACACTTAGATAATTATAAATTTACAAATCACTAATAGGAGGGAGGTACTTACATTATCTTGATATTTTTTGTTTAATGTATTTGTCATTATTTTAAAAAATGCTTTGTATTTATTTTGTAACCTCTCAGATCAGGAAACAAGAGTTGAAACCTTATGCAGACACTAACAACAAAATTGAGACCCTTGTGGCAACCAAAATTGTCTAAGCTCTGTCAGTAATGTCCCTATTTATTGCACATTTTTGTGATGTATTATACCAATGTGCCTGCACCTATAGATGCTTCTTGTGTGTGCACTCATCTTTGGTCCTATGTGTTAATCTTTGTTTTTATTCTCCTTCCTTTGAAACCTTAATCTCACTTTCAACCATAAGATGACCCTTAAAAAGGAGGCTAGTATGTTGGGTTGGACAACCCAAACCACTCCCCATTGAGTGAGTGAGCATTAATTACATGTTGATACTTTTAATAGGGCTCAAACCACATGTAGTTCTCCCACCTAGGTTTGTGTCTGCATCATCATTATCAATCTAGAATGCAATGCAATGTTTGGCTTTTGACACTTGGCACCATGCAACTTTAACATGAATTTGTCTTTATATTTGGATCTAGGTTTTATATTTTGAGGGATATTCATATATGTATTCCTTTGTCATAATGTATCAAGAGAGTACTAACTGATTTCTCAATGTGATTTCCCAAGTAGTGATCAAGTGAGGCTAACCTTAGGATTGAATTGTATTTATACCTGACTCTTTGATATTTACTACTATGACCTTCCAATGAAATGTTTCTAGGCCAACCTAACGGATACTTCTTAATTTTAAAAATAACCTTTGAGTTTTCTTAAAATACTATTGATAGAGGAAGACACCTATGACAAAATGAAACTACTCAATTGTTACCACTATTGTCTTGGGAGTAGAAATTAGTGATTTAAGGTATAAAGATAATCTATTTAGGATTATGGAAGGTTGTTTCATAGATTATGGTGATCCTAAATATGTCTAATTATTAAATTGATTTGTCCAAGGCAACATGTGGGTGGACAAATAGGAGAAAGTGTGCACAAGAGTCCAAAATATGCACAATATCCAACTATGTCAAAGAATGCCAAAGTGTTTAATGCCAAACTTAAGTGTCTAAAACTAGGATATGAGTGGTATGATCCTGGTCAAATTTTAAAAGTTCTCTATTCACTGAAATATTTTGGGTTATGTGTGCATTTCTATCGAGACTTATTTTCACATGTTATCACATTTTGATTATATACATATTTACAAAAATTTAGTATTCTTCTCATAACCTTATCTTTGCACATTTAATTTTTTCTATAATATTTATTTATAAAATTAAGTTTTATTTTTACTATTATATGAGGGAAAATTTATTACATATGAAATTTCACATTATTTTATGGGTAGATGTATTGTATGTTGATGTAAAACCACTTTCCCATATAATAAATGGTAAACAAGTTATCCTTTCATATAAATGTTAAAGGGTTGATATGGTATCTTAATTTGTATATCTAGGGGTCCCTTTTTCTAGGCTACACTTTGGTTTGTCATCGAATATTGAGTTTATACTAAGCAAAGGGTATGCTGCTATCACTAATATTAAGAAAGACTACTTTTGGCTTTAATTTTAGGATAACTCTAGACAAAGATTTTCCTCTTTCACTCAATTGCTAAACCTAATATTCTATATGGGGATGAATTGTGGGGGCCTCACCTTAGGAAAGTGATCAAATTTTAATTTAAAGATTTTTTACCTCCATTTTATGCAATCATCTCCGTGCTAAAATATTGTTCCCTCAAGATATCATTCTCGTTGAACTTAGTACAACTCTGCTCCTTACTTTGTGATATTTCAAGTGGTGACCATGATACATATGATTAAATATATAGCCAATTATTTGGTTTATTTATTCAAGTACCCATCTCAAGTATTCAAATCCTCTATTGAAAACTAACATAACATGGGATTTGTATGCACAAACTATGATGACCTATAACTATCCTCTTTCTCTCAATAGACTAGGACTCAAATAAGGTCATAACAATCGAGCATGTATATACTTGGAATGTAGGTAGGGACCTAGAATAACCATGGACTTATTGGATTGCAATATACACTCAAATTTCAAGAGGAGAGTGTTACAAATCCTAAGCCTATGACATGGGGTATGACTCTCACTAGGGATTGATGTAGATAAGGGGTTGTGACAATGACTTTAAAGGGATGTATCAAGGTTTTTTTAATAATTTTACATGTAAGGAACTAAAAAATAATGTTAATATAATTCAAGATAGTTATCTATGCTAAAATAATAAGAAAGTGAGTGGTGCAATGGTAAACCAATGGGAGATATATGAAACCTAAGGTGGAAAATGGAAAGCCTAAATAACCTTCTAATTATACTAGCTTATTCAGTATAAGGAGGAGCATAAGAAATTATAAATGCATACATTCACAATATAAATTAGTAAGCAATATCTAATTTAATAAGTAAATAAATGAAAAAGAGTATGGATATATATACTTACCTTTGGGTGGACTTATCAGCACTTCAATCTCCCCCTTTGGCTCAACTGACACTTTTCAAGAGATGTTGTAGGTTGAAGACCACAAATGCTAATAATAAAACCTAGACATCTTTAGTTGGGGATTCCAAAGATTGGGACATCTCCTCGATACGACTCCTCTTGTTGAGTTTTAAATACCATAAACAAGATTATACCTCCAAGATAATACTCTAACCTCTATCTCCTCTAAATATTATTGAGGAGTATAAATGTGAGCATAAGTAGAGAAAATGAGTGTGTTATATGCTTTAGGAATGAAATATGACCCATAAATATACATCTCCAATACCCAACACCAATCATGAACTCTAAGTTGATGATATCAACGAGGCCAATATAATCTAATGGATGTTGGCTAGAATAGTATTATATCATCTAGGTTGAAATAATAAATAATAAATAATACATACTCAAAACTATATTAGCTAAGTTGATACAATATATAGAATTAAAATATGAAACAAATTGTATCAGATTGGAAGATATGATAAGATATAGGGAATTTAGAAAATCTGAATGAAAATTAAAATAAGAGGTAAGATAGAAGGAGACTCAAAGGAGGTTATACTGATAGTAATGAAGGTCTGACTAAATAGTATCCAAATATCTCTTTAAAATTATCATGAGCTGATCGCATTGCATTATTAGTGTACCCTTTAAGTTGTGCACTTAGGGAGATTGATGCATCAACAAGCCTCTACAAGATAAAGTTTCATTAAAATGATAAAGTAAAAAATAACAAGTGTATACATATACTCGACACAAAACTCCTCCTGAATCTCATTACATGTCATAGTAGTGTAATGTAGGATGGTGCTTTGAGATAGTTCATAGTAGCATAAAAGAACATAACTAAAATGAAATTTTGAAAGAACTATTGATAAATGAATAAATGAAAGTAACATATACATACCTTAACTTACCTTTTCATTGAATGACTACATGCAAGTATTGTAGTCTCGATTATGGAAGGTGTAGTAACTGAATTTGATAAAACCTATGGATGCAAGGCTAAAATAGTACAAATAATGTCTGCATATGTAGAATGGTTGATAAATGGATGAAAAATGAAAAAAACTAAAAAATTATTTAAAAAACTATGAAAATTTTGTAATCCAAGATTGGTAAGGCTAGGTTAAAACCAAAAGATCCAAATATGTAGATAAAATGAAGGGAAATTGGTAAGTTAAAATACCAAGGCTACTTATGATCGAAGATTCCAAAAATGTATCCAAAGTAAGAGAAGTGACAATCCAAATCAAGCAAAAATACAAGGAACTATCACAAGATAATAAAAACATATATGTATGATAAGTAGTAAACCAAACTCAAACAAATATGTGAAAAAGGTATAAGCGAGACTGAACGGCCCATAAAAAGGATGAAACATGAAAGTATGAAAAAGGAAAAAGGGACCACATGATCCACAAAAAGTGAATTAAAAAAACAAGGTCCCAAACATAACTAAGATAAATCCTATAAATATAAGTCAATGACCAAGAGAGTATCTTACAACAACTCAAATATTTAGATTCTATTCTAAAGATGGAAAAGCTAAAAATTATCATGATGCTAACATGTCTGAAAGTGATTGAAGAATATGAAGTAAAGAAGATGCAGGAGATTTAGAAAAAAAACTTCATGCCAAGGGGAAATAATGGAGAGAGGGAAAATAGGGCATCGCTAAGGTGAGAACATGGTCTTTATAAAAAAAATAAGACACTCAAATTAGGTTTTTAAGACTAATAGTTTCTAACATCCATGACCCTAGAGAACCTTGCCTATAAAATATAAGATTAGGGTAACCAGTGAAAAATAAAGATCATCCCATGAAGGATAACATACATGAAAAATTAAAGGATCCTACCTTCCCACAATGTATTCCCCACTTCTCAGGATGCCTTAGAGAGTCATTGGTCTACTATGATGATTGTGAACTTTCATAAGAAATTAGGTGGCATTATAATGTAATATAGGTATGTAATGATGTAATGAAACCTCATATCCTAGTATACTTGCCTACTGCACCCAAATGGACCTTGGATCTATCATGAGGCCAAATTTAGATTTTTAGCTTTGGCTGAAATGAGAGACGTACCAAAAATATCACATCTTTTGGTGTGATAGATATAATTTACATTTTAATATTTCCTTTTCTTATGATATGGCTTTTAAATATTTTGGCTTTTTAAATTTTTCTCCTCCATATGGATTTTAAAAAACTAACAATGGGAGATAAAGATGGCTATCACAAGAGATCTTACACTTATCCACTAAAGAGAATAACTTAGAGACCATGGTGCCTAAATACTCTTAGACTTGCACCTTAGAAAAGTGTGCAATATTAAGACTGGCCTTGATGAGTTCAAGAGGAAAGTGAAAAATAGGAAATCATGAAAATAAACATAGAATGATTGGGTTGCTTTGATTGAAAAAAATGTGTAAGGGGAGATGGTACAATGATAAGTAAGTATTAAACATCATCATAAGAGAGGGTAAAAAGTGGACGAGTACATGTAGATAGACTGCTCGAGTTTTACCATACAAGAATATGATAGACTCTAAGTGAGGAAAACACTACTCTCAACCATTGCCTTATATCTCTAAGAAGACACCTTGCTAAGTTTAGGAGTTAAAAAAATCAATGTATAAAAGTGAATAATGATGGACATTTGTGAAGAGGGCCTAGTTGATTCTTTGGGTCTTATCAGGCAACTTGCATATTGAAAATCCAAGAGGTACAAGTAAGATAAAACTATAAGCATAGAGATGATAAAGTTTTAAAACATAGAAAGCATAGAAAAAAACCCCAAAGGTGTACATAATGATAAAAGAGACCAAATAATCACACCGGAAATAATGGGTGTGAAAGAAATCAAATGACTATATAAATAAAGATAAAGTGTATGGGCATTTGTGAGGAGGGCCTTGTTGATTACCTAGGTCTTACCATGAAACTCACACAATAAAAAATCAAGAGGTGTAAAAATGACAAAAGACCTAGGGATCAAGCATAGGTGTTAGGGATAATGTGAAATAAACTCATAGGTGTGTCGAGAAAGCAAGGATAATATGTAATATAAGAGAGCCAAAATAGAACCTACAAGAAATTTTAGCTAAACAAAATACAAACCAATTATAAGCATGTGAATAATGGTGGCAATGTCATTAGTGAAGCCATACAAACCTATAATTGGTATAACACAAGTACTGATAGAAGGAATCATCTAAAAGAGGAGGAGTAAAAAAGAGACCAAATAACCCACAAAGGAAACTAAGGTTGACTAAAAGATGTTATAAAATGTCAAAAAACTGAAGATGCTACCAAAGATCCATTAGGGAAACTAAGGTCAATTGTAAATCATCCCAAAAGAAGGAGAAAAGAGAATGTTAAAAAGTAGAACCTGAAGGTGCTACCAACGATTCACAAGGGAAATTAAGGCAGATTGTAAATCATCCCCAAAGAAGGGGAAGCTAGATTGTCAAAAAATAAACCCTGAGGTGCTACCAAAGATCCACAAGGGAAATTAAGGCTAACCTTAAGATACCAAGGAACCAAAAATAAAGTGATGGTGTAATAAAAATGATGCTAAGGAAATAAAATGTAGGAAAATAAATAAACATGAGATAAATAGCAAAAACCCTTTATGCTAATGATAATATCAAATAAAAACAGATGAAATGTAAGCATTTTTGCCTTAGAAAGTTTCTTGAAGTTGTTTTTTTGGTTGTAAGGTGTGAAAGGTTCTTGATTTTTTCATCATTGTAAAGATGAGAGATCAATCCGCTAAGAGAATGAATATGGGCATCATAATATGCCCCTAAAGCATGCATAAGGGTAAGGATGGGCATCACAAGATTCTCCAAAGGCTAAAATAAAAAAAGGGTTGGCATTTCAAGGTGCCCCAATATGTGTAGTAAGAAAAGAATGGGCATCATAAGATGTCCCAACATGTAGGAAAATAAAAGGAAAGGCATTGTAAGATGTTCCTAATTGTAGGATGTAGGTGGATTGGAGTTAACCTCAAGATCAATAAGCCTAGTAATGATGTTAAATTATGTGTCATATTATATAATGTGGCATCTAGAGAAATGTCATGATATTTGGGAGGTGTTATTAAATTATGGTGTACAATATCAGCCTAACATTACTATTTAGTGTAACATGACTAAAGTAAATTATATCAACTAAGTCGATACACTTTGGTGTAATAAAATTGGAATGAATTGTATTGGGTAGGTTAATACATTTGGTTGAAATAAAGAAAAAATTATACATAAAATTATGATTAGGGACAAGAGAAATTAATATTGTATTTTTCACTTTTATAGACATGGATAATACTGTTAGAAATATTATGGGATGTTAATAAAACTACATTGACACAGTCTGAATGTTGGCTGGTATGGATGGAATAATTTGAAGGTAATATGATAATTGTATTGCCACATTGTAATGTTTTGATGGTATTGTTAAGTGATGGAAATTGAACTGCATTGGTACTCTATAAAATTTAGTGGTTGGTGTAATCGAGTAAAAGAGGAAAAACTCCATCGACACATTTTGGATCATGGTCAACACATTTGTTTATAATAGATGATATTGTATCGACACATTTTGGGTCATGGCCTAGGTAGTTTATTGAGAAAGGAATCAAATTTATAATTGTAATGACACATTATATGTCATGGCCAGTGTAGTTGGATGAAATAAGAAGAAATGTATCAATATATTTTATGTCATGGCCAGTGCAATTGGATGAAACATGAAGAACTATATCCACACATTTTACATTATAGTCGATGCATTTGTTTGTAACTAGTTAGAACCAAATGATATTATGTTGGCCAACACATTTAGATTGAGTTGAGTATAATAGAACTATATCAGCATGGTTGATACCGTTGAAAATAAGTGACTATAGATTTAGATGATTTGGAATAATTTTAAATTGAAATTAAACATATATCATAGGTTTGAATAGTCCTATAAGTTGTAGGATAAGAATCAACAATACCAATAACACATTTTAGAATATGCATTTGAACTAGGTGTTCTTCATAAGGTGATAAGTTGATAAAATTTGGTTGTATAGGATAAGTGTGAATGGAAGATGAAGTTTGATGAATCATCTATTGAAAATGTTGTGAGGGTGGGATAAAGGGTGGGGTTAAATTGATATAGTCACCCTCATTATCACTTGAGTCAAAGTGAGGGATGCTATAAATAAGATAATCATATTAGTAAATTTCATCCATATAGTAATAATCATCAATGGGAAAATCCACTATCATGCTAGGGTCTTCACCTCCGTCAAGATCATCATCATAGATGGGAAAGTCATGGTATTAATTTTTAACCTTGTGAGAAGTGGTGAAGGTGGGATCATTAAGATCCTTATAGGGATCAAAAAAATTTGAAGGACCATTTTAGTAATATTTGGTCCCACTATAGGTGTTATCATGTAGATATTCATCCTCGTAATAAGGATCAATAAGGTCGTAAGGGGGAATATTACTATAAATCATGTTAGACATGTAAGAATCATCACAGGGATTTTCATCAATGCTAGGAGTGTCAAAAATGAGATCATTGGGATCTTCATAATGATCATCATAAATGGGAGGACTATTTTGTAACATTTGGTCCCACCATAGGTTTCATCATTGGGATCTTCTCCTTATTAGTAAGGATCATCATTAGTGGGAAGATCATGATGGGGATCTTCAGCTATGAGAAAAGGTGTAACATAATTGCACCTTAAGGAATCATCTTAATGGTGATCATAAAAGGTAGAAAGGAGTACCCCATGCAAAAGTGAAATGGGTTGAGGCTCACTAAAAATACAGTAAGAGGGGAAATAATGATGAAAAATATGAAATGAAAAGATGAAAAAGAAAATGAATAATTTAAAAATTAGTAAGACAATATCAACTTGATCGATGTAATAGGAAACTGAACTAATAAATATAAAATTATATCAATCTAGTCGATATAATATAACTAAAAAATTGAAATGTATCAGACTATAAACTAAATTATATTAGACTAGCCAATACAGTTGATAAAGTTACAAAACCATATCAGGCTGGTAAATATAGTTGGAAATAGACACAAAAACTATATCGGGTTAACATACACAAATGTAAAAAAATAGAAAATTTTATCAGGTTGGAAATTATAAGAAAATGCAAAAATAAGAAACATGGAAATTATCCTACCAGAGGTGGGATCAAATTCACCTCGGGTTCACTAAAATGTATGAATAGGCTATTATGACTTATAACTATCCTCTTTCTCTCAATAGACTATGACTTAAATAAGGTCATAACAATAAAGCCTACATATATTTAGAATACAGGTAGGAACTTAGAATAATCATAGTATTAGTAGAGGGTAATCTACACTCAAATGTCAAGAGGAAAGGGTTCCAAAGCCTAAATCTATGACATGAGGTATAACTCTCACCAGGGCTCAATGTAGTTAAGTGGTGGTGATAATGATTGTAAAGGGGTGTATCAAGGATATACTAAGGATATTACATGTAAGGAACTGATGAACAAGTGTAATATAATCCAAGATATAACTATAAACGCTAAAATAATAAGAAAGTGAGTGGTACAATGGTCAACCAATGGGTAATCTATGCAATCTAAGGTGATAAATAGAAAGCCTAATTAACCCTATAGTTATACCATCTTATTCATTATAAAGGAGAACACAAACAAGGATAAACACATACATTCAAAATAGAAATAATCAATTAATATATAATCTACTAAGTAAATAAATTATAAAGAGTAAGGATAGAGATATTTAACATTGGGTGGACCTGGTAGCATCTCAATCTCCCCCTTTGGCTCAAGTGGTACTTTTCAAGAGATGTTGTAGGTTGAAAACCTTGAATGGTAATAAGAAGACCTAAATATCCTTAGTTGAAGACTCCAAAGACTAGGACACCTCCTCAATATGATTCTTCCTCAAAGACCATAAGCAAGACTAAACCTCCAAGATAATTATCCAACCTCTAACTACTCCAAATACTACTTAAGAGCATAATTGTGAGTGTAAACATAGTATATGAGTGTGTTCTATGGTTTAAGAATGAAATATGACCCCTATATATATGAATCTAATTAATATAACTAACCCCAAACTTTATGTTGGTGGCATCAGACATAGTGATAAGTCTAATAGATGTTGATTGAAACAATATTTATACTGGCCAAGATGATATAATACAAAATGTATAAGATAGATTCATAACTATATCAGCCAAATCAATACAATATATGGAAGGCAAGTATGAAATAGACTATATCAACTTGGTCAATATAGTAGGATACAATGAAGTTAGCAAATATGAATAAAAAGTGGACGAAGAGGTAAGATGGAAGGAGACTCAAAGGAGGTTAGACTGATAATAATGAAAGTATGAATGAATAGCATGTAAACATCTCTTGTAAAGTACCATGAGTCGATCCCACCCCATTCCTAGTACACCCCTTAAGATGTGCACTTAGGGATATTGATGCACCAACAAGCCTCTGTAAGAGAAAGTGTTAGTAAAGTGATAAAGTGAAGAATATCATGTGTATACATGATCAATTTTAGATAGTATGCTAGGACTTTTGCTCTACTAGGCCTTCTATATATTGATATGGACATACTCCCTCCACATAATTTTCCAATTAATGTACCAGATTTATTGAAAAGGGAGATAAGTTGAGGTATTATAGATAATATATAGAGCTTTCCTTCAGTCCAAATGGTTAGATCCCTGGGAACCTCTTTCCTCAAAGCTCTAAAATTACTACAATACATATGTTCACTTTGAGGATGAGTTCATCCAACCTCTAGGTTATACTAGAATCCATTTACCTTGTAGTTTGAGGATTTCATTGCTAAAATTCAGAGTTTGTTCACACCACCTCTACGTAGATACATATCACCATATTCCTCATGTATATTGTATTTGTCAGAGTTGTTCAATGGACTTTGAAACTGAGAATCATTTTATATTTAGATGTTCTCCTTATTATGATATTAGGGTGATTATTTTGCCTCTTTAGATACTTGTATCATGTTCTCCAAACCTTCATGTCTTATGAGGATCATAGATGCTTGGCCCTTTTATTTTGAGAGATGTTTTATCTTTGTCAATGTTAAGCTAAAGAGTTTACTTCTACAATGTTCTACACCCTAAATATTGTTTCTTTTATTCACCTTATTTCTTTTTCAAGATTGAGTAGGAATTGACCTCATGATAGGGTTATAGATATGGTGAGATCGGTGAGGCATCATAAGGTATGATTTGTTTTCACATATTTTCTTAGGTGCATATTATTTTTAGGATTTAGGTTTTATGGGGTTGCACTTACACTCATTATTTACTTTACATTGTAATTTTTCAATCCCATGACCAATTTAGGCCTTTCATAAACATCAATATCATTATTTTATCTTATCATATCCCAAAATTCTTCTTTTGGTTCTTAAATATAGTTTTCACTTTTCTAAAGATAATAATGAGAATTTTAAAATTGTAATGATTTTATTGCTTATGAATTTGAATATCTTTCAATTGAATATGTAAATTCTTATTAATTTGTGAATTTAAAATATATAATTTAAAAAATATATTTCAAATATTTTAAAATACATATCTTATTATTAGTCCCATAGGGTTTAATCCTTGTAGGGACTATAGGCATCATGTTTCTTTAACTTGGAATTAGTCCCTGCATTGCTAGCCAATCAGAGGATGTTGATTTTTGTGCAGGAAAATACATTGTGCTTATACAAGGTTGACTTGCACTATGTTTAAAAAATGGTATAAAATAATACTATTTCACATAATCTGATTGGTCATAATATTTACATCTTATTGCAAGCTTCACGTGGTTCGAGGCAATGCCAGTAAAGTGAAGATGTTATGCCATAATTGTGCATGGTGTGTATTTTATACAATATTAAATGTTTGCTTTGTGTATGACATGCTTATTAATACATTTTATTATTTTTCATTGAATACTGCATTTTTTTCATGGCATTTCATTATAAAAAAGGGCTTTACTTACACAATGTTTTTAGGCAGGGGCTTTTTTAGTAGGTTTCTGGGTGGTGTTTGAATGCTCAATCCAGAATACAGGTTGTTGTGATGGAGCTTTACATCTCAAGTAATTATTTTTTACTCTTGGAGTTTAGCATGGGAAGTAAATGTCTAAAAAGTTGCTTTGATTTTTGCATGCTATGTTATTTTATTCCTATAGGGGTTTTTTAGAACCTAAGGTATTTGTGTTTGGGGTTTATATTCAAAACAATAATTCGTTCTATTTTCAAGGGTTTGTTTAGGGTCTCTATTGGGTCAGTGCATGTTATTTTCCAAGTGTTTATTTAGGGTTTTTTTTGGGTTTGCATATGTCTTGATTTATGATTTTTTGCTCATTATGTTATAACAATGCTAGAATAGATTATTGATGCTTTACTTCTATTTTTTATAATTCGTTAGCAGTTTGTGTATTTACGTCTTATATACTTGTCTGTTATTCTCTTCTATGAGGATGGGAATAATATTTTAGGCAAGGCATTTAAGTCCTTGTAATCTTTATCTATGTAATTTTCATTTGCTATGCATGGATCAACTATGGACAAATATAATTTTAAAAGACAAAAAAAAACATAAATCTAAATGTTAGCATGTTAATACTAAGCATTGAAGCAAATTAAAAAAAATGTAACTTTGAACATAGATTTTCAATGTTTTAAAAAAAAATATATCTTTGTAACTAAACTTTTAGGATGTGGTTTTTTTTGTCGAGCCAATGCATGTAAGAAGAAAATAGCATAGCAAGATGTGCAATGTTTTTTAAAATATATCTTTAACAAAACTCTTAGGCATATGCAAATATTTGAATCGTTTGATAGGTTTACAAGACTTGAATACATTTACTGGGAATGGCCTATAAAAAACATAAATAAGGGTTGAGAATTTTTTAGCATGACCCAGCTTCGACTATTTTTTGCATGATATTTTACAAGAGTTTGTTTATAGTTTATACTAGGCTCACCTTTATTTTTTCAAAATTCATTTACAACATGTATTGAAGGCATATATACTTGTTTGTTGTTCTATTTTTCCAGGCTAGGCATTATCTTTCAAGCAAGGGTCTATTTAGGGTTTTTGGAGGGTGATTTCATATTATTTTTCAAGGGTTTATTTGGGGCTTCTGGTGGGGGTTGCATATGTATTGATCTATGATTATTTGTTGATTATGTTATAACAATTCTAGAATAGATTGCTAATGCTTTGCTTTTGTACATTTGTACACTTGTCTTTTGTTTTATTTTGTGAACTTAGGCATCATCTTTTAGGTAAGGCATTCAAGCTCTTGTAATATTTGCCTATGCAATTTCCATTTGCTATTATGGTGATGTTTAGTGGTGTTATTCACTAGGCACTTATATAAAAAAAATAGATGCATAGATTAGCTATGGACATATATAATTTCAAATGACAAAACAATACAGAGGTCCAAATGTTGCCTTGTTAATACCAAGCATTGAATGTTCCATATAGTTTTGATATAAACATAGATGTTCAATGTTTAAAAAATATATATTTTTAAAACAAATATTAGACTATGGGTTTTTTTGAGTTAGTGTTTCAAATTTTTGAAAAAATGCATGGAAGAACAAAATAACATGGCAAGATGTGTAATGTTTTTAAAAATATTATTTGTAACAAAACTCTTAGACATATGTAAATATTTTAAGAATTTGATAGGTATATAAGACTTGAATACATGTAATAGGATGGCGTGTAAAAAAATAAACAAGGCTTGATCATTTTTAGCAAGACTCAGCTTCAACTATTTTTGCATGTTATTTTCCAATGGTTTGTTTATGGTTCTTATTGAGCCCACATTTAATTTGGTGTTGAGATGGTGTTAGTTGGATAGTTTTTTTAGTATAGTTGTCATTGGGTTGCATATGTTTTGATTTATGATTATTTTTTTGTTATGTTATAACAATGTTAGAGTAGATTTATAATATTATGCTTGTGTTTTTGTAAATCATTTACATAATGCATATTCAAACCTTGTATACTTGTCTAGTGTAGTCTTGTGTTTGGATAAAATTTTATAGGGCATTTGTATGTCTGGTAGTTTCAAGATGATAAACATTCACATGTGGTTGCAGTTGGCTTGTATTAAGCAAAACATCAGATGATGATTAGTGGTGGTTGTATATTGCATAATACTAAGAGTTGAATGTCCCTGGTCTCTTTAAATTTATAAATTAGAAATGCAATGTTATGAATAATAGTGAAGACATTTTTTGATCTAAACATATATGTTTGATGTTTTAAAAAAAAAATACTTGCAACAAAACTTTTAGAATGTGGCTTTCTTCCCAAGTTAGTGTTTAAGATTTTTGAAATAGTACATGTAAGAACAGAAAATATGGTAAGATGTGCATGGTTTTTAAAAATATATCTTCGTAATAAAACTCTTAGACATATGTAAAGATTTCAAGCATTTAACATGTTTACAAGACTTAAATACATGTATTAGTAATATTTGTAATAAACACTAACAAGGATTGAGCATTTTTAACATGACCCAACTTCGAGTAGTTTTTGCATGTTATTTTCCAAGGGTTTTTTTATAGTTTTTGTTGAGCCCACCTTTAATCTATTGTTGAGATGGTGTAAGTTGGATAACATTTTTTAGTATAGTTAAAGTTGGGTTTCATATATCTTGATATATGATTCTTTTCTCATTTTGTTATAACAATGTTAGAATAAATTACTAATGCTCTACTTATGTTTTTACAATCCGTTTGTGGTAAAAATATTCAAAGCTTGTATACTTGTATGTTGTGGTGTTATTTTTGAAGAAGATGTTATAGGGTATTTGCATGTATAACAGTTTCATAATAATAAAAATATGCATGTAGTTGTAGTCGTCTTGTCTTAAACAAATCATGTGATGATAATTAGTTGTGCTTATAGGTTGCATGAAGAAGTACATAATTTATGGAGTCTGGTTGGTCATGCTAGGTTCTGTAAAATGGATTTGCTAAAGAGACATGAAAATAAAAGTGTCGAGCAAAGTTTTATCAAAGAAAAAAAAACATTAAAAATGTTGTGGAATCTCATCTTGTTTAGCTATCGAACCATGTTTCTTACGATGAAGTTGTTGAGCAATTTTTTTTGTAGAGATATGGAAGGATTTGAGAATCATGTCGAGACAACCTATATAAGGAAAAAAGATGGATCAGTACTCGAAATATACAATTTCACAAGGTAAATAAAATAGGAATAAATTCTAGTTTACATTGAGGCATATTTTGGTTAGTCAATTTATTAATAGTATTTAGATTGTAATAACTGAATATGCAAAGATATAAAATTTTATTGCCAAGTATTCTACTTAAAAACTTATTTAAAATTTTCAAGATGACTTGCATTGCTTAGTTGTTGGGAATTTTACAACGTTGAAAGTGTTGGCATAGGTATGTGGAAGGATTTGTGGTTTTGTTTAGAGCATTTTGCTGTACTTTTTTTCAATGAACTATTGTTTACTTGACAAAGCTTTGCTAGCAGTTCTAGTGTTACAAAATGTTTGAATTAATATTTATTGTAGGGAGATGAGAGTTATGTTTATTTCATAAATTCTAATAGGTACTAAAAAAAATGTCACATACAATATCAATTAGATATATGTAATATGTTTTATAACTAAATTGAGAATTAGAGTGCTTTCTACAACGCTAGTTGCAAGTTTTTTAACCATAAAATGATAAATCAATAAGGAAGATTCATAAGTTTGTTTGGAAGCTAGTATATAATGCTAAATTACACAATCGATTATTGTTGTTTTGTATTTCAAATAATTCATTCTCTTTGAATTTGAATTCAAATTTTGTTTGTACACAACTAAACTAGTGTATTGATTTAGTAAGATAAAAAAAGGGTCTTTCAAAATGTTTGCATTATGGAAACAAATCTTAATAAATCTCCAAGATCTAGACGTTAGACTGGAAATAGATAGTGGTTTGAAAATGCATGGCCAAGATAGCAAATTGTATTATGTGATCAACTTCAGCTTTTGCCCATAGGTGAGAGCTGTGTTCAATTCATAGATTAGTGGCTATAAGATTTTTATAAATCTTGTATGTGCATATATATTTGAGTACTTTTTCCAAGATCAATGTTAAGTGATGTGAGACTAGACATAACATGAAAACATCTCATCCATACATCATCCAAGATCAATGGCATTTCCTTATTAAAAAGGGTTTTAGCTACATAATGTTTTTAGACGAGGGCATATTTAGTAGCTATTTAATCTAGTTTATGGGTGGCATTTGAATGCTTAAGGTAGAATATGGGTTGTTATGTTATTGAAAGTTGTGGTTTCATAATTGATTTGGATGAAGCATTGCATCCAAGGTAATTTTGTTTTTTTAACTATTGGAGTCTAGCGTTAGAAGTGAATGTATGAAATTTAGGTTTAATTTTTGCATAATGTGTTGTTTTATTCTTACAGGGGTTTTCCAAAAAAAACTTGAATCCTTGACTTGACAAAGAAATCTGGTCCAAGAGTTTTGTTATGAATATTTTTTTTACAACTTGGGACATTTGTGTTTGGGGTTTATGTTTAGAAGAATAATTCATTCTCTCTCTCTTTTTTCACATCCTATTTTTCAAGGATTTATTTAGGGTTTTTTTTGGGCCTACCTTTGGTTTGGTGTTGAGATGATGTATGTTGGATAGCATTTTAAATATAGCTAAAACTGGGTCATGTTCAAAACTCTTACATGGGTTTTTCTGAGAACTTGAAACCTTGACTTGAAAAAAAAATCTGGTTCTAGATTAAAGTTATAGTTATGGAGTGGTGAATGCATTGAAAAGAATAAGGAGAACATCTTCCTTGTGTTTCATAATGATTAGTTTCAAAACTAGCCACTTTGCTATGACAATTTATTTGCCTTAATTGCTAGAATCAAATTGGAATAAATATCTGTCAACTCTGAATGTTAGCTAGTGCCATGACTCAATACATATAATGTTAGCGATGTATTGAATTACACAAATCTTGAAACAACATCCAAATATTAGTTTAACTTTGTATTCATTTTTCATTGATAGTCATATTAAAATGTTTTATTGTCTATGTTATTACAAACATCACATTGTTTAAGACAATATCTATCATTCTATACACAAGGACATAACATTAGTCGATTGTTCTTAATGCCTATAAAATTACACCCATAGATTTTATTCATGATTCAATGATGCATTTATCCAGGCAGAGTGCATAAGTACAATTAATTCTTTGTCATTGAATATTGAATTTATTTGTGGCATTTGCCTGTAAATTATATTACAATTCTATAATGTTTACAGACATTGGCATATTAAATCATTGTTTGATCTGGTTACTTGGCATGTTTTGAATTAATAGATATGTTTGAACAATTTTGAGGGAAAATTTTACTTAAGCCTCAAAGCAGTGATTATAATAGGTCTACATTGTGATTTGAATGCATTTCAATTGATTTTTTTATGCTTGATTTTTTTTAAAATTCATTTGCAAGTAATAATGACATGTAAACTTGCAATGTTTGTATTAAGAAAAGAGTTCCTTTTTTTTCTTTCCTTTGTAACTATATTTTTCCATTGCTGATCCATGTGTCTTATTTATGTGCAGGTTAACTTAATTTTATGGATTTTATTAGAGAGATTAACAATTATTTGTTATTGCGTTTTGTGATAGAAACTTTGCTTTGTGACACTAAGTAAAATATTATGTTTATTTTCCATGGTGTTAGTTGCATGTTTTAGCTATTTTTTTAAATCATTTTAATTGATGTTATTAAATAGAGATAATCTTAATTGATAGTTTAATCTTCGAGAGAAAATTTGTTTATTGTTGTGTTTGATGACTTGGCTTCTATTTGATAAGTAAAAAACTAAAAACCTTGTAATGTAGCACTGAGTAAAAGATTATGTTTATTTTTCATGGTATTAATTACATATTCTAGCTAATTTATTTTAGCATTTGAACCATTGCTATTAAATATAGATAATGCTAATTGATGGTTTAAACTTCTAGAGTCAAGGTTTCAGAAAGGATTATTGTTTCGCTTATTGCAACCTGTGCTTTGCTGCATTTTATATTTCATGACTTGTCCTTTAAAAAAATTATTGAATCATAGTATAAGTGATGAGCTTAATGAAGAGTGTATTAAAAAATGTTTTCATACAATAGTCATAACCGCTAATCTAATTCTATACAACATTTGAACATGGAAGCAATCCCTTAAATTTGTTGATGTCAAGACATTTGATATTTCCATTTCAAAATCCTACAATTTCATTCACAATAGTATCATTAGAATAAAAAACTCTATCTTATCCCTATGCAAATGAAAAATGCATTGAATTTCATGTTGGTAATACAATAAATAAAAAATCTAGTCTCTATTTGAAAATAGGGAACTATAAACGCATTCTGTTTAGCACAGATATATGTAATTATAAATGTTTTTTAAAAATATTTTCATCATTGGCTTAATGACCATTGAAAAAATGAAGTGCATAAATGAAAATAAAAAAACAACACATTTTCATGGTGATCAACAATTAATTTATGTAGAGGAATATATACCATTGATACTAGTTCTCAAAGCATTGATGATGTTTTAGAAAGAGAAAATCTTTTTAGAACTACTTTTTTTGAAATATAATGTTGGTGATTGATTTTTTGATATGTTTCAAGTCTTGTTTCATTTTCAATACACATCTACAAAACTTTGTGTCAAAATTATAGAGCATTTTCATAAAAATGAACCTAATGCACTAAAATATTTGTAATTAGAATTGGATTCTAAAGAGATATATAGACTGCACCAAATGCATGAAATAGACACATAATTTTGTTGCATGCAAATTTCAGTGACTTTAAGAATAATGGTTGGTGAACATGGCATGTGGGATGATTTTATTTGTATAAATTGGCTCTCTAAATGGCTAAACATTTCTATTTATGTTTTGTTTTTGAAAAGAAAGAGACAATATTTTTGCTTTAACAAAAATATACATTTACCACCATATTACATAATATTACATGATGTGAATCCAACATGTGGACATTATAAACCATTGTAATATAATAAATTAAACAATTTGAAGTCCCCTAAAGACAAATATCTTTATCAACAACTTGTACTATGCTTCTTTCTTATTGGGAAATAAATATTGCAAAGATATAACTGTGTGGATTGTCTAGAATGCTACAAGACACATCTTATTGTGGTGATAGCATATTTAGTTCTATTTGTCATTTAGTATAAAATGATTTTGATGTATGGTCTTTGTAGTGTTATGCAACATAGTCTTTTAGTAGTGCGTTTATTTCCAAACATGTGAATGCATATGCCTGTTTGGAGAAAAACTTGACAATTTTTTTAATCAAGAACATACCAAATATTGTAAATTGGAAAGGATATAATGTTAAGGTAGATTCAATCCATGATTAAGGTGGAATAGAAGGTGGTGAGTTTGTTTTTAAATGTATTTCATACTTTCTAGAAGTAATAATTTATTTATGGTCACCAACAAGTCAACAAATTGTCAAAGTCTATAATGAATGTGCTCAATCACATCTTACATGCAACATTATATTTTTTGAGACATATATCAAAGATGTGCATTATGAGATGTTAACAATGCATAGACATACTGAAGTGCATGTGGATTTTTTTCTAAGTGCATTGACAAACCAATGGAAATGAATAGACGATCTTTGCTACTAATGTTGAAACTTGCTTGTGGAAAGAACATAAACATGAAAACTATTATAAAAAACCTATAAAAAAAGCAAGAAAAACTTTTGGAATAATTATTGTTAGCAAAATGAAACACCATACTAAAGAGCAGATGAATGATTTTGCTAATTGTAAAAACAATTCATGAAGAAAAAAATATTGTCTTTGCTACAAACGTTGAAACTTGCACGTGGAAAAACTATAAACATAAAACCTGGCAAAAACCTTGAAAAAAAGGCAATAGAAAATTTCAACAAAAAATTATAGACACTCTGATACATGCTTATGACATCTATAAATAACTACATTTCAAGCATAATATCATTTTATTTAACTAGAGAGAGAAAGACACATTGCAATAGTTGCTAGCAAATAATACATCTATACATAGAAAAAAATATGCACAAATTGAAATCAATCACTAAAAAATGGAATTCTTCCTAGATTTACAATACCTTTTAATACTAGGTCGAACAAGCACTCAAAATATGTGCTTATGTTGTCAGACCTTTAAGAAAGGCTTATTACATTAAGAATTGCATTTTCTCAGATACGAGATCTAGGCTAAAAAAACCATAGGTTGGACTGAAAGGTCCAATTATTAATATTCCATCAAATATTGACAAAATTTAAAAAGCATTGCCTAGAACTATAGATGAAATAACATAATTTTTATAGATTTAAAAAGACACTTAAAACACAAAAATGCATATCAACAAGGAATTGTGCATCCAAAATTTATTATGCAAGCATTACAAGAACTTTGTAAAATAAAATTATATATTACTCATAACGTGCAAATTAACTTTGATTGGAAACCATTCATAATCCCTAAAGTTATAGATGATGTAAATTCCAATAGCCTCTTCAATGATTCTGAAAGCAATAGTGACAATGAAATGGATAGTCTTCTGACACAGATGAGGCCTATTCTAATCACACTTTGGTATGACTTTATAGACTTAGCATGTATTTTAACATTGCAAGACAAAGTGATTGCAATAGCTCGGCCAAATTAAATCACCCACTTAAAATTTTTAAAGACAAAGACTAAGAGGAAATGAATGTTCCAACACTATTCTTTGGATGTCCTCATGGCAAAGATGTTATGTCAAGATTCACGTATCAAAAAATTTCACAAGGGGAACTAATGCATGTTGATCATTGATTTGCATATCATCTTGCTGATTTGTTTTTCAAAGTAAAAAAATAATCATATATCAAGTTGGAAAGATTATGTGGGTTTGAATTAGAAAAGGCCAACTAAAGGGAAGAAATCTTTTAGCAAACGATGTTAAATATAAACCAAATCTAGAAAAGTTACTAAAATCTAAAATTGGATATGTAAATTTCAAAAAAATATGAATCTCACCTGATTACATGCAAGGGTAAAAAAAAAATGCCCTTGCCATGATACATTAACTAGGACCACTAACATTTTTCTTAACTTTTTCAAGTGTTAAACATCATTGGCAACCATTGATTGATGCTTTGAAATAATTATATCTAAATCATAGCAAACAAATAAGTTCTAAGCTTCATGAACTTAACAAATCAAATGATGCTTCTTTCTTTGTAAAGATAGATCCAATCACATGCACATGCTATTATAGACATCACATTAATGCCTTAAGACAAATTTTATGCAATGATGAACTTTTACTAAGCAAAAATTTTTAGGTTTATTTTGTGTGACTGAATTCCAAACAAAGAGGAAATGCTCATGATCATTGGCTAGTATGGATAAAAAATGTGCCGATATATGGAGAGGATCAAAATTCAATGATCATACGTTTTATAGATAAATACATATCTTGTAATATTGATATCCTCGAACATGATATAGCCAAATTGCATATACACCATCATACTAGTATTTGTAAAAAAAGGAAAAAACTTATAGATATAACTTTCGGCAACCACCAATGTGGCAAACTATTATTCTTGAACCTTTTGAAGAAACAAATGAACTTGAAACTGCAACATCAAAGCATATTTACTTATTGCTAAGCATAAAATAATATACTATTTATGATGCCTTTGACACTATTTTACATGATCTTGACATAAATGAGTCTTAATACATAACAATAATATAAAACACAATTAAAAAACTTACAATTTTTCTAGTTCATAGACCAACATAAATATGGAGCAATAGTTTCATAAAAAAAACATGTCATATTTATGGAAAGATAATACTAATGCACAATTTATTCTAAATGCATATGCTGCAACAACATATTGTAGCTCATATATGACAAAGGGAAGTCCAAAAACCACGCATGCTTTTAAGCAAATATGAAAACAACATTCAATAACAAATTTTAATGCTTTTCAAATGTTGCATAGACTTGGAAATGCAATTTTAAAATACTAACAAATTCTTGCACAACAAGTTGTTCATTTGGTATTATCATTTCCATTGAATTACTGCTCAAGAATATGTATTTTTATAAATACATATTGCTCATAAGAATGCACATTTATCTTAAAACCTTAAAAATTGCTTAGACAGGAACTAGACAAATCCATAAATGTGATATGTCAATCTCTTATTGACTATTACATTACACGTCCTGTTAATATTGAACATGTTTGCTTAGCTGAATTTGTTTATGAATACAAGAAAAGTGGGAATCCATTGAAAATTAAACAAAACATGTTATATACTTTGTCAACTACAACAAACATTTAGATTTTTAAAACTATTGTTGTGAAAGGCTATTGTTGTATGTTCCATTTCGAAGCAAAGAAAATACTTTGAAACAAGGTCAAGTAACATAAAAGTAAGCATACAATTTACAAAGCAAAATATAAAAACTAAATAAGTCTAAGTCTAATTATGAGATAAATCCTACTTGGGGAGACATGTAACATGTTACACGTCAGCTTGTACTGGATACATCAAATAAATCTGAACTTGGATCTAGTTTGGCTAAAATAAAAAATATTGAAGAAGACTATGACTTACAAATGGACTTTCTAGTACTAACATTGTATCAAATAAGCGAAGCTCAAAACCATTTAAAATTGCACAACATCGATTCATTTATGACAATTCCAAATACTATAAACAAATATGTATGTTAAACAAAGAACAATAGATAATTGTTAAAGACATTGCTTTCAAAAAATGAATAAACAAAAATGAACCATTATACTTATTTTTAATAGGGGAGATGGCACTGGCAAAACTTCTACATCAAAATTTGTATATAAAATGCTTGTCTACATTTACTCTCAATCTATTGATAATGATTCAAATAAGCCAAAGGGTCTTATTCTTGCATACATAGATAAAGCTACATACAATTCAGGTGGAGTAACATTGCACTCTACATTTTTATTGCCTTTTAACAAGGCATAACTTATTCCATTGAATAGTGAACGTCTTAATGCATTATCTAAAAAATATAGTCAGTTATGCGTAGTGCTAATTGATAAAATCTCACTAGTAGGAGTAGGAAAGTTATCTTACATTCACAAGTGACTACATAAAATTATGCAATTGTCCACTTTGTACTTTGGCAATGTTCACATGTTATTTTGTGGAGACTTTTATAAATTCAACTTGTACACAATCACTTGATCTTCGAACACCCAAAAATGAATAATGAGCTAATACCTTATTCTTTTTGGCAAGGAAATGTAAAATGTTACCAATTACATCAATTATGCATAAAAAAGATAAAGCCTTTGTATCAATACTAAATATAATATGTACATGCTCACATATAAATAATGACATATCATATCTCAATAATAAATATTTACATCTAACACCAAACTATCCTTTATTTCCATTTCTCTTTTACTTGAACAATAATGTTGAAACATACAATATCAAAATGCTAGCACTTGTTCATCATCAATAAATTGTAATTCATGCAATAGACAAAGAAGATGATACATAAAATTAAAGACAAGTCTATGCCAAAGCTATATGTCTACCATAAAAAATCATTTTAAAACCCAATATGTTGGTTGAGATTTTTGCTGGAAATTATGATATACAAGATGGCCTTGTCAATGGTTCAGATGATATTTTCAAAATATACACCAAAGAAGATGAGAAAGACATTATTTGGCTGAAATTCTATGATGTTGATATCAAACATTCACAAATAATAATAAATCTAAAATCATATAAAATACATATCGATCCAAATTGGATTCCTATTTTCTGAGTTTTAAAGCCACTTCGAATGCATGCTTACAAAAAACATTAAAATACATAGTCAGATTCTAGTACAATTAGCTTTTTCTCAAACAATACACAGATCACAAGGTCTTACAATGGATGGCATTACATTCAAATTGATTGGAATGCAAAAACATGACTTGACATATATATCACTATCTTGTGTAAAAACCATGGAGTCATTGTATTTGCTAAGCCCACTTACAAAAAAAACTTCAGAGTCAAAAAAAAATAGTATTGAAATGTCATGATTAGAATCAAATTCTAAATGGATTTTACAACATAGTCTTTGATCAAACATATTTTCTTCATTTTTTATTGTGTGATTATTGAACACTTTTAGTCTTCAACCACATCTTGAAGACATTATTCATGACCATGGCTTGTTGAAATGTGATATACTATGTTTACAAGAAACATACATTGCATCAAACAATTCTTGTAACCATTTTCTAAACTTTTCCACTTGTAACCTGATTAGATAATTCCCATGGCCTCATGATATGTGCACAACAACATGTTGCTACTTCAGATCCAATGCAATACATTGTAAGTGAAATATAATCATTGACAATAAACTGTATAATACATGAACATGAATTTACCATTTTGAATATCTATGCATCTCCCTTTGTTCTATCTTTGATATTATAAATTTGATTTAAAAAGTCATTGTTAAATGCAAATATATGCAAATAAATATACATCTTAGGAGAATTTAACATTGACATGTCTATTTTTAGCAAATCAACAATTTTATTAAAAGAGTATATGTTAGTTTTCAATATGTATTTATTGTCACAAAAAACATGAACATTGTTCAAATAGAATCATAGACCATGTTTGGTCAACAATGCAAAACAAGGGAATCAGATCATAACAATAAACACGTATTGGACTGATCATGATGTGATTTATCTAGTCATATATACCAAGACTTAGTCATTGGCATTAAAAGAAAAATACATTTTGTTACACACCTTCTTACATTGGTATTTGAAAATTATAAGTTTTAGAATTTGCATTTGTTGTATTTATCTAAGAGATAGATTAAACAAAAAAGATTTTGTCACAACAAAACAAGCAAAAAAAAAGAAGAAAAAAAATAGATGCAAAAAATAAATGTTTTGAAAGATGTAAACGCCAATCAAAAACTAGAAACAAACTTAACTAACATTGATAAAACAAGTTCTTCTCAACATCAAATTAAAAAATGGTAACTCTTAAATCATTTTTTTCCTTTTCTTTTTATGTTTGTTACTCAATATTGCTCTTTTTCTTTAAAAAAAAACCATTTTTTTTTTACTGCTTTAGTTACAATATTTATGCCAGTATTTAGAAATAAAAAAATTAAAAAAACATGCTATGTTTTTGCTTATCTTGTTTCTACATTATTTTAGAATACCAAAAAAATTGCTTTCCTTTGAGGAAAAGGACAAAATCAACTTCTTTGCATATAATATTGGACATTTGTGTTGGAAAAGTCCATGTTGTCTTTAAAGGAGATATTTTAATCGTCTATGGCCCTACCATGCTACAAATACAGATTCTTCGATCAAGGCATAGATATTACATATTGATTTGGTTGATGTCCATGGCCAAATGAATATAACACTTAATATTAACAACAAATTAGTCCAAAAAATTTAAATGCACATAACTCTAAACAAAAGCATTCACATCTCTAACTTCTTGATAAAGGAAAAAATAAATTATGAAAGAGGTGATGTTGCTTTCTGTATTGTGGTGAATGCAAAGACAACCATAAAAAACATACCTATAGTTTGTAGAAGAGGTAAACTAACCCCTGATAGTTCAATTGTTGACATTGTGGACTCAGATGATTTATACTATGTTGGGCCATTAAGAGCTTTGATTATAAGTTGCCAACAAACAAACACACTATTTAACTTGCATGTCAAAGCTGGAGAAATAAAATATAACATTGTAATTGTAAGTTTCCTTTTATTTTCACAAGTCTTTCCATTGCATTTAGATTTTGATTGCTTTCAAATCAACTATACATGTTTGCTTTTAGGTTCAGCTTGCCGAACAACATCAACAATTGTGCAATGCAATACAAGATCAATTGTTGTCCAAAAAAAACCTGTATACATTTTCAAGAATGCCATTCACAAAGGTCAAAAAGGCTCTCAAACTTTCCAATCAAATTTTGATTCATTTATAGAGCCTTTAGCAAATGAATGCACTATCAAACAGTTGCAAAAACTCTTAACAATAAGCATTGATGTAAATATTCATTTTCTTTTCTTTATTATTTGTATAAAAATAGTTTATAGCCATGTTTTTTCTTGGTTTTATGAAATTGGAAAAAAAAAATCAATAGTTAATGTTGGTTTTTATAGGCCAGGGGAATACTAAGAGCAAAAAATATTTATTTGGCTCCTTTCCAGTAGGTCTGTAATTCTTAATTCTTGTAAGCATATAGTTATGGCAATGGCAATGATTCTTTACATTGCCCAAGGTGTCCTTCTAACTTAGGGCATTCCTAGGTTCATGCATTTACATGAAACATCTATATAAAGGATGATAAATTTAAATGCATAGCGCATAAACTAATACTCGAGACATTACTTCCAAAACTTACATCCATATCTTTTGAGCAATACAAACAAGACATTTTAGCTACTTTTTTTTTTTACTACGTAGAATCCAAGTAAACGATACATTTACAATTGCCATGGATAATATTATCTATGATATTAAACAAGAATAGATAATAATTACACAATGTATAAGTTGTTTGGAATTATGCTTTACAATAATGTTTTTTTGAAACTATAAATAACTATTTATTAATTTTACTGATACAACTATTTTTTGATTGAATTGCAGGATATGATAATGTTTCACATCAATGCAATACATATTTTTGTCATCTCTGCTAATGCCAATCATGATTAGATTACTTTGTTGTATTATCTAAGTCATTATTATAAACTTACTTATTACTTTCATGCAAATATACAGATAATGTTTTTTTTGTTTTATGGCTATTCACTTTTTTCCCCTCGGTGGATGGAAAAGTTAATAGATACAATTCATATACTAATCGCTATTGATATGTCACACAATACTTTTCAATACTATAGATTTGTAATAGAATCGGAAAAAATATATCCTTAGCTCTTGTTATAGAATTTTAATTACTTTTGTCATTATTAGTATTTTCTAGTATAGAACTATCATTAAGAACTACAAATGCTTTGAACTTTGAAATTGCTTGAAATTATTGAATGATACTTGACAATGTTGTATATAATGATGACTTATTTCACATTTTCAGTTTCCACTTGCATAATTAGCAAAAGATAGCTGTTAAATTGTCATGAATGTACAATAACCATAGATTCAGTTACATAATTTATTGATCCTATTGATACATCGTGCACTATCACTAATCTGAAATGTGACAATGTCTTTTAATATATGTAATCAACACAATATGCCTTTTATATGCAATAATTCTTTTTACTATCTAGTGCATTTGATACTAAAAATTATAAATATGTTGTACTAAATTATACCTCCATTGCTCTTGATAATGAAATATGTTGCATAGACATGTTTAATACAATGAGTGTCAAAGTTTAGATAAGATGTGACATTTGCAAAAAATAATGATTAAAGTAACATTAAATGCTTATGATTTTATTTTAGAAATTTCCAGACATTGAAACAATTCAAAACTTCTAAAGGTAATTCATTCTATCCTTGCAATGATTTTATAAAGCTATATTAATTTGAACTTGATTAAAACTCTAATATATCAAGTGAATTCCATTCCAACTATGTCTTTTCCTGATTGTGCAATAAATTATAACATTGCTTGTTTGCATTCTAGTCAAATATGATTTGATACATGTCATAGTGAACATTTATTGGTTAAATAGCTTTCCATATTACAAGTTACATTGTTAAAATGCATCAACAACATAACAACACTATGCCTTGTCTTCTACTATTGCAAAAAAATTCAATGTTATATGTATTATGTAAAGACAATAAACCTTTTTTGCATGTTTTTATACTCCAAAAGTTTCTTGCAATGGTTTCAACTTTATACTTTTGTTGTTGATTATTCAACTGTTATTATTTCATTAAATATGATTGGATCCTCATACAATAAATTTCTTGATCACTGCATATGTGCATTTAAGTCAAGATGATCCTATTCCTAGTAGTTGCCTCATGCACAAAGTTACATTTGACCATTTGAAAGCTTTGATATACTTGCTCAGCCTCATTGGTTGTATGTAGCTATGTTCAAACATATTCATAAGCTCGCTAAGGATACAACATATACATAGTTTGAGCACAAGTAAGTTACAAACCTAGTTTTTATTACTTGCCTATTAGCTAATGTAACCAAATTAGAACTGCTTTGAATTTCCTATTGGAACTCTCAAACTGGAATAACTTTTGCTTGTCATGTCAATGCATTATGGCTTTATCTTTGTCGATGTTTTTTTATAAGGCACCTAGGTTTGGTTGTATGCTATATCTTAATTGAAAAATATTGAAACATACTATTCCCATAGTCAAACTCATTGAATAAAGGACACAGCTCATTGTATTGAAATGTCTTTGTTGCTTTTGTTAAAAAAAAATACATTATATAGAACTAATAAACTTATTATGTGTTGATTTAGGAAGCATACAATCCAATATATATATATATATATATATATATATATATATATATATATATATATATATATATATATATAAATACTTGGACATGCTGATATGATCATTTGTAAAGACAAGGTGTAAAAAATAATCTCAAATAATCACTTTTACATGCTTTGTTCCTTCATTGCGTAGTCCACAAGAATATCAAAAGGTAAATCTATAGAAATTTTGTTAGTTTTGCTTTATACAATATTGGATTTTTTTTAAGCTTGTGATTTTACTTTAGAAATGCTAATGTGAATCGGAGATGCAAAACAAGAAAGGGTCATAGCTCTGCCCCCTCGTCATACCCCTCATGGTTTCATCTAACTGAATTTTTTGTCTTTCTAGCAATTGACACATAGCAATGAAATGAGACAAAATGCTTTTCAACATAATTGAATAACTCACTTAACACAACAAAACTGACATATTCATTACAATCTACTAGAAAATAATATTTTATATACAATAAATTAGTTTACATTTATTTGTATTGTCCATTTAGAATATTAGTCAATTTCATTATTTAATCCCCTTTCTAGTATTTTTTTATCAAACAATTTCTCAAAATATATTATGCATTTAATGAAAATGTATATGATAGTTTTTCTGAGTGTCTCTTACTTAACTATTAATGTTTTCATTTTTTCATTTATTTTGATTGCATAGTGACTTGTTGATAGATTGTTATAAAACATGCAAGATTATACAAGGTGTTGAACACAAGCCACAATAGGTAATCATTCTTAGGTTTGAAATGCTTTTAAGATCCATTTTAGTTTATCAAGAATGACCTTCATATAATTATATAGAAAATATGGCTTAGGTTGCATTTTACTAGATGAACTTATCAAAGTTTTTAAATGCACTATTCATAAAATGGCACAATCATTACCCTTACTGATTTAGCTAACATAAATGTTGTTAGGATTCACCAAAAGACATTTGACAATGCCCACCCTTTTTTTCTAGATTGTGGCATTTTACTTGTTCTCTAGTATGCATATCTTTAATGTAACTATTATTGTGTTACTCTATTTACTCTGAAATTATCATTATCATTCTAGTTATAATTGTTTTTTCTCATAGTGTTACTAGCTATTACTATGTTTTGTCTTTGACTCAACATGAAAACATGTTGTCTGTATTGTTAAACACAATTGACCAAGTAATTTTTATCTAATTTTATTTGTCCAATACTAATTCATCTGTTGTTTTCTACAGATTATTTATAGCATAATTTTCAAAGACTATACAAATGTTTCTTGTTGAATTCACAACCTCACTTTGCATATCACAAGTGAGGCATTCAACATCTTGAAAAAAAATTCCTCATTTCTTTTCACATATCTTGTACAAGAAAGAGTACATGGATTAGTTCTAGACTTATATAATTTCACAACCCAAAAAAAACCTAGACCTAGAATAAACAAATTATTGGTTTCATTTAACTTTAATTGCTTATTGATTCCATTTTTTTCAACTATGCACACATTATGCTAGGATAAATACATTGCAAAAAAATTTGTTGCATTAGACCTTGCCTCAAACCATGTAAAGCTTGTAGTATAATATAAATATTCTAACCAATTAGATTATAGGAAATAATATTATATTATCCCATCTGTTAAAGCTTTGAATTTGTAACTACAAGTGGCTTGTAAAAAACATAAATAAAGGGTTAGCAATATGTTCTAGCATTATTATAACATAATGAGCAAAGAATCATAGATCAAGACATCTTCAACTTTTGCTTCTATTTTTTGCATGCCATTCACAATACACATATTCAAGTCTTGTATACCTATCAAATACTTGAAATATTTACATATGTCTAGGATTTTTGTTACAAGATGTCTTTCTAAAAACATTACACATCTTGTTATGTTATCAGTCCCACAAAGTTTATCCCTTGCATAGTCTATAGGGATCATTTTTCTTTAACTTGGAATTAGTCCCTACATTACTGGCCAACAAGTTGACATTGAATTTGTGTGCAGACAAATGCGTTGTGCTTATGCAAGGTTGACTTGCACTATGTTTAATGGATGGTACAAAATTATACTAATTCTTGTAATTTCATGTAACTTGAACCCTTTTTAGAAAAAAATGCCTTGAAAAAAATATAGTATTCAATGATAAACAATAAAATGCATAGTGAACATAGCCTCTACAAATCCAACATTTAATACCAAATAAAATCCACACCCTGCGTAGTTATAACATAGCGTCCTTGTCACACCAATATTTCCTCGAGCCACATGAAGCTTACAATAAGTTGTAAATATTTTGACTAATCAAATTACATGAAATAATATTATTTTATACCATCTGTTAAACATAATGTAAGTCAACCTTACATAAGCACAAACATGGCAAGATGTGCAATATTTTTAAAAAGATATATTTGTAACAAAAATCTTAGACATATGTAAAGATTTCAAGTATTTGATAGGGATACAAGGATTGAATACATGTACTAGGAATGGCTTGTAAAAAACACAACTAAGGGTTGAGCATTTTTAGCATGACTTAGATTTGACTATTTTTGCATGTCATTTTTAATTTGGTGTTAGTTGGATAGTTTTTTTGAGTATAGTTGTAATTGGGTTGTATATGTCTTGATCTATGATGTTTTTCTCGTTATGTTATAAGAATACTAGAGTAGATTCCTAATGACGTGCTTGTGTTTTGTAAGCCATTTGCAGTACACATAATCAAAGCTTGTATACTTGTCTAGTGTATCTTGTGTTTAGAGAAAATGTTATAGGGAATTTGCATGTCTGATAGTTTCACAATGATAAATATTTACATCTAGTTACATCTAGATTGTCTTAAGCAAAGCATGAGATGATAGTTAGTGGTGGTTGTAGATTGCATAATACTAATTGTTGAATGTTCCTAGTTTCTTTAACTTTATAAATTAAAAATGCAATATTATGAACAATAGTGCAGATGATTTTTGATCTAAACATAGATGTTCAGTGTAACTCTAAATAGGATGATAATGCACTACAAACGACTTGAAAAAAATAAAAGTAAAGCATTAACAATTTATTATAGCATTTTTATAACATAATAAGCAAAGAGTCATAGATCAAGACGTATGCAAACCCCAATAGAAACCCTAAATAAATCTTTTCATAACAAAATGCAATGACCCAAACACAAATGCTTAGGTACTAAGAAAAATATTTGACCTTGCATAAGCACAACATATTTGTATGCACAAAAAAATAATGTCGTTTGGCAGGCCATCAAAATAGAGACTAATTCCAAGTTAAAGAAAAATGATTTCACTATGCATTGAAAGTCATTGTAGTGGCAAAGTCTAGGCATATAATAGGCATGTTAGACTTTATTTTGATAGTCAAATCTATGTTTAAATTATGCTTTTGTTAAATTTATGCATTTAGCAAAATCTAACCAGGTTATAGGCCCAACTGTGTATACCCATCTATATTCATAAGAGCCTAGACACAACAAGGATTTCATTGTAAAACTAGATGCAATATGGATTTCATTCATGATTCAATAACACATTTGTGCAAGTAGAGTACATAAATTCTCAACCCTTGTTTTTGTTTTTGTTTAGTGCATTCCCAATACATGTATACCTATCAAATTCTTGAAATATTTGCACATGTTTAAGTGTTTTGTTACAAAGATATCTTTTTAAAAATATTGCACATCTTGCCATATTATTTACATGCATTATTTAAAAAATCTAAAACACTGACTCAAAAAAAAACATAGTCTAAAAGTTTGGTTACGAATATATTTAAAAAAAAATTGAACATCTATGTTTAGAGTTACATTGAACATCTATGTTTAGATCAAAAAATTGTCTAAAACATTCAATGCTTAGTATTAACAAGCTAACATTTTGACTTTTGCATTTTTTTGTCATTTGCAATTATATATATCCATAGTTGATCCATGCATGTATATTTCTTATGGCGATTCTTAGTGGACAACACCACTAAGCACTACCATAATAACAAATGGAAACTGCATAGGCAAAGATTAGAAAAGCTTGAATGCCTTGCTTGAAATATAATGTCCAAGCTCGCTAAACAAAACAATAGACAAGTATACAAGCCTTGGATATGCACACTACAAACACCCTAAAAAAATAGAAATAAAACATTAGCAATCTATTCTAGCGATGTTGCAACATAATCAACAAAGAACCATAGATCAAGACATATGCAACCCCAACCAAAAACCCTTGCAAAACAATATGCAATCACCCAACAAAAACCCTAAATAAACCCTTGCCTGAAAGATGATGCCCAACCTTACAAAATAAAAAATTAGACAAATATACAGACCTTGAATACATGCACTGCAAATGGCTTGTAAAAAAAACAAAGGCGGGCCTAGTAGAAACTATAACAAACTCTTGGAAAACAACATGCGAAAAAATAGTTGAAGTTGGGCCATGTTAAAAAATGCTTAACCATTGTTTGTATTTTTTGCAAGCTATTCCTAGTACATGTATTCAAGTCTTGCATACCTGTCAAATGCTTGAAATATTTGCATGTGTCTAAGAGTTTTGTTACAAAGATATGTGGTGTATATGGAAGTGATATAACACCAATCTCAAACAATGTTGAGTACTTGTGTTCTGAAGTAGATACTCTATAGTAACTAGCTATACAAATTTATGTCGATTTAGATATTGTTGTAGGAAAATAAAATTTGCATTCAACTTTGAAGAGGATGAACTATTTGAAATATAAAACATCAACAATCGATTGAGTAATTTAGCATTGTATACAAGCTTCCAAACAAACTTATGAATCTTACTTATTGAATTATCATTTTATGATTAAAAAACTTGCATCTTGTATTACACGAAGTAGTTTGATTGTCAATTTAGCTACAAGACATATTAAATGTATCTAACTATGTTTGCATGTGACATTTGTTTTTTGGTCTCTATCAAAATTTATGAAATGAATAGAACTCTCGTATCCTTGCAAAGGATATTAATTCAAGCATTTTCTAACACTATAACTACTTGCAAAGCTTTATCAAGTAACCTATGCCAACACTTCTAGTCCTACAAAATCCCCAACAACTAATATAATCCAAATTACTTCATAAAGTTGAACTAGATTTGCAAGTGAAATATTTAGTAACAAGATTTTATACCTTTGCATTTTCATCCATTACCATCGAAATGTTGTTAGTAAATTGACTAACCAAAACATGTCTCGGTGCAGACCAAACTTTATATCTTATATTTTTGGCCCCGTGCAATTGTGTATGTTGAACACTATTCCATCTATTCTACTTGTGCAGGTTATTTGGGATACAAGCCTTCCACATCTTTGTGAAAAAAAACACTCAACAACTTCATCATATGAAGCCTTGCCTGATAGTTTAAAAAGATGCGTTTCCATTACATTTTTCACTGTTTTGCTTGAGAATAGTCAATTTCATTGTTTAAAACCCTTTCTAGTATTTCTTTATCAAACAATTTGTCAAAATTATTATGCCTTCAATGAAAATGTATATGACAATTTTTCTGAGTGTCTCTTGCTTAACTATCAATATTTTCCTTTTTCATTCATTTTGTTTGTGCAGTGACATGTTAATAGATTTCTATAAAATGCGTAGGATTATACAAGATGTTGAACACAAGCCATAACAGATAATTATTCTCAGGTTTGAGTCGCTTGTAAGCTCCATTTTAGTTTATCGAGAATGACTCATGTATAAGTGTACACATAAGATGGCTTAAGTGGCATTTTACTAAATAAATTTATGTTTAGAAAATAGTTATTGAAATGTTTTTGCTTGCATAACTTACCAGTTAGGTTTATTTGTAGATTTCAAATGCATAAGAAAATATGACCTTAGTTCATGTCTGTTGTGGTTTCAATGCAAACAATTAGTTTTGTCATTTTCAACATAGTGAAATGGAAGACCTTGATGCATTGCACAAAAAATCTTAGCATAAAGTAATTTAGCATTATATACAAGCTTCCAAACAAACTTATGAATTTTGCTTATTGATTTATCATTCTATTGTTAAAAAAAATTGCACCTTATCTTGTACGAAGCAATTTCATTATCAATTTAGTTACAAGCCATATTACATGTATCTAATTGGGTTTGCATATGCGACATTTGTTTTTAGTCTATACAAAATTTATACAATGAGTAGAGCTCTCGTATGCTTACAACGAATATTAGTTCAGGGATTTTGTAACACTAGAATTGTTGGCAAAGCTCTGTCAAGTGACCTATGCCAAGACTTTCAAATTGCCTTGCAAATTTGAAACAGGTTTGCAGATAAAATACTTAATAACAAGATTTTATACCTTTGCATATTCAACGATTGCTATCAGAATCTTGTTAATAAATCAACTATCCAAAACATGCCTTAGTGAAAACTCTACAAAAAATGAACTCAACAACGTCATCGTAAAAAACCTAATTTCACAATGAAAAAAGATCAATTCTATTACACTTTCTCTAAATACTACATTGCGACTTATCCCTCCCACAAGAACTTGGTATTTTACGCACTTGTTTCACATCAAACATACATGTATAATACATTTTAAAATTATTTCTACTATTTTATAAATCTCCAATTTTTTTAAATTTCTACTTTTATATGGAACGGATTCATATAATGTCTTTTTCAATCCCATTGACCATTTAACTTTCAGTAGACATTAGGTTCGATCGGATCAAATCAAATCAAAAGCTTTTGCATTCACTAAAAATATTGCGCGTACTGATCTGTACCGTTCGCTAATAATATCTAAGAAAGAGTCAGACGACCGTCGGTTGGTATCATTTTTCCGTAATACCTAAAACTGATAAAGAAAAACAAAAAAAATGTGGGAGTCAAGGAAACATTTTTCTCATATGACAATGACATTAATCCCCTTTTAACCGTCCGATTCTCTAGAACGATCCCACCTAAGTTAAGGTTTTTCCCGGACACGTGGCCAAATCCCAAATGCCGAGGCCTCTGCTTTTCGTATTCTCCTATGACTTAAAATAAACAAATGACCGATAATCTAGGCCACGATGTGCCTACTGAGCTGATCGACTTTGTCCGTTTCAGTTCACAATTCTTAAATAGGCCGGCAGGCGGTCTTGATACGTCATTAACTTCAAATTTTCAAAGGTTTGAGTCTTTGAATATAACAATGAGCCAAATATGTGCATGCTCTGCGCTTTAACAGAGTCATACTGATGTTGAGGGGAATGAATTCAGCCATGAAATATAATGTTCAGTAAACGTCACCTAAACATTGGCCGAGGAGGAAAAAAGTTGAGTTCATTGAGGTAAGTTTGAAGTCTTAAAAGTTATAGAACTGCAATCTATGGCCAGTTGGGTATGAGACCCATGTTTTAGGTTTCTTTTATACTTAAGTTCTGGGTCTGAAAATTTTAAGAAGACTAGACGCTTCTTACAGTTATATGGAGTTGGCCAATCTTCTCAGCTCAACAAATGTATTGTAGACTAAAATTGAGGGAAAAATATAGGTTCACCATTAGTACATGCGCTATAGGATTTGTGTACATTTAATATGGAAACTTAGATTAATGGGTGAATGTGATTTTGGAAATTTTTGTAATTGGCCGACCCAATTGAATATAATTTGTTCCCGGGGGTTTTTATTTGTATTGAATTTTATGAAAAAATTAAGGGATGGGCTTTCTTGGTTCAGTTGCAGTTGCTAAAAGGTAGTGTTTTAGGTCACTGCTAATTAAGACATTAATTTGGTGTATGAGACCTCTTTATTTAGTTGGAATCACTTTTATGAAAATTTTAAAGCATGCGCTGTCTTGGGGTCAGTTGCAGTTGGTAAAAGGCAAAAAGATAAAGGTAGTTTCTTAGGTCACACGATACTAATATGGTGTATGAGACCACTTTGTACAAGCCTAAAAGGGATTGTTTTTCCATTTACTTTATATGTTGTTTGAATTTGTACTGCGTTAGGTTTCAAATCTTTTGATCCTTTGACCAAACTTAAGATAAATCAAGCCTTGCCAATCCATCTAAGACCAAGGTAATTATCGCTTGGATTGTTTTTCCGAATGCTTAAGAGTGTTACAAATTCAATAAAACCTTCTCCAGGTTATACCCATTGCTTAATAGGTTCTGTAACACTGCTTGTTGGAGTGGCACAAGACATTGTCAATTTTTTGTTCTATCTAGTTTTTTAAAAGTTCAAGAGAGATACAATTTCAATAAAACCTTTCCCTGCCTATAATCATTACTTGATTGATTCTGTACCATTGCATCTTTGACTGACACACAACATTGTCGATGTTACCACAACCTGTGATCTGTCCTTATAGCGACTTACAGTTGCATGGTCATTTGTGTCCTTGAGTCTGCTCCTGCTTGTTGTAGCATCAGGGTTGGAGGCTAACTTGGAATTTAAGCTTGTGGGTGGAGAAGCTATTAGCGAAATTAAATGTGTGAGCTGCCATGTTTAGAAGGCTTAGGATAACTAACCTGGAATGGTTTTGTGCTTCTCCAGGCTAGTTCTTGAGGTCTTGGTCATAGGCATCACAAGGAAATACCTATGGATCTACTTCTTGTACCTAATGGTTCACGGCTATGAGGATCAACTTTGAACTAAACTTCATAGGATTGAGACCACATTTTTCATATATCTCATTAAATGCCACCATGCGGACCTTTCTTATGGGCTTACACAATGATTTAACAGGAAATGAACTTGTAACCATTTGTTGATCAATGCAATCAACTGACCATTAACCAATACTGTGTTTGATTATAAGCTGGTCAATCTTAACGTTTAAATGCACCACATTCATATGTATAGTTCCCTTCTCCTTCAGGTAATTACTGTTTATTCTACCATTAAGACTGTTAGAATTCGGTGGCTGGCTTACTTGCATTTTCATTCTGCGGCATTTAAAATGGCATGGGTGGTGTCTTGAGAATTTTTTTGGATATTGCATACAAGAAGCACATCCTATTTGCTGCCATTCATGAAATTGACTAGCTGGGATCAAAAGTATGCCATACGAAATTGTGCATATTCATTCCCAACTAGTGCACTCCATCATACTTTAATTTGTCTCTGCATTCATTTTTTATTTTGTTATATGTTCCCAGAATTGGAGCACCAAATGCAAGATACATATTGTGGGCTGTCATTAGTGATATTCAAAAACCATTAATGCACCGCATGACTTACCCCGGACCATGGATTCTTGATTTGCTTGGATGACATGCAGATTTGGGTATCACTAGTAACAGAATCTAGATCCTGACTTTTTATGTAGAATTGGAAGATGCTAATCCTGATATGTTATGTGGAATTGGAAGATGCTATATCCTAATGATTTGTAGAATAAAATAGCTGTCAGTTTTGAAATATAGGACTCATTGGGACAGGCGATCATTTGCCAAGGAACTGTAGCCAATGGACTCAAAAATGTGAAAAATAACATTTTCTCTTTGCAAATATCCCAAGGTCTATGAAATACCATTTTATATCGTTACATTCAAAAAGATAAAATAAAGGAAAACTGGCAGCATTGGGCTCCTAACTTAACTTGTAAAATGCACTGAGAAACTGCAGCAGCTATTGCATTCCCTGGGGCTTACAATTCCAAATGTTATGAAGTTGCTTAGTTGACTCAAATCACTCACCATGTTGTTCATGGAAGTTATAGGATTTTTACTCAATTCACTCACCATTTTGAGTGTGGAACTTGTAGGATTTTGACTCAAATCACTCACCATTTTGTGTGTGGAAGTTATAGGATTCCATGGGAAGCTGCAACAGAATTAACCAATTTGGTGCAAATCAGATTGCAGAGATCATATCTCCAAGTTAGTCTTTCTGTTAAGTCTAAGCAACTTGAACATGCTGATTCATTTGAAACTGCACAACACAAACTTATGGAAATTTAAATTGAAGGATTCCAAATATTGAACTATCAAATGAACAAGGGGTGATTTTAGAAAGTCAAAGTGAAAATAGAAATGTTCAATAAACTTTACAAAAATGCATGAACAGTAATATTGGCATAATTTCTTTAAGTAAAACCACCACACCGATCCTTTGAAAAACAAAGGTCCATCTCTATCAAATGTTTCTATGGATTTATTTTTGTTTTGGACAATAAATTTCACCAAGTCCCCATGGACTATGGCATACTCCCAGCTGGAGATTCTTTCGCTGAAGCACTTGATGGCAAGGCTGTAATTCCAAAGGGTAGCAATGAGGGGGAACACCATTAGACTCGGAAAGCAGGGAATAATGTTGAAAATATATATAAATGGACAAGTCGATATGAATATGTATATGTCTTAGTTATAAATATAATTGTTCCCGTTGGAAGCACTGTCCAAGACCTCTTGTTTTTAGAGACTTCGAACCTTTTTTGGAAGTATTCTTGTTTGTAAAAGGCTATCATAGCATTAAAATGACTGAAATAGAGTACGAGTTACATAAAATCACGAGTGTTATGAGAGTGGTCTTTCCAACCTCGAGCGGTAACACAAAAAATCACATGTTTTAGAGTGAGCAGACAATGCATACCTAGAGGTATGTGGCCCATCAGCTGGCATGCTTCTTACTAAACCACCTTAGTAGGGATTCAGGAATTAGTCATGGCCATGACAAACCTTATACGCTAGCAAGTATAAAACAACATACATTCTTCATATATTTGGTGCTATAGTTTGATCATCAAGTGGAGTAATCCCCTTGTTGAAAAATCTGTTTATCATCATCTTTTAAGGTAGTATGTAAACCTGTAATAGGCAAAATTATGTGATTTTTCTTACCACATTTATGGTTGAAACCATACCTTCTAAATTTATATTTGCTGGAAAATTCCAACACATGCATGATACATGAGCATCTGGGTTCAAAAGCTATCTTGCATCATCCAAAAACATGGGTTCGGGTTCTTGTACATGTGTATATTTGTGTTGTGTTGTGCAACTTGTTGTTCTTGCGACAACTTGCACGTGTAGAAGAAGAGCCCCAAATTGAAGTACATAATCCAAAGTCCTAGTAGGAAAGGAAATGCATGAGGGTTGGTTTTAGTCATGTTCCATGGGTCATATTGACCTTTTGATGGAAGCATGAGGAAACCACCGCTTTATGCAGGTGGCAGTTTCAGAACCACCACTTTGTGCAAGAGGTAGTTATGCAACCGCTGCAACAGTTTCACAACCACCAATCTGCAAAAATTGGTGGTTTCACCCGTCAAATAAGATGCATAGAGTAACTGTCCAAATTGATCAAACATGATGTGTGGACTTGTTTCCAAAGCAAAGGGAGCTCAAGGGGCATGGCAAGAGGTCAATGTTAGCACCAAGATTCAAAGTCAGCTTTGGAAGGGAAAAGGAAGTGTCATCTCCATAGAACCAAGAGGGGGAAAGCAAGCAAGTGGAGAGTGTAACTCGAGAACAAAGGAGAGTTGAGGAGGAGCTTAGAGAAACTCTGAGTGTGTAAGTGTAAACCGAGAGACCCGTTGAGAGGGTTGTGGTTATTGTATTCCAATCCTTGGACTGAGAGTGTCTTCTTCATAGTGTGGGGAAAGGGAAGAGTGTGAGATGTGTGTGTAATCTTTGTAATAAAACCTCAATAAAAAGAGTCATAATTTTCAGTCTAAGTCTTGTGTCCTTGAGAGATTGGGAATAGAAAAACACCATTGGGGAGTAAGGCAGCCATTCTTCCCTTGGCCCCCTCAATCTCGTCTGCACCAATTGCTATCAGAGTAGGTTTGCCTTTCTGGGTTGTGTGTGAAGAATCTTGTTGAGTCATTGGCAAGTTGTGAAAGAGAAGCTTGTAGTTGGGTGAAGGTATGGCACACAGAGGTAATCCTGCTGGAAGGGTTGTGAGACAAGGGCACATAGATTTATAGACTTGGCAGAGATGATGAGAGGAATCACAACAAGATTGGGTGCAATGGAGACAACACAAATAAGAGATGCACATGTTGAAGATGTGAGTGATAATGAAAGAGTAGAAGCTCAAGAGGATGAAGTGGACGACATATTGGATGAGCCTGAGACTAGATTTAAGTTGGATACCCCGTGCTATAATGGAAGCTTGAGCCCTGAGGAGCTTATAGATTGGATCACAGATATGGAGGAATATTTTTACTATGAGTCAATGGAGGATCCCAAGAAGATGAAGTTTGCTTGTACCAAGTTGAAAAGTCATGCATCCTTATGGTGGGAGCACATGCAGTTGGAAAGAGAAAGAAGAGGCAAAGATAGAATCAAAACATGGTAGAGGATGGTGACAAAACTGAAAGGTAAGTTCTTTTCTTCATATTATCAACTTAGTTTATTCAAGAAGTTGTAGAATTTGAGACAAAGGGAGTTAAATGTGACAAAGTATATGGAAAAGTTTTGTAGACTTTCCATTAGAGCTAGTCATATGGAAGATGATCAAGAACAAGTTTCAAAATATGTAAAAGAACATTGCATTTCCATTCAAGATGAGATTGGAATGTTTAAGTTGAAGTCTATTGAGGATGCCAATCAATGCATTGAAGGTGGAGGAAAAGTTGTCTAGAAAGCAACAAGTGAAATCTAGGGGTAGAGGAAGGTTCTCAAGAGGAAGAGCACAAAAGAATGGTGGAAGAACAACATAATCATGTAGGTGAAGCACTTCATAAAATCAGAATCAGTCCCCAAAGAGGAAGAGGTTATTCTACCCGAGGAAGAAGATGCTTTGGAAGAGGAAGAGGTAGAGGTAGAGGATTCATGGGTAAGTGCTTTGAATGTAGAAAGTATGCTGGACATAGAGCTTATAAGTGTCTTGAAGCATTTCATAACAGCAGCAAGAGGGCTGAAGCAAGCAATCATGTTATTCATGCAGATGAGGAGAATTTTGGATCTCCAACACACACAGATAGATCGAAACATGTTGAAGCTCTTATGATGAAGAGAGTGTTGTTGAAATCAACTAAGTAGGAAGATGAACCAGTACAAAGAAAAAAATTATTATGGATTGTTTGCAAAGCAGGAGGTAAGTGTTGCAAAGTTATTGATCGTGATAGCACGGATAACTTGGTTTCCAAGGAAATGATGAAAAAAATTGAGCTGAAAAGATTAGTGCATCCAAACCCATAATTTTTTTTGTGGTTGCTTTAAGGATCATCAAGTATTGGCGAATGAGTAGTGTGTTTAGATTGGGTCATATAAGGATGATGTGTTGTATGATATTATGCCCATGGATGTGTGTTTTGTTTTGTTGGGAAGGCCATGGCACTTTGATAGAAGATTTGTGCATGATGGTAGAGCAAACACCTACACGATTGTGAAGGATGGAAGGAGGTTTACATTGAGACCATTGAAAGCAAGATGTGAAGAGGTGAACAACAGTCCTAAAGTATTGTTGGTTTCCGATAAAGAATTCTTAAAAGAGACAAATTGAAAAGACATATTTTGCTTTCATCCCAAGGCCTATGCAAGATGTGACCGTAAACAAGGTGAGTGATCTTCCTTTTGAAATTCAGAATTTGTTGAAAGAGTTTGTTGCTATAATGTCTAAGGATTTGCCATATGGACTACCGCTTATGAGGAACATTAGTCATCACATGGATCTAGTGCCTAAAGTAAGTTTGCCAAACAAGACAACTTATAGACTGATTCCTATGGAGAATGTGGAAGCAAAGAGGCAAGTAAATGAGTTTTTGGAAAAGGGTTTAATTCGAGAAATTTCAAGCCCATGTGCAACTCCAACAGTATTGGCACCTAAGAAGTTGGTGATTGGAGGATGTGTACTGATTCTAGAGAAATCAACAAAATAACTATCAACCATAGGTTTCTATTGCCAATGATGGATGACTTGATGGAATCTTTGAGTGGAGAAAAATACTTCACAAAAATAGATTTGAGAAGTGGATATCACCAAATTCGGGTTCGAGAAGGTGATGAATGGAAGACTACATTTAAAACGAATGATGGATTGTATGAGTGGTTTGTTATGCCATTTGGTTTGTCAAATGGATCGAGCACATTCATGAGACTCACGAATGGAATATTCAATCCATACACGGGTAAGCTTGTCATTGTTTATCTTGATGACATTTTGGTTTTCAGTCATTCAAAACAAGAACATTTAATGCATTTGATGTTAGTTTTGTAAAAGTTATAAGAAGAGAAGTTGCTGCTCAACTTAAAGAAGTGTAGCTTCATGCAAGAGGAGCTAGTGTATTTGAGATTTGTAATCTCAAAATATGGGATAAGAATGGACCCTGAGAAGGTAAGCACAATATTTGAGTGACCTTCTTGAAAAAAAAGCAACGAAGGGTGATTAAATGAAGTTCAAGTGGACTGTTGCAGCAGAGGATAAATTTCAGTTATAGAAGAAGAAGATAACAGAACAGCGAGTGGTAGCATTGTCGGATTTCAGTAAAGTGGTTTAGATTGATTGTTATGCAAGTGGGACAACAATAGGATCAATATTGAGCCAAGAAGGTAGGCCCATTACTTACTCTATTGAGAAGTTGAATGAAGCCAAGAGGAAGTATTTGGTCTATGATCAATAGTTCTATGCAATGGTACAAGATCTTAAGAAGTAGATGCATTAGTTGTTGCCCAAATAATTCATTTTTACATGGATCATCAAACATTGTAGTTCATAAACAGCCAATGTAATTTAAACAAAACACACATGAAATGTGTTGAATTTCTTTAAAGTTATTCTTTTGTTTTGAAACATAGAAGCATGAATTCCAAAAAGATTGTGGATTTATTGAGTAGAAGAGCTCTTGTAGTGAAAAAGCTAAGAGTATAAGTCATTGGGTTTGACTCCATGAAAGAGTTATATGGGAAGGATTTGGATTTCCAGGATGCATGGGCAGCATACACAAATCCAACAAGCATGGACAAAACAACATGGCTGGGGTATATGATACAAGATGGATTGTTGTTCAAGGGAAAGAGGTTGTGCATACTTCAAGGTTCCATGAGAGAGAACTTATTGAAGGAGAATCATAGTGGAGGCCTAGTTGGCCACTTTCGTATGGATAAAATGTTGGTGTAGTTGTAAGAGTGATACTATTGGCCATGAATGAGCATGTATGTCAAAAAGTTCACACAAAGGTGTAGGATTTGCCAACATACTAAGGGCAAATGTTAGAGTTATGTTTTGTATCAACCATTACCAATTCTGGATAGAACATGGGAAGCATTGAGCATAGATTTTGTTCTTGGGCTGCCAAGAACTCAAAGAGGTAATGACTCTATTTTTGTGGTAGTGGATAGCTTTTCCTTGGCACACTTTATAGCATGCAAGAAGACTAGTGATGTCACGAATATTGCAATTCTGATTTTAAAGAAGTTGAGATTGCATGGGTTGTTAAGAAGCATTGTATTAGACATCGATACTAGATTTGTTGGACATTTTTTGGAGGATGCTATGGAAGAAACTAGGCACAAGTTTAGATTTCAGTTCAACCTATCATCCTAAAAAAGATGGGCAAATAGAGGTAGTGAATCACTGTCTTGGTAATTTGCTAAGATGTTTGGTTGAAGACAAGTCCAAATAGTGGGATTTGACATCGGCACAAGCTGAATTTGCATAAAATAATATAGTAAATAGAAGTACAACTATGAGTCTGTTCTAGATTGTCTATGGTTTCAACCCTAGAGGAGTGTGTGAATTAAGGACACAGATATAAGGAGTGTTGAAGCAGAAGAGTATGCAACAACTATGCATGATGTGCATATGGAGGTGAAGAAAATATTGGAGGAGAATAATATGAAATACAAGAAGCATGCTGATCAGAGAAGAAGAGAACAAAAATTTGAAGTTGGGGACTTAGTATTGGTACATTTGTGTAAGAAGAGGTTTCCCGAAGGTGAGTATAACAATCTAAAGTGGAAGAAAATAGGACCTTGTTGGGTTCTACGAAGATTTTTAGCGAATGCTTATGAAATTGAGTTACCATATGGAGTGGGTATTTCACCTATCTTCAATGTATTAGATTTGTAACCCTATTTTAAGGGACAAGGCAGTGAGGAAGGATCAAGTTCAAATTCTTCAAGTATAGATTGGAAGCAACAATTGTTGGGAACTGCAAAGGAGAAAATTGAAGCTGTAATGGATAGATGGATTTGCACAAAGATAAGAGGTGGAGAGTAATTTGAGTACTTAGTGAAGTGGAAAAAAAGAGCAATTGAAGACACAACTTGGATGAGTGTATTTGAAGTTTCCAAACACGGAATAAACACTGAGGAACTTGTAGAGTGTTCATGAGCTAGAACTTATTGTAAAATCACTTGCCTGGATTTCAACTCAAATTCACAAAATATTTGATTTTTCTTGTGCAGATATTCCGTCAAATATTTGTCATTATGCTCATCAATCTGAAATTCTGGTTATAGACAATGTAGAACAACTTGTGTGGAGATTATAATAAACACTCACATTTGCTATTCAATATTCAATGAATACATATGGGTAATTTGCCAAACAGTTTGCAACATACAATGAAATGATTCCAACCGAGACTAAGAATACCCAAATGGATGTTAACTTCAGAATTGCATAAATAAATATTGTATTACAAAGTACATACCAAAAGGAGTTCAAACACCCATGTTATATGACAAATCCTCCCATGAAGGGCTGCACCCAAAAAAAAACTGAATAATGAACAGAAAAGGGCTGCGGTTGTCCCAAGGAGATACTGCTTGTAACAACAAGACAATCTGCAATATTAAACTCCACAAAAAGCCCCAGAAACCATAGCGAAGACCCATGATTTTTCAGCAATTGTGATACTTTTTTGAAACCCTCCAAAATCGCTTAACTTCTAACATTGAATTCCCTTCAAATGCTATGATCTCCTTCAAGGCTTCAGCTCCAACAATTAAAAGAATACTGTTCAACACAAACTTCAAAACCTATTTCAATATATGCACCTACGAACTCTGAATGAATCTATCCAAGTTGGCTGAATAGGTTTTCATCCACACAACCAATGTTTCAATCTGCAACAACTCTGCACACTTGTGAATCCTAAATGAATCCACCAAGGATTGGCTAGGTGGGTTTTTGTCCACGAAACTAATACTCCCAAGGGTTTTCATCCTAGGGTTTTGAAGAACCAGAGGTTCTAGCTCTCCAAGAGACTTAAGAAAATATCAAAACAAGAATAATTGAAATGATCCCCCACAACCTCCTTTTATAACACCCTAGGAACTTTCTGGAAGTTATATTTAAAAATTACTTTTTAAATAAACTTTTCGACACTTAATAAAGTGACTTTATAATATTTTGCTTTTTGGGATCCAACATAAGTCATTTTATAATAACACTTAATTTCCATATAAGTGGCTTTTATTTTATAAATTATTTTTGAACCCATAAGACACCTAATGTTCATCTCTATAAATAATTAATATAAATTGTCTTTTAATTAACCCCTTGACAATTTAAATATTAATTATTTAATATTTTGATTATTTTCCTCACATCCGCCCAAAGTTGTGGAGAATACAAAAATAGACCGACAATGAATTCTGTAGGCACCAACAAACTCAGAAGCTTACTGAAAATCCAATTTAATGAAAATTAATGCTTTCCAAAAATAGTAAGCTTCTCTAAGAAATGTGGAGAGCTCCCAAAAGGTCAAAAATGCATCTAGAAAGTATCATTAGACATATTTCGATCTCTTGAACTAACTGCCACTGTCAGAATCCCTACCTGATAACAATGGCTCCCTGCAAGATTATTGGGATCTTCCAAGAATGTTGGAAAGGACTGAAAAGGGACATTACACTTATGGACAATTTCATTTAACTTGGGTGTCTGATGCAAGAGCATTTGGGTTCACAAGTTATCTTGCATCATCCAAAAACATGGGTTTGGGTTCTTGTACACACTTTGTACATTTGCATTGTGTTGGGTGACTTGTCATTCTTGCGACATCTTGCATGTGTGGAAGAAGATCAATGTCGAACTAAAGAACATCATCTAGAGTCCCACAGGGAAAGGAACTACAAAAGGGTTGGTTTCAGTCATGTTCCATGGGTCAGATTGACCTTTTGATGGAAGCATGACGAAACCGCCACTTAATGCATGCAATGGTTACGAAACTATCACTTTATGCAGGTGGCGGTTATGTAACTGCTAGTCTGTAGAAACTGGCAGTCTCGCCCACATGGTAAAGATGCGAAGAGTAACTGCTCAAATTGATCAAATATGATGGGTGAACTTGTTTCCAAAGCAAAGGGAGCTCAAGGGGCATGGCCGGAGGTTAGTGTCAACGCCAAGATTCGAAGTCAACTTTGGAAGGGAAAAGGAAGAGTCATCTCCATAGAACCAAGCAAGAGAGGGAAATCAAGCAAGTGGAGAGTGTAACTCTAGAACATAGCAAAGTTGAGGAGGAGGTTAGAGAAGCTCAAAGTGTGTAAATACATAGCTAGAGGCCTGCTGAGAATGTTGTGGTTATTGTATTCCAGTCCTTGGACCAAGAGTGTCTTCTTTATATTGTGGGGAAAGGGGAGAGTGTGAGATGTGTGTGTAATATCTATAACACAACCTTAATAAAGAGTCTCTTTGTTTCTAGTCTAATCTTGTGTCCTTGAGAGAGTGAAAATAGAGAACTGCCGCTGGGGAGTAAGGCAGCCATTCACTTGGCCCCTTCAATCCCGTTTGCTCCAATGCAATATCTTGTTTATTGTGAAAATTGTTAATATATATGAATTCACATTTGAAACCTCGTTGCAATGGCTTAGAGAGTTGTATGATATTAATACCTGTAAATCCCTCCAATTTTTATGATTTGTCTGAATGGCTCCAGATCAGAGGGACTAATTGTGATTTTCCACAGGAAGGGTTCAGACTAAGAAGCAATGAATGTGAGTTCTCTTATATCTATATTTTAGTTTATTTTGTGCTAAAGAGATTGAATCCAAGTTACCCTAAAGAAAGGCCGGACTAAAATGGACTGAATGAAGTTTCCCTAACTCTATATGTATCAATTGTCACTAGAGTGGAGGTACCAAATATGGGTTTCCATAGAGAGAGGTCAAACTAAGAGGGACTAAATTTGAGTTCCTCAGACTCTATATACTGCACTTGCCTCTTAACTAAGAGGGATTGAATGTGAGTTCCTCTAAAGAGGGATCACACCAAGAGACTCTCTAATCCCTATTATCAGGCTTTCATTTTGTTATTAGTGTGTTGGATGGATATGGTGATTTAGTTGGAGCCATGAAATCTTGTGCTTAATTTGCAACATGAAGCCAACAATGAACACCAAATAGCACCTTTCTATAAGTTTACTGATGGACATACTCCGTTCTTCGTCTATATGTGGATGGATTTCTAATCATATATTGTAGCATTATCAAAATATATTGATTTAGATTTTGATTGTTTGTTATGCATATTTGAAATGTTAGCTATATTTCCATGGAGAGCTGTATGGTATTGGTGCCTATAAATCCATCCTAATTTGAAGTGTCCATATGGTTCTAAATTAATATGTATGAATGATTTCCCCTACGAAGCGGTCGGACTAAGAAGGAACAAGTCTAAGTTCGTCTAACTCTATATGCTATAGTTTCTTCGAGACCAAGAGGGATTGAATATGAGGTCTCCTAGATAGAGGTTGGACTAAGAGGGACTGAAAGGAGTCCTAGCACCCCGTCCCCCCATCCCCCCTCTCTCTCTCTCACACACACACGCTCACTCATATATATATGTATATATTGCCTTTGGAATAGAGGTACCAAATTTGAGTTTTTGCGCACAAAGGTCAAACTAAGAGGGATTTAATGTGAGTTATCCTGACTCTATATATTCCACTTGCTTCCCAACTAAGTGGAACTTAATGTGAGTTCCCCTAAGGGACCACACCAAGAGACATTGTATTCCTTATTATTAGGCCTTCAAGTTATTGTTAGCGTGTTGGATGGATATGGTGAGTTAGATGGAGCCATGAATTTACTGAGTTCAATCCCCAATATGAAGCCAAGATGAACACCAATTAAGACCTATATATGATATTTTTGCCAATTTTCGTACTCTATTCTTTACCTTGAGGGTTTGGTATTGTTCTTCATACTGCTACCTAACAAGAAGCCAGTGCATTTAGCAGACTAATATACTAATTTCTTTCATATTTGTCATTAAATAGCACTAGATACTAACTTTATTGCACTCTATTTATTAAATTTAACATGACATACTGCTGAGAAGCAGTAATACATGATTCTAATGGAATGTTAATCAAGCAGCACAATTTCCTTCTTTCTTAGTCACATTCTCATGTGATAAGTCCATCTTATCATCCCTTTGGTCAATCCCTTCTTTGCCCCTCTTGTTGGGATTCATAGATGGCTCTTGAATTATCGTTGGAGCCTTTAAACCACCCATACATCCATCCTATTAAAGAAGTATATGCTACCACCATCAATAGGTTTTCATGTATTTTAAGAGTATGGTGCTGCCATTGAAATTACTCCTGCATTTATTCTGCAACAATTTCTGAGGCCACCTTTAAGTCTATTCCAAAGCATTCCAGCCCCTTTAAACCTATAAATAGAATAGCTGCTATTAATTGTAGATTATGATTGACTGCTACCACTTCCAGATTCTGCTGCGGCTTGATAATATCACTTCATCTGCACCTTTTTATCTTGCTCTCTTACTTGGATCCCTCTTTGACATCACCTTCTCTCCCTTTCTGGCTAAAGCAATTTAGATTCTTGTTTCTCTGATATTTCTTTGGCAGAGCCCTTTTTGCTTTGTTCATGTATGTTACTTACATGAGTTCATTTATTTGTCATAATCTTGCAATCCATTTGTCTGCAGGAATTACTGAGCTCAGTTTTTGTTTAAAGCCTTTTTTAGCAATAATAGTAGCCAATATTACCAAAAATGCCCCCTAAAAATAGCATAAAGCTAAGAGAATAGAGTGACTGAAATAAAAGACAAATCCAGGATCTATAAGTGAAAACAGAGACTACTGGGATACCATAACAAATCTATATATCTCAAAAATCAAAGAGCCACCATAAAATGGAGTAGTAGCAAAATAGAGACCGTCACAAAATAACAAATTTGAGTGCTAATGAAGAGATGACCTGAATCCTGTATCTTGAAACAGTGTCACTAAGTAGCCCATTACTACAGCTATAAATGTATTTCCAGATCCAAATAGAACACAACTATGCTCTAGACATGAAAAGCATAAAATTGCGTCTTTTAGATGAATATCCCCAAAGAATCTGTGTTTTCCAGCAAAATTGAAAGTTACATCTCTGTTTGAAGAAGCATACAATTTTTTTATATAAAGAGATGATGATGGATCTCAAATTTTAGCTGGCATAGTGTGTGTTCATTAGCCCTTCACCTTGTTTATGTTTTTTCTGCCCAGTGTCTCCTTTTGAGATGTTCACGAGAGGCTACAAGAATACACCTGGGAAATTGTAATACTGTAGTAACGCTTGCTGTTGTATCTTATCGTTTGTGCTAAACCTTGCACGTGTTTGTGTGTGTTTACGGTGTTTCAGTGTGCATACATCATTGGAAGAGCATTTTTCTAAATTATATTGCTCATCAGAATGAATTCAAGTCGTAGGCTTGTTTATTAATAATGCATGCCCAGAAAAGCTCCACTTAATATATCTTTTTGGGTTAAATTTTTAGATGAGTTTGCTAAGATCAAGCTACTTTGATTTATGAGAGGCAATAGTTTGTTAGATGATCTCTTAACTGATAAAACATAGGGGTCAGAAGTGACATTCAAACTCACAATACATGGTTGAATAATTAAATTTCTTGAAGAATATTTTAATTTGCAGCCTCCTTTTACGTTTACTGACATATTCTATATAATGTGAAATCACATCATATTCAACAGGTACTCTTTTCTTGTAGCAACTTGTTTGGGCTACCATTCATTGATCATATTCATCGTTGATGATAGAATAGGAGAGTGATGGACGTACACAATGTTTTGAGGACCTCTTCCGAGAGGATTTGTCATTAGAAATTAGCAATATTTTCCAGTACTCATATTTTTGTACTCAGAGAAGTGTAATGCTGCAATCCTTGAGAACACTGAAATCTATAAACGTGGTTCAAGGGACAAGATTTGGATATTACTGTTATTAAAGTGGTCATTATGCTTACAATGAAGAAATGGTCAGGAGGCACACTAATAGTTTTCTTAATTGTAATTTTGGTATTAAGGTATGGTATACTGGACAGTTATCCCCAAAAACAATCACCTTTCAGTTTTTTCAGAAACCTCACTTCAGATCATCTTCATGTGGAACGTGTTGAAGTTCAACCTTCTGAGCATTCCGAAAACATTGATCAGGTGATTAAATTTCCAGCCATTCCTGGTGAAGATCTTCAACATCTCTCCTATTGGAATAATTTTACTGAAGAAGAATTACGGATTTTGCAAACTTGGAATCACTTTAAGCGCTTTATCCATGAAGGAGAACTTTTACCTCAAACATTTGATGCAGTAAAAGAAGCAGTAATAGCATGGAAGGATCTTCTCGATTCTATTAATCAGGACAAAGTAAATATGGCAAAAGATGGTAGTAGCCTCAAGAACTATGCAAAAGAACAGTGTCCCTATTCTTTAAGTGTGATGAATCAGACCGAACTGCAAAGTGACAGATTTAAGCTTCAGATTCCTTGTGGTTTCATTCAAGATTCTTCTGTCACTGTTGTTGGCATTCCAAGAGGGCTTCTTGGCAACTTCTATATTGAGCTTACAGGGTCACAACTTCCACACGAGCCAAATCCACCTATTGTCTTGCACTACAATGTGCGCCTTCATGGAGATAAAGTTACAGAAAATCCAGTCATTGTTCAAAACACATGGACTATAGGACATGACTGGGGTGAAGAAGAACGATGCCCTTTGCCTGTTCCTGGTGGAAGACACAAAGGTAGCTTATGTGCTCCTCTTTTTCCCTTTTCAGGCAATTAGGAAACCAAATATTTAGATAGGCAGTTTTAATGTAATTTTTGGTCTTCTTATTCATTTTTCTCTTGTATAAGCTAGCATATAGCTCATGGATTTGGGCCACAATATGAAAGCAAGGATAAAAATAAGTTATTTCACTTTCTTATCTTATTTTCTTTCCTTTTGGGATTTAATCATTGACTCCCTAAAATTGTTTAAACCGTAAGAGCTTAAATAGATTTGTTGAGTGGTTATTTCACTTTTCAAAACACTGATGTCTCAATGAAAGCATGACGATTACAACATATTTCTAGAGTAGTCAATAAACTTATAAAGGAATACTTAAGAAAGACAAGAAAGCTGATGGAAAAGTACTGGCAGCAACAAGTTCAGGCCAATTCCTCTCTCTTGCTATGAGGCTTGAATAACATGAGCATAAATCAAACAAACTGGGTCACAAGATTTTAAATGCATTCATTCGGATCTTCCAAGACAAAATCATTTCTGGATTAGGTGTTGAGTTAAATACTGCTATTTAATTTTTGTTTTAGTTTTTTCATCCAAGGTCTCAAAGGATCCCTACTCAGGATTATATCTTCCTAGTATGTTAGTTATTTTAGTCCAGTTTACTATTGTTTATCAAATTCTGGTAAGACTTGTGCTTGCAACCTCTGTTAGGGTGTATTATGTAATCCCAATTTCTCCAATATAATGCCTACTTATTCTTATAAAAAAACAAATATCGGCAGGGTTTACAAACATTGTTGCAAATAAGAAAGAGCTTCCATGATTTATCCAATCAAAAGTAATAGCCTCAAAGGAGACCTTCCTGTAAACTCCAATCTGTCAAATTGCATGGCACAATTAGAAAAACAACAATCCAGATATTTTCTTTAAACTGGTGAGGCATTCTGAGATTCTCTACCCCGCATGCATAGTTTTAAAATTTGGACTTGGCAAAGACTCGGCAGCCCAAAATTTTGACTTGGACTTGGCAAAAAAAAAAAAACCAAATTAAAAAAATATATAAATTCATAAAATAAACTGAAATAACATGCAAAATGATTCTCAAAAGCATAAGAAATGAATTTGGAGAATACACGAGTAAAATTGTTGATTAATTCTTCAAATCCATAGCAAGGAAAAAATAGAAAAACAAAATTGAAAACTATAATTTTGAAAAAAAAAATAAAAAAAATTCTGGCAGGCGAATTTGAGGCATGGACTCACGAGTTTACGTGTCAGACTTGGCAAGTACTCACTAGCCAAGTTGCTGGCGAGTTACTCATTGAGCCTTCCGGCTTGTGAGTTCTACGAGATTCCTGCGAGTTTTAGAACTATGCTTCTATGAGTTGGTTGCTTGGTCAACTCCATTCTTGTAATTCTCTCCTTGATGGTCAGAAATCAGAGAAACCATCCTTAAATGCTTATTGAAAGTGTCAATCTAAGACATCTTGTTTATGGCTTATAGAAAATGGAAACTGCCATGAATGTATTATATTCCCCATATCTTGACATGTTTGTATCATGTTTATCATATTAGACATGATGCTTCCTTTTGCTCCCCAAGCTTCTTAGACTGAAGTTGAGCAGTATAGACCATATAGAACAATTACTTAATCCTTTATTATAGGAGTAAGGTAAAGGGATCAATGAATAATTTCATAAGTCATCGATGGTTTTTATAATTGAAGTTGTCTTTTCCATATTTTGATTGGAGTATGATAAACCTTGATTTCTTGTTGTTACGACTGAGGTTGCTCCGAATACAATTTTATTAGGTATATCTAAGAAGCTTGATGTGTTAATTAGATTTTATTTACTTGTCCAAGAATATATTTTTTGATGTAAATTTGCCATGAAGTTTTATGCCCAATGTAAATTCAAAAGGTGGTTTCTTTGACAGCTTCATGTTTTTGTGATTACTCCTCTTGTATGAATACTTCTGCGCATAGGCTTTGTCCTTTAGTCATGATTTTTTGATCTTGGATATGAAAGATTTGGAACACAGTGTTCCATGTATGGTTTGCTTCTGGAAATATACCAATGATATGTGTCTATTTTAAGGAATTAGAATGTCGAAAGGGCTCAATCATGCACTATTTTAATATGTGTTGGATTTTAATATCATATTGGATTAAGATGTTTTTACCATATGTCAGGTGAGTTTTCCCTCTACACTAAACTATCCAAATGGAATATTTTATGTATTCTTTGTTAGATGCAACTTATGAATGTTTGTTTTGTTCTTGGGTTTCCTTCAAGTTTTTTGATGAAAAAAGCACCTTTGTTTCTAATTTTTCTTCTAAAAGCATTTGTTTTTCAATTTATGATGCTTCATTTTGTTAAGCTTCCAGTCGAAATGGTTCTGTCATTTTTGAGGTTCGGGCAATGCTTTGTGTGTTCATAGGAGGTCAAATTATTCAAATGTCTTTCCACTTATAGTCTCAAAGATCATTACCATTGTCTGGCAAGAAATTGGTCTGACACTACTTTTGAATCAACCGGTAGCCTTCTTTAGTCATGAAATGCCTTGTAAGTAGTGTCTAATTTTGGTTTGAGTCATGTAATTGTGGCGTCTTTGTCATTCCTTATTACATTTAGTTAATTTGCTTACTTTAATCTCCTTTTGGTACACTTTTACTTCACATTGGACCCTTCAAGGTCTTGCATGATCCACATTTTCTCATGTACACCTTCAGATCTGATAGTTGTTTGCCTCGGGATCCACCTATTCTTCCCACAGTTCATCTTGATCCTTGTTTTATGATCTTTTTCTGCCTTGACGTTTTCAGATCCATCCTGAAAGTTGCTTGACCATCTTCGAAGCCAGTCCAAAAGTGGTCAAGTTGTTTGTAGGTCCTTTGTGCCAACATGCACTGATATCCTGTGCCTTGATTGTTGGCTTTCATGCCTTTCCATGGTCTGCATATGTGCAAATGTGTTCCAATTCAAATTCAAATGAGTCTATATATACACATGTACCCTATGTCATTTGTTCACTATGGACATTGATCATATCTTTTGCACACTTGTCAAGGAGCTTGCACACTCTTTTGTTTTTCCCCTTGTCATCTACTGAAGTCGTGTGGCTGCATGCTTGTACCAAAAGAAGGTTTCATTTAGCATTAAAGAGCATATGGTATTCATTGATTATCTTAGGGAAAGAAGTTGGAGTCTTCTCTCACTTGGGTTGGGTCACTCACATGCACTAAAACTACATTGAGCCCTGATTCTTATCACTGATATGTAGCTGCAACCCTCAATGGGCCCAGGCCAATAACACTGCATATTTCCCTCTATATTAGATATTTTTCTAGGTGTTGAGGCTGAATTAGGGTTACATCAAAGGAGACATGTTTCTGACATTTTGCGCTTATTTGAAAATTGAAGAGAGGCTTCTAGACTTCTGCTGCTAATGAAAGGTTCCAAAAAGTTTTGGTCCCCAGGGATCTATAGAGTCACTTTCAGACCTGATTGACTACTTTCGGACCTATTCGATCACATTCAGCAGACCCTGTCACTTTTGGATTCCATATCTTTACACTGTCATTTTTGGAGCAGTTCGAAACTGGTCATCATCACAGATCACTGCCATCTTTTTAAGTGCTCCTCTGCAGTGTTCCAGAACCTGTTTTCCAACAAATCAATCAATATTAGAACTCATGAAAGTCATATTTAGGTACACATCTTTTACATTTCAGTTATCAATTGTTTAATCTTTCTCCATTTCTATCAGCAGATAGGTAGGTCTGATTTACTGTATTTGATGTATTTATCTTAGATCTCCTTTGTGCCATTGTTTTACTTAATTGGCGTAGTGTTTTGAAGACTTTTGTGCCCTTTTTATAAAACAATTTGCAACTTGAGGGAGGTATTTGTCTTTAAAAATTGATTCCTTTGTTACAAGTTGTTTTAGGTAAGATTCCAAAAGAGAGATTCATTCTTGTTTCTAATACCTTGATTCTTCATTCAAGTTCTCTAATCAATTTATATTTTTTCATATTGAAGTTACCATTATTTGTATTTCTAGCTGTTTTTTTTTTAATATTTCAACTTTTATGTGAAAGGGTTCATCAACATCAAATCCCATCAGAAACAAATAAATCTCATTGCTCCATACTACTATATAGCTCTGTGTTGAATTCCTCTGACCTTGTATACTCCCCAGACAACATTGTCATATCTCTCATAGTGATCGATAACGACTCAAACTCCTCCTCCACTTCAAGCACAAACAGAGACATTCAATGAGATTTGCCTCCAATCTTCATTTGCACATGCTTTTGGGCTTTTGCTTTTGTTCGCCCCTCATTGCTATTTATATTGGTTTCTTTGCCACTTGTGTTAGTGGCACATTGTTCTATTTTGTCTTTTGTACTTTATTTTTTTGGTACGCCTCTAGGATTCTCGCTTCCTAGAACTTTATATTGCGAATGGTTGTATCCTTTAGTACCATTGACCTACTTTTGGTCATCTGTGGACATTAATATAATTTCTTTCTTTCTTTTTTTCTTGTATGCGGCATGAGATGATTGTCTCGACCTTCTGAGTTTTGTTTTTAGAATTTTAGAAGCATTATTTTTGAAACTTCTATGGTTGGTCTTTTCAAAGGAAAACTTGTGAGTCTGTGACATATTACACATAGAGGGTGTATTTTCTATTTTTTTGTTATGATAAACATTCAAATAATCTATAAGTTGCCTCATGAATTAAGGGCAATCTAAGAAGCCATAAAGTCATTACAACTGACAAGTATTAACACAAAGAAGTGAGGCAATGGCCCATTGATTGATGAGAATTCTTAATGTCATATTTTGGGTATGGTTATGTATTACAGTGAAGAGGTAATGTGTCCCAAATTTTTTTGATTCCATGCTTTATATTCTTATGATTTCTTTGTATGGTATTTTCGATTCTTTTGAAATATGAGAGAAGATTGTTTATAATTCTTAATAACTTGGACCAAATAATTGGTTTTCTAAGAAATAGATTGCAATCTCTGTTGCGATGAAGATCTTTCAGTTGAAACATACTTTAAGGTTAAACTAGTTACTAGCCACTCTGTTTGTGGTAGAAATAAATTTTCATTATGCATCATCCCCACGGTAGGCCTGTAAGGTTTTGGATTTATACCACTTTATAGGAATTTGATGGTGGAATCTCTTTGTGGAAACATATAAGCTTCACCATGTAAGTTGCACACTACTGAACAATGGAATGCATTTCTATATCCTTACATAGCATGCAGTAGACAGAGGTTACGGAATGTACGAGCATGATATCAATGTTATATATTTCTTAGAAGGAATTAAAATTTAAAATTTGAAGTCCAATGATAAATGTATAAATTGGACTCTAAATGATGCATATTAAACAATTAGTTAAAACTATACTTGTATAAAATATGATGCATGGAAATGCTTGGCAAGTTTAATTTATTTTTTGCTCTAGGCTTGTTTTAAAACAAGAAAGAAAAAAGAACATCTTTAATGTGCTAAGCACCTCATACTTAGCATTTAACATCTAGGGAAATGTTTTTTGGCAGTGGATGATTTGGATAAATGCATTGAACAAGTGGGAAAACCTGCTAGCAGAAAATTTGTCAAGGGAAATCACTCTGAAATTACCAAACAGACAAGCATTACAAGAATGGGTGCTAAACAACGTATCTATTTTCCTTTTATGGAAGGCTATCCATTTGCAGCAACTATATGGGTGGGCATGGATGGTTTCCATATGACTGTTAATGGGAAACATATTACGTCATTTGAATACCGCGAGGTGAACAAAAGTAGACAGTTAAACCATGTGCTTTAGATGATGTTTTGCATAAACCAAATAGCATAGGCTCTATTATGTTTTTTTTCCCTGTTTCTTGATATTTCCAAATTTTGCCTTTGCATGCATTTTGCAGAGCCTTGAACCATGGTTGGTCAGTGGGGTACGATTTGGAGGAGATCTGCAACTCCTTTCTGTATTGGTCAGCAGCTTGCCCACGTCTGAAGATCACGATCACGTCTTTGATTTGGAGTCACTTAAGGCACTTCCTTTAGCTCCTTGGAAGAAGCTTACAATTTTTATAGGAGTTTTTTCTACAGGGAACAATTTTAATCGCAGAATGGCAATTCGGAGATCTTGGATGCAGTATGAGGCTATAAGATCTGGAGATGTTGCAGTGCGTTTTTTTGTTGGGATGGTAAATTTAATTAAGCTTACTTGCTTTGTCTTTATTTTTGTAGAGTGAGTTGAAAATGCTGATTGTTTCAAATTTACGTCTCAATTTTTACTCAGATCATTAAGAAGATTTTTTTCCTTTTATCTCATATTTCTGAACAGCAGCTCAATATCCTGAAATTGGTTTAGGACAACTATATAGCAGGAAAAGTGTTTTCTCAAAAAACTGGAACATACCATTCTTTTTAATATTGTGTATGTTTATTTTGATTTTGAATTCAATGTGCTTACTATAACGAATGCCTAAACCCAATGTTTTACATTCATCCAATTACTTACTGACTTCCTTTTAAATCCGTCTTCTATATGGTTCTGCATTTGCTAGGGCATTCCACCTACCAGCAGCGGCTTCGATTCTTAAGTTTAGTAACTAAAACTCAGCATTCTCAGGATTTTATTTCAGAATAGGTATTGGAGAATGTGATTCACTTTTTGTTCCTTTTGCTTTAAACCTTTGCAAGGTGAAATTTCATCTTGGCCCCTATTCTATCTATTTTTGAATGCTTGAAACCTTGAACCTTCCTCTTGTTATTCAAAATCTTGTTCTGTCTAAGTTATTTTATTTCATTTTTCACACACTTACAAAAAGAAACTAGATTTCTTTTGTGCAATGTTCATTTTTACCCTGGTCATTTTGTTAACAGGAAATAGTAAATCAAAACACTTTTTCCAAAGTAAACCAACACTTACCAAATATTTATCTCAATAAAATACATAATAAGGGAATTAATTATGACATAAATCACGTCTCATATAATGGCAAACTCGCAATTGAAGACATTGAGAAAGTATGAAGTTGTTAAAGTCCATTTTGCACAACTGCACACTTCTTGAACACCAAGGCTATGTCAGAGTTATGGACTAGGATTGACATTCTGGTGCAGAGAGAGAGAGAGAGAGTGCCTTTACGGGTCTGTCATATGTCCCATTGTATGTCTCATAGATTCTTTTCATCAATGGTATGATCATTGTGTATCTCCTATTTTTAAAATGGGCAATGATGCATATTTGACTCCACTTTGTTTGTCACAGAACAGAGTACAAAACTTACCCTTGGTGGTAATGGAGGCTTCCCCATTTCGATCTAACTCAATCCGTTGATTATGACACAACACAATTGGTGAACTCCTTTATCAATCTTGAAAGGTTCAGAATTAGGGTTTTTTTGTGACAATTAGAATCCGATAGTGACCAAGCTGATACAGAGTGAATTGGCTAAGTGCTAGTTGATCGGCTTCTTTTGGTGTCAAAGAATTTGGATGATGCTGCTACAAAAAGTTCCAATCTGGTAAAGAATATGGTGGTACATGTTGATATAAAGAAGAAAGTGGGAGCTTTGAGGAGTCAGGAACTAGCATCCCTGACAAACTCCTAACAGAGTTTATGGAAATGGTTTGTAGCTTTCTCTTCAACATGTTCTTGCTCTTGAATCTAACCATTTCAGTTAGCTCATAGGCTATGCCACAAGGTACACCGGATTTTACGGGTAAAGTTCAAAATTTGCCGAACTTCTTCCTTGCCAAACATGAACTTGAAATTTATCCATTATTTTCACGTGAGAAGTTTCCGACACACTTTTGTTTTATTTTATAAATGTGTGTATACATACATATGCCAATTGAAAACAGAGGACTGAAAGCTCTTTCCACTCTGCCCCTCTGAAATGTTTATGTATTAAAAAAATGTTTGAACTTAATGATGTTTTTTTTTTTGAACTTCATCCATTGGCAAACTTGAACCAAACTTTATCCTCATCCAATATGAATTCAAAATTGAACGTTGTGACTTAGCTGATAGTTATGCAGTGCTCTACCCCAAGTATCCAAAGTCATTGAAAGTTGTGATAAGAAAGATTAAATGCTTATTGGTTTGGAACTTGTTCTTGTAAGTGGGTATAGTTGCCAAATTGGAACTGAATTAGAGGAGTCAGTCTTTTACATTAATATGCTAAATGGTTTCTGGGGAATGAGTACTATAGTATGCTTTGATACTATTTTTTTTTAAAGTCTCCCCTGTAGAAACTCCCATGGAAGAAATGAAAGCATGGGTATCTATACATCTTTTACAATTTTGCCCTAGGCCCATTTTCTAGTGTTTACAAAAAGAAAAATGGAAGCTGCTATTGCCTTGGAAGTTTTCTTATGTTTTAAATTTGGTTCATTACTGGAGTGACCAGCGGGGGTTCAGATGTAAAGTATTAACTACCCAGTTTGGATAAAATTGGCTATATTATAGGAATTAGTTTTCCCTACAGACTATTGGAAATTTGATAGTAGCCAATTACATACTTTTAGAAATATTTGTGGGAATTGGCTCTTTTCTTATTTATGGTGAATATGATTGTGGCTTTGGAACCATCATTGGGAGAAGTAAGCTTTTGGATATCAAATAACCAGTAGGAAGCTATCTTTTGCTGATTTCACTTTCTATCTACGTTATCGGATACGCCTCCCCCACCCCTCAGAGTTGTGAGCACGGGGGATATGCCCAGGAGTGTCCCTGGGTTGCGGATACGTTTGGATACGTCTGGGTGACGTATCCGGGCGTATCCACAACCCTTGGATGTATCCCTGCGCTCCCGGACATCAAAAACATTTTGTTTTAATTTTTTTTTCAATTTCGCCCAATGAAAAGTCAAACATGGACTTCAAAAAACAATTAAAAACAAACTAGAGTGGATTCCCAACCCTCAAAGCAACATTCACACTCATTTTATCAAAAGTTGCATGAGTTTTTTTCAGGGGCTCAATTGTTGAACCCCCAGGCAGGGGGGGCTTAAACATCCCCCCTGCAACCCCCCTCATGCCGGATGGCTTGTCGTACCGAAAATGATATTTCCAAGGAGATTACAAGATGTCACACCATTACAATTGTTGGAAGTCTAGATATTCACTTCACCTCCTAACACATTGCACATTTGTTTGCTCTTGTTCACTCTTGGACTTCAAAATACAGCTATGGACATCATATTGAAGTTTTTATTTAACTTTTTTTGTTTTTTGTTGTCAACCTGGAGTTGCACTCTGAATCGAAGACGTGCTGAAATGGCCAACCTCTCTCTGATTGAAACAATGGGATCTTCTCACGAGGGTGGGTGCCTCAATGGTGAGAAGAACCTCCAGAGAAGGGTGGTTCTTGTAAGATGTATCAATGGATCTCTACTCTGTGCTACGAATCTAACATGGAAAAGGGAGAAAGAAACTTGAAAGGGAAATCCTACCTAATGACGATGATACACCAAAATGTTGATCCACTCTACTTGGAATATTTTGTTTGTATTATTTTTTGCCATGGTTTCTTATAAAATATGTGTTTATGCTTTAGTTATTCATAACAAACTTTTTGGGTATGCACAAACCTATTGTGAACAATGTTTTGAGAAGGTGTTCAAGTGGTGGTTGGACCTAAAAGGTGTTATGAACCTAAAGTAAAGTTGTTTAAGGTATATTTGAGTAATATATTAAGTAATCCTATTGTGTATGAATTTTATAAGCATTTCAAGAAAGACTACATGTAACATGTAAGAATTTTATAAGCATTTCACTATGCATAAATATTTCATAAGAAGGTTCGATCCCATGACCAAAACATGAGGGAAAACGATGGAGAGAGGTCTGATACAAGACACTTTGCAGCCACCTAACATCCACTTACAGCTTCAGCAAAAGATATATAGAACACTGAACATGACCTGCATAACATTATGAGCTAGCAACTAGGTACAAATTAGAATCTGGAAAGGGAGAGAAATCTACTACGTATGCAAATTGCTGAATGAATGTACACTATGTCAACACTTGAAATCTAAAAGTACAATCTTTTTATTGATTGAAGAGGTTACACAACTCACCAATGGCAGAGTTTGGTCTTACCAAGAGAGGGATACAATTCAATGCTGAAAAGCCAACTTATATAGAAAATTACAACAGCCAAGAGTTGGCGTTGGAAAAATAGGAGAGAGGCTAAATTCGTCCAACTTAGCCTTTACAAAAAGTCTATTTGTCTTGCATGAAGCTCCTTGGCGTTAGAGGAAATGGATGGTGAGTCCAAGCTTGGCTTATTCCGCTTCTTGCATAAGAGCTGCACCGATCTTCAGAAATAGACTTCTCTTTAACTTTTTGGATTGAAGAAACCGTCTTTTGCATGAAAGGGACGCACAAATGGATTTAAGCAGTCTGTTGGAACATTTGACAGACACGACTTGCATGAGGAGCGTTGATCTTTGACGAACAGTCAGCTGAGCTTCGACAGCTGAAAATAGCCTTTACAAAAGTCTATTTTTCAGTCTTTTATTTTAGAACTGCAGTTGTGCATGTTTTGTCGATCTGTTTGTTTCGTTTATTCTAGGACTCTCTTTGCATGTTTTTTGTCTTTGCTCACATCTATTCTTGGACCATCCTGCATGTTTTTGTCTATTCTATCGTTATTTCTATTTACTGGTTTATTTCCTGGGCTTATTTCTACGGATTTTCTTTGTCTTTGTCTGTCTATTTCCCACGGCCTTTTTGTTTTCTCTTTTCTCCTTTCGGGTTTTACTTATTTTCAGGGTCTTTTTTTAATTGCAGAGGTTCCTTTTTAATTTTCCCGCGGACAATTTGTCTGCAGGAATTTTGTCCCTTCTTTTCCTTTGGGCAATTTGCCCAAAGGAATTATCCCGTCGCCTTATGTCTTCTCGGATGAATCTTCTAAAAGAATTCTTTCAGACTTGTCTTTTCTGTGGGTTTTTTCCTTTTTTGAATTTTCCCGAATTTCTTCGGACTTTTTGGCTCTATCTTCTTCTGCGGAAATTCGTCTTTTGAGCCTTCCCAAAGGGTACCTACCCTTCGGGATCTTTGGACTTGGTCCTTTGTAATTGTTAACTTTCCTCGGGTTTTTTCTCTCTCCCAAATTTCTTCGGACTTTTTGTCCGAAGGAATTCCTTCGGACAAAAAGTCTGTAGGAATTTGTCTCCTTTGGCTATCTCTTCATGCCCTTTGGGACTTTTTGAAGGGTCCACTGTTTATGTCTCTGCACTCTGCAAGGGCTTCTGTCTCTCCTCTGTGCCCTTTGAAACTTTTGAAAAGGTCCACTTCACCGACCAAGTGCCCTCTGCAAGGGCAGGTGTCCTTCGGAATTGGGTTTTCGGAAGAATTGAATGGCACCCGAGCTTTTTGTGAGGCACCCGGGTTTTTTGTAAGCGTTCTTATTCCTTCGGACGTTTGTCTTGTCTTTTCAATTGTGCTCTTCCTCTTTTCTTTCAGACAAAAAACCCAAAGAAAAAAAAGCCTTGAACGACTGCCACTTAGTCATTTTTTCGGACTTTTTGTTAGCCTTTGAGAGCTCTTTCTTTCAGACAAAATGTTCGAAGAAATAGTCCACCTCTTATACCCAAAAAAATTCCTTGGGAAGAAAAAAAAAAGAACTTACAGCTTGAATATCTTGGCTGTATTTGCACGTTTTGCTGTAATCAAACAAACTCCTTGGAAACCTCTGCATGACTAAACTTCACTTGGCTGTAGATGGCCACTTGGGTGGCTGTAAATGCTCATTTGAGGACCCCAAAATTGATTCACAAGACCAACTTGGCACCATAGCAAAGTTCCGAAGTGTAGGGGTGACAATTTTGCCTTGTGGGGAGCAAAAATGTCAACATTTCCTCTATGCATATTATGTGGTTAATTTTGCTTATATGGCTATATTTTTATTATTGTTTATATATTTTTGTACGTCTGTATCCAATCCCCCCCCAAAAAAAATCCCCGTATCCGGTTATCGTACCCGCATCTGTATCAGTAACGTAGCTTTCTATTTGATACCTGCTTCCTTGTTTAGTGACAACATGCATAAAACCAACTGAAAAAAGTGTGCCTCCTAGGATGCTTTGGTTCCTTGAGGAAACTCCAAGCACTTGTAAATATTTGTTTCTTTCAGGAGATAGGAACCAATGGGCTAATACATAGAAAATACTTTAGTAATCACAACTATTCCCAGGAAAGCTGGATCTAGTTTATTCCATTCCATATGATAAGCTTTCCTTCCTTGGTTGGGATCCTATGCTAAGATGCATAAAAAGGTTAAGGTAGAAAAATCATATGAAAATTAATGCCATAACCATGATTCCAATCAGAAGGGAGGATGCGCCATAAAGGCATTATATTTATTCTTTTCAGCTCCTTTATCTGGGTAAATATCTGACATCCCACCATGAAACTAGACTTGTATATCCTTGAAATAGGATCGTTTTTTAACCCAAAGACTTAATAGCATGCTACAAATAGTAATTGCCACCATCATTGTAGCTTTGCTACCATCATTGGGAAAACTAATCTTTTGGAGATCAAATAATCAGTAGGAAGCCATCTTTGGCGGATTTCACTTTCTATCTGATGCCTACTTCCTTGTTTAGTGACAACATGCACTAAAATCAATTGAAAAAATGTGCCTCATACTAGGACATTTTGGTTCCCTGATTAAACCCCAAGTATTTGTAAATGTATGTTGCTTGTAGGAGATAGGAACCAGTGGTCTAATACATAGAAAGTGCTCTAATAATCACAAGTATAATTGGGGAAGCTGGATCTAATGTATTCCAATCCATGTGATGTCTTCTCTATTTGGGATCCTATGCTAAGATGCATAAGAAGGTTAAGGTGAAAAAATCAGACAAAATTCATGTTGTTACCATGATCCCAATAAGGAAGTGAGGATGTTCCATAAATGCATTATATTACAATTAATGGGGAACTTGCTGCCCCAACTCCGCTCAGCTGAAGAGGAACTTGCAACCTATTGAAGCCACAAAATGAATTAGAATTTATAAAAAATCAAAAATTTAAAGACTAAAAGTTAAAACTTAAAACAAAACATCGAAAAGGTCAAAAGAAGGGTAGAGTAAAAAAATTAAAATCTTACTTGTGATGGAATTTTTATTGCAAGTGGTTGAAGGTGGGTGGATGCTTGCCCATGGAGGTACCACAAAAAATGAGCGTCCATCTTGTACTTGTCATGGATAGCACTAAGGGAGTGACCCACCGAGGATATGAAATGCACAAACTCTTCTTTGACTTGGTCTTCTACCTCTGGATCGGGAAAGATTCTAGAGAATGTTGCCTTATATCCCTTGGCAACCTCAACATTCCTATATGGTGCGACCCTCTTGGACAAAGAAAAACTCTCTGCATTGTAGTATTTGGGTGTCAAGGCAAGAGCAAGAAGATGCAATGGAGTGGTCATTTTGTTCCACCTTTCAATGAGATGCTACTACACTTCCTTGAAAAACCTCTCCGTGAGATCTTGCTCTTTGCATTTATGATGGATTTAATGTTTTCAATCGAGTCAATTCCATCATAAATCTCACCCAAATATGGATGATCCATGTCCACATATCTCAACATACTGACAATGGGCTCAGTAAAACTCAACAAATACTCCACACATTCTCACCACGCATCATCAAGAATCCACCTTTTCACCTTTGTGGCCCTCTCACTGTTTCCCTGCCTCTATACACCCCAAAGGTTGTTAATGACCATGTTACTCAATGCCTCACGCACCTTAACAAGTCTCAAGACAAGGGGTGTGAGGCAAATCGAGTCTCAACAACCTAATACAAAATTAAAACAAATAATTAATAAACTTAAAAAATTGATCAAAAATAAAAACACTACAAGTTACAAATTTATAAAACTAAATTAAATTAAGAGTTACTTCAACAATTGTAATTTTGAGAAGGTCTTGAAGATGGCTTGGGACATGTGATGGTTGGTTATGAACATTTGGATCTCACTCGCCTCCTCATAGACTTGTTTGATCCAGTCAATTTTTGTCCCCAATTTTTACAACATAAGGTTGAGGAAATGAATGGTACAAGGTGTCCAAAATATATGCCCATACCTTGCCTCAATCAACATGCCCATAGCTTTGCAATTTTTAGCATTGTTCGCTGCAACTTGGATAACGTTTTGAGGCCCTACTACCTCAATGGACTCTATCAGGATGTCAACAATGAATCGTGCATCCTTCACTTGCCCCTCACAATCAACAGCCTTAAAAAACATTGCCCTATTAGGGCTCACTGCAATCACATTAATCAATGACTTATTTGTCGTATCTTTTCATCCATCGGAAATGATGGACACCCCTATTTCGATCTATGAATCCCTGATGGGCTTCAATGCATCTTCAATGTGTTTTCTTTCTTTTGTCAATAAAGTGGTGCGCACCTTTTCATATCCTGGGGTGACAAACCTTTTAGGGGCAACATTGATAGATCTCACCATTTCCTGCCAGTATGGTGATATAACAACATTAAATGATAGCCCATATGCGTAAATACAATGCGCGATGCTCTATTCAACTATCTCCCTAGATTCATTTTGGAATGCCCTCTCCAATGGGCCTGCATCTTTTGTTCTCTTGTGACCAAGAGGTGAATCCTCTTCCTCTTCAGCCGCAATGTGTGTAGCAAGAAAGGGGTGTGATGGGGTCACCACATTAGCATGAGATGGATCAATAGGTGGTGATACTTTCTCTCTCAAAGGATGCTTCGATCTTTGCCTCATAATGGCATTTGCCTCTTCTTGCTATTTGATGTATGCAAGGATCTTTGCTTGTGGCAAGCCCTTTGCCGGCCTTCCACCTATGCTTGGCCCACCACAAACTCTGATTCCAGTGCCATAAATCACACACAAATGGGCTTTCACTTGAGTATACGAGCTCTTGAATTTACCTTTACACTTTGAGCAAAGCCGATGAAAACACCCTCCACTAGACATCTGTTCTAATATTGTCACATACTTCCAAAGGGGCATTCACAAATCAGATTTGGGGGTTATCCCTTGCCCCACCGAACTAACACTTGCACCCTGAGACATTCTAATTTCTGACAAATCCCTATAGCTCTGGTAAAAAATAAAAAATAGTTATTAAAATTTAATGGTAAAAACTAAAAAAATAAATAATTGCTATTAAAATAAAAAACATAATCATTGCATTTGGTATTTGTGAAAATAACGATTAAAATTTAAAAGAATAACAAAAACAAATTAAAAAAAAAACTAGTTACAAAAAAAAAAAAAAGACCACAAATCTAAAAAACTTATCTTAAATCAACAAATCTTCTTCCTTGCACGCTCCTTGGCATGAAATAGGTTGAAGAAATGGCATAGGTTTAGCACAATGAAGGAGTTTCAAGCTTGTGCAACTGAAAAAAATAACAAGAGTGAACAAATGTGCAATGAGAGTGAAAAATGCAATGAAAGAGCAATGTGTTGTTATCTTGTTATAAAATGAGTATGAATGCTGCTTTTAGGATTGGGAATCCACTTTAATTTGTTTTTAATTGCATTATGAAGTCCACGTTTGACTTTTTCAAAGGTGAAATTGAAAAAAAAATTAAAAACATTTGTTTTTTGTGCTTGGGAGCACGGGGATATGCCTAGGAAGTGTGCCTGGGCTGCGGATATACCTGGGTACGTCTGGGTGACATTCCCGGGCGTATCCGCATCCCAGACATGCTCCCTAGGCATCTCCTCGCGCTCCCGTACCCGTCGCCGTATACCTACGTGCCCCCGGGCCCTGCAGGTGGTGTATCTGGTAACGTAGTTTATATCCTTGAAATAGGATGCTTTTTAAACCCAAAGGCATAATAGCATGCTACAAACAGGTATTGCAAACCAATATTTTGCATGATCAAACAATCATCTTAAAATTTATATTAAATGTATGTTAGATATTGCTCCAAGTTCCAACACAAATCTAGGTCTAAACATGGGAAATAAATATGGATTAAACATCCCTTGTCCAAAGAACAATAGAATTATGAGTATTCATCTTTAGACTTTAGCATGTTGTATGCCTAAAGTTATTAGATTGACACTTCTTATTGATGCGTTAGATGCTAGATATACCTATCCTTAGGTAGTCACTTGTCTTCTGACCATATTAAATATAAGCAGGACATTTAGCCGGTTGAGATGACTGCAAAGGGAAATAAACTCAGAACAACTCAACAATTGCTATAAAACAATAATCATTGACTGCAAACCTATCGATGAGTTCTTTTTATATATAAAATCAACCAATAGTAATTAAGGTGGCATACTTCCCAGAATGCTGGTTTTGTTTTGGCTAGCCAAACAACATAGAACTGTTCAAACAATGTCCTATAAGTCACACCCATACACACCCATACACAACCATACACAATCAGTGTCAGTTGTTTTGTAGTTGATCCAAGTCACATAATGGTTATGTGAGGATTTGAATGGAAAATATTGTTTGATGTTCTGGTAGATCAGGTTTGTAATATCCTTTGTAATTGTAATTTTGCTATTTACCTAGTTGAGTCCAACCAGCTTATGGCAACTTGTGTTAAAAATTTGTTGTCTGGGTTTTGCATTACCTAGAAGTCCTGCACAGACTGCATAATGCCGACATTTAGGACTCTATTCTGGCATATCAATTAATTACAATGCTCAAGAGCTCACCCAAGGTGCAGAAAAACAACTGGGTACATGTCGCTTAGGTCGAAAGAGATTCCACATTCCTACTTAGGCAATAAGATCTATTGATGGACATATGCATTGAGCATTCACATAAAAAGTAATGGTACCAAAGGGACCATATAGGTGACTCAAAAGCATAACATCTCCATTAATGGTGGTAACAATACATATATATCAACTAGTTGCAAAGCTAATTGCGATGTCTATCTATAACTATTAGGCAGTAACTTTACCAACTAACCAACATCTCTTGAGGGCAGGGGGCAGGTCTATGTAGGCACCCAATCCACCTTATTGCATTCAATGTTCATCCACTCTAACTACTAGTTATAACTCTTGCAGGGCTTCATCGTCTACAAATCACGGACTCGACCGACTTTCATTAACTACGACATGGACTTTGACATTCGCCTTCTGCGTGTTTAGTCAATAGTGAATTTTTCGTTGACTTGTCAGTCCTTTCCTGTTGCACGTGGTGTCTTGTAGTTCCAGTCCTTGTGCACATGCATGCACAAGGGTCTTCTCTCTTGTGTTGCCTTGTCCTCTTTGTGCCTTTTGCGCAATCCTTTTGCTCATGCACAGCTTGCATACATCCAAACTTAGTTGAAGTTGAGGGTCAACATTTCCACACGCTAATTTATTTACCTGTCCTCAAGCATGGTAGAGCTGCGATTTGTATTTGCGGGGTTTTTTGAATCGACTTCTAAGACCTCTTGAGCAGTTTGTTTTAACTCTTCAAAATTTGTACTGTGCTGGATTGTAGTGTTTTCTTGGCTTATCATGTTCAATGCTCTTGGTACCAAGGACGTTAGCATTCCAAATCACTTGGATTTTATTTGTATTTTATGCACATCAAAATCCCACCAGTTGTTCTGGTAAGATTCGTGCATGACAGCGTCCACACGCTAATTTATTTACCTGTCCTCAAGCATGGTAGAGCTGCGATTTGTATTTGCGGGGTTTTTTGAATCGGCTTCTAAGACCTCTTGAGTAGTTTGTTTTAACTCTTCAAAATTTGTACAGTGCTGGATTGTAGTGTTTTCTTGGCTTATCATGCTCAATGCTCTTGGTACCAAGGACGTTAGCATTCCAATTCGCTTGGATTTTATTTGTATTTTATGCACATCAAACTCCCTCCAGTTGTTCTGGTAAGATTCGTGCATGACAGCCTCCTTATTGCTAACATGCCTTTGGAGTGCAACAAACTTCTTCTTTAGCTGGCTCTTTTTCTCAACCATTTTCTCTTCAAAATTGAGGGATTTATTTATTTGCCTCTTGGGCTCAGTTAGATACTTAATTTCTTGTAGTTCGTCTAACATCTCTTGATGTTGTGTTTTTGTGGTTTAGAAATCATTTATCAAGTATTGTGTGCGAGCTCAATAATTTGGAGTACACTTCGCTGGCAAGTTTCTTTTACTTTTAGAACTTATTCACAATCTCTACCAACTCTACATCATGGCCCATCAATTTTTGGCCCTCTACCTCTTGGATGTGCACTTGGTACATTGTTGGTTATTGGGGTTGTGCTTGAAGTAAGCACTTAACTGACACACTTATGCATGCAGTGGGCTCCCTCTGGCTTGTGTCTAAGTCATCCAACAACTCTAGCCTTTCCTTAGCCAACAAAGTGTACATACATGCAATTGGATCCTCAAAAAATGTTGTCCCTCAGCAATAGCATTTTCCGATTCAACTTTGTCCAATGCGACATTCAATCTATCGTCGTCAATGCTGAAGATTGTTTCCCTCTACATGGATTATGTAAATAGTCTTATTTGAGCCAATGACATTTGCCTTGGGTGACATCATGAAGAAATTGGCTTTGCTTCCCCATTAAAGTGCTAGTCCATGTCTTTTTACACACACTAGGAATTCAAACGTTGGATTTGCCATGTGGTAGTTTATGAGTTTTGTTAGGTGGTTGCATGTTTGGGTGGAAGCATTCCTCTTAGGAAGGTTGATGTTCACCAATTGTTCTATCTCATTCTCTTCGTCCAACCGTTTCTTAAAGCTTGATTCATCCTCAATATGATGTACCTTGGGATGGGTATTTGCACGGTTATCTCCTTGATATTATTCGCTCGTTGTGGGCTCCTCTTTTTTAGGATCTTTTTGGTCCGTCTCTCTGTCTACATTTTCTAGTCCCTTGTTTAGTGAGGTCCTTTGTTGCAGTGGGTTCTCCTACACAATGTGTTGCTCTTGCTGCCCTAGTACCTTGTTTCCATGTTTGGTTGTACAGTGTTGGGTGCACTCGTGTCATGTGCAATTGACCTCTCTGCTTCCAACTTTGTTGTTGATAATTGTGTTGCATTTTGTTGTCTTGATTCAGGGTGGGTTGATGTTGGGCCTCACTCCCATTGCAACCAAACCATGGAGTGTAGTTGGTCAGGGCATGCCCTTCAACTTGTCATCCTCCTCTTGGTGGGGTAGTAAATCCCTATGTAGGCTAGGAGGGAGGTCTTTGTTCCACATGCCTTTGTTTGCACGTATCCTATAGTGCTTATTTCGATGACACAGAGTCTCCTTCCTCCTCCCTGGTCACCTTTTCCTTGCACTTTTTTGCTTCCTTTTCCTTTTGGCATGCCTCATGTTGCTCAACCCTTTTGCATGCATTTTCTTCATCAATCGTGATACCTTTTTCCTTGGATTCTTTCATGTGTCTTAGTTTCGGTTGCCTCTATTCCACCTTTGTGGGCCTTAAATGCATTGTTAGTTCCACCTTCGTGCCCTTTACTTTCAATATTTGAAGAGGTGTCTTCACTTAAGCATTTTAGGCTCAAGCACAACTTGTGGATATGCGCACTTGTGGAGAATGGATTTACCTTCATGCGATGGATCAGTCACTCATGCAAGTGTGGCTTCCATATACTGTGCAAAAATGTCAAAAATATGGAAATGCCATAAGGCAACTTGTAACATGTAGACCATTCTATGGATACCAATTTTAGCTTGACCAATGTATAGTGTTGCATGATAGACAAATTTGCAAAAGTCCCTATATAAATATGGTAATGTTTTCGGTATGCACCATTCTGTGCTGAATTTCAACACCAGATTATTGTACCACTTCTTCATTTTGGCATTGTAGGCCGGATTCATTTGCACTTCACACATGTAGATGTTGTATCTATTTGCTGGTGAGTCTTCTTTTGTCATATGGATGAAACTTGTACCCTTTGGCACATATATAGCATCCAAAACCATAAGCAACAAAATTTTTCCTCGCTTGAATTTTGCCTTGCTCTTGTTTGCTTCATGTACATTGCATAGAACCTCCTCGAATACATACTACACATATTTGTCCTTTACCTCATTTTGGCCCATTTGGTGCGCTACGTACAAAGCATCCTTAGAGGTGTAGTCCGAATGGCTGTTGGAGGCAACTTTGCACTGATTAGATGTGCAACAATGAGTGTAGCTTGACATTAGATCGACATTATCAAATAAGTATAATCGCCATGCTAGGTACCTACGAGTGTGTGCACATTCTCAATGGTAGGGTCCTTCATAGCAATGTGTAGGTCTTCTCCACTATATTTCAACCCAAATACTTTGTTGAGTCATGTTGTCGAGATTATCCTTCTATGCCCCACGCTAATAAAACTTTCCTTCATGGATTTATGAAAGCAAAAAAATTAATAAGGTCTTGCGATTTGCCAAAATCAGGCAGCTAATTGAGTTGCAAAACACCACTCTCCGTGGGCTGATCCCTCACCAATGCCTACAACAAATGTGCCTTGTACTTGGGTTTGTGATGATTGAAGTCATCAATTTCTAAATAATGTGCATTTTCTGGAAACCTCTCTCCTTCCTCGACTACATTAGGAAACTACATTAATGGCAGTAAGAATGACAATGTTTTCCTTTGTTTTCTTATTTCATAGCATTCACTCCTCTAGGTCTTTTGTGTTGGCTTGGTCTCTTTCCCTTGTTTTGCTTTTGGTGCCATTGTTTCTTTGCCCTAAAAACCCTTTTGCTCTAATATCCCCTCTTTTGGGTATGATATCTTGTCACGAAATTCAAATGTGCCCTTGGCTTTCAAACATCTCTTTCACTTTGCAATCAAAGTTGTAAATGAGGCCTATACCTCATATTTATAAAATCCATGCATTTAATGTGCCAATTTGATGGAAATCCAACTTGTCCTCCACCAAGTGCGGCCATGGTGACATCATCCTTTCTCACCGTTTTCCATGTCACGACCTATGCCATATATTTTGTTGGGTCATGTGCGCACCTTTTGCACAAACCTTGCCCTATAGTACTCATGTATTCAAATACTTTCTTGTTGTGTGCACTCGTCTACCTTCCTCTTCTTCCATGCATGCTGTGGTTGTGCTTCCTTTACTTTTGCACATTTCTTGCGCATGCTCCTTCTCTTCTACCCATTACACAAATCCTTTGCACACATTTTCCCTTTGTTCCTATCAACACTTAGAGCTCGCATACACATTATTTTTGCTATGTTGGCTCTTTTCTTGCCCATGGCTTGTGGCATATTAATCTCCTTGAGTGTATGCTTCTGCATACATTGGGATCGAGGTGGGCCAACTTCTAGCTCTTTTTGAGAGATGTGTCGTGGCTATCCTTGTTACTACCACTTTCATATCTCCATCACATCAAAAACAATTTCCTCCTTAGTCTCCTTATCCTTCATCTAACCTATTTTTCCACATTGCTTGCACATAGGCAACGTCATTGACTTAGCTGATGACATTTTGTATTACACCTATTTTGCCCAACATTATTGGCCGGGTTGATGACGTCTTCTTAAACTGAAATTTGACTTATAGGGTTCTGAACGCTATTTATAGGTTTCCCTCCATCATTTCTCAATAAGCAACAACATCAATTTGCTCTACTTGCGCGAGCAATTCCCCCCTTCGAAAGAAGAAAAGGATTTAGGGTTAGAGGAGCTTACACTCAAGGAAGACAAGTTAGAAATAAAAGCCCTTAAAGCTTTCAAGAATAAGAGTTGCACCATCGAGGTATGCCAAGTCTTGGAGTCCCAACTTTGGGCTACTTAGGGTTTCATGTATCCAACTTGACTTCACTTACAACCATCTCTCACAAAGTGCTAAAAGCCAAGGGGGAAATTAATGCATTGACAAGTCAACTCAAGGTAAGTATCCCTAACTCTAACCTCTTTCTTGTATAATTTAGTCGATTTGTGAATATTGTATGTTTCATGTATTTGATAATATAGTATATGCTTGTTACCATTTACTTTATTTCTATCTTTACATTGATGTTATAGCTCTTGCTTTACCGCTTAGTAGCATCTTCATACCTATAGCTTTTGCTTTATCATCTAATGACATCCCAAATCTTGTAAATTCATCCATGCTCTCTCTATAGATATATATGTGTAGGTTCCCCTTATGGATCCATTCTAACCTCTATATGTGTTGGATTTAGAATGGTCTTCTACCTTTTACCTATTTAGAAGATTATTATATTGTAGAAGCCCCATTTTAGGCCCAATACATAGTTATCCTGTTGTGGCTTGTGTTAGTGCCCTTCCTATTTATTTACTTACTTTGCAGTGCAACCTCCTTTTGTAGGATGTTCAATTGCGCAATCCCTCTTCCTTAATTTAGTCTCCATTCTTCTTTGCGAAGATTTGAAGTGGCGCACAACTTCCTTTGCCTCTTCAAACTCCTTGATCCATTGCAAGGCTCTATATCCTTATTTTTATGTTTTACGAAACTCTGCAATTTTGCTCACCTTTGCTCTTTGTGAAGCTTCCTCATTTTGCGCTTATCTTCTTTGCACATATAACTCTTTGCTGTAAAGCTTTGATTCTTTATTGTGAGCCTTCCTCTTATGGCAGTTTCTTCATTGTTTGCAAAACTTCAATCCTTCATGTTGGAGCTTTGTCTTGCTTCTTTGTGAAAGCATAGGATTTTATCTTCTTGTAAAGATTCTAATTTCCATGTTTTGTGAAGCTCTGAAACTATGTTTTTTTGAAGCTTAAGAGCCCTATTTTGTGAAGCCCAAGAGCTCCATTTTGTGAAGATCAAGAGCCTCATTTTGAGAAGCTTTAGTATTTTTATCTTTTCCCATTAACTCATTACATGCCTTTTGCATACATCTCCATGAATCCTTTATAAACAAAATTTTGTGTGTCATGAACTATTTGTGCACTTGGAACCAAGATACTACCAATTTAGCACAAGCTTGCGCGAATCAAATTGCCACACAAGTATCTACACGGAGATGTTTCCAACAAGTCCCCTAGAGATATAGGCATCTGCCATTAGGTTGCAGAGCACCTACACTTGACTCGCCCTACTAGCCTTACAAGACCTTTCCTCAAGATCTTCCTTATTGCTAATATCCAAATGCAAAACAACTATAAGAAAAAGTCACATTATTGCTACTCCAATTTATTTTTTATTGCAATTTTATTTGGCTAAGCCAATCTTGTTGGTACAAGTCTTTTCTTGGATCACTCAATGTGGGCCTAGAGCCTACTTCCATTGAAATACCGTGGCAAAATTTATCCACTTAGTCAATTCAAATTTCATGTGTTGGTTCCCAAGATGGAATGAATTATAAAGGGTTCCATCCACCTAACGTGCAACTTTTTGCCTATTCTTTTGTTTGCCTTGGCTTCATTGATCCATCAATTTGCTCTCATCCAATTTTAAGAATCCATTGATTTGTTCCTCGAGAGATTCCTTGTCATCTAAGCACCTTGCGTGTGCAATACGCAACAAAGGCACGAAGAATTCCACTAGTATTATTGCATCCTTCCGAAACACCAAGTGCAAAGGTGTTTGTTGGTTCAATTATTTATAGGTTGTCTAATAAGCCCATAATAGAGCCGAGACTCGATCATCCCAATCTTAGTGCCCAACATCACAAATATTTGTTAGCATCATCCCCAATGTTTTGTTAAAGGATTCCACAATTCCGTTTACCTAAGGGTGATATGGAATGGCCTTGTGGTGTGCTATCATGAATTCATGGACCAAAATGCACACCATCTCCGCTAGAATGTGAGTTCCTCTATCACTTGTGATATCAAGGAACACCCATACTTGCTAATAATGCTCTCCTTCAAGAACCTTGCTACAATATCCACGATGCAATCCTTAGTGGGGGTTGCCTCTACCCACATTGTAAGATAGTATGTAGTGGTAATGATGTATTGGACTTAACTCCTCCATGTAGGTGGGTTAACAAGTCAAACAAAGTTGACTGCCCACTTCTCATATGGCTTTTGTGTGACTCTACCAATATCAAGCCATTCCATCCCTTCTATTTGACTTGTCAAATCTTTGGTAGATATCACACTTTTACGCATAGTCCCTCGCATCCTTATGCCAGGTAGGTCACCTCAACCTCACAAACAAGATTTTGCATGGGGTTACCTCCCCTACTTAGTGACCTCCTATGATGGCTTCATGGCATTCTTTTAGAGCTTTTTTGTGCTTATGCTCCTTTACACATCTTCTCAAGACTTCATCATTTCCAAGTTTATGCAATTTTCCTCCAATCAATTGGTAAGGGGAAGCACTTACCACACGTTGTTTCTTCTTTTGCATCACTAGGCCTTCAGCTCAACTCTAGAAGTAAAATATGCAACTATTTCTGCCAAATCTTTAGGCACCCTTTGCACTTTGAACAATTAGGTATCTGAAAGTCGTCTTCAATAGGTCACATATATTCACCAGTAGTTATGTGCAAGATATGGTCCAATTCAAAGTTCTGCTTGCCTAGATTTACCACAATCATATATTTGGTATTCTTGAAAGAGAATAAGCTGGTGGAAAATGCGCCCATGCAATGCTAGTTTTTTCATTAATTACTTCAAGGCTCCACAGTCCATGTAAAACACGAACGGTGTCTCTAAGAGTTACTGGCAGAAATTTTGCAATGCATAGACCATCGCCAAGTTGCACACTCAGTTGTGGTGTAGCTTTGCTTTGCTTGAACCAACTTCCGGCTTGCAAAGTAAATGGGGTGGTTCATAATACCTTCCCTTGATTGCACGAGGATTGTACTAATTATAGTTTCGGAAGCAACCACATTAACATGGAAGGGAGTCTTCCAATCTTGGAAACGAAGGATTGATGCACTCATTATATTTTAGATGTAGTTAAAGGCCTCTTCCACATCTACATTTTTCCAGATACGCTAGTCCATGGTGGTGATCAAGATGAATCACCAATATCTACTCGCCATTTTCAAAACTCATATTGCAATGTCGAAGTGTGTATTGACATTGTGTTCATAACACCATGGCCTTCCCAAAAGCACTGGATAGTTATTAGTTTTTGCTAGCTCCAAGTCTGCCATGAACTTGGCTCCCAAAATGCCCACTTCAACACTACAAAAAATACCAAGAGGTTACATGCATTTTATTGGCCATGAACGATACATGGGGAGAGGGTTATAACAACAAGCTCCCCATTTTCCTCTAAGCATCCTCGGTGAGGATGTTCACTTCAATGTCAGTATCAACCGAAATGTCATAAATTGACCAACCATTGATGGCAGCATCTATGATTAGCTCTTAATCATACATAGTGTTTTGGGTTGTTCTTATCTCCTTTGGTTGTTCTCTGTGTTGTGCACATGCCTCCCCAATATTTTGTGTTAACCATGTCTTTAGTTAGGGCTTTGGTCTTGAAGAGTTTGAAGATTTTTGTCAACTCTACTTCCTTCGGGATGGGCCCTTTTGTTGGATTTCTTTGATGCATTTTTCCATGTCACATGTGACTTAGACCTCTCCTTGCAAGCTTCTTATAACTTTTGTTACCTCAACCATTATCACTTTTATGTTAGCTCATCAAGGCAGGGCATTGTTGCAAATTTTGGTGTGTGTTGGACTTTCTCTTTGTGCGGAATTGGCATCATTTGTGCTGGTATATCCATACTGCTCCTTCTTGTGATGTTTATCCTTGGTCTTGCACAGTTAGTCTTGTGCACTAATGGCCTTGGCACTTTTTACTCCTCTTGTTGGGCAATTTGGATGCATCCTTTTGCGTGCTTTCTTTGAAGGATTTTCTTACAAGGATCCGAGCATTCCTCCATCCTATGGTCACCATGGAAATATCTGCAAGTAGGAAACTTGGAGCAAACCCTCTAATAGTGGTTTGACACAACACACTTATAACAAGACCTTTGAGGTCGGCCTCCACCACGTCCACCTACTCCATGCCCATATTTGTGTCCTTCTCCATGCCTCAATGCCACAAGGTCATTGCCTGCCTCAAGTGGAGGTCTTGTGCTTCGTACATCTCATCAATGACTGTAGTTCATTGTTTTGTGTGTGTTGGTCTCAGATTTTGCACCGACTCGAGACATTCACCTTCTTAGCTTTTTGTAGATAAGGGAAACTTCTACAATCATAGTCTTCATGACATACCTTGCATGGGTTGTGGGTCATCTTTACATTGCTCTGTGGGCATTTTATCTTTGTACGCCCTTCCATGTCACAATTTGTGAACCAAAGGCCTCGTTGGGTCTACAATGTGCTCTCACTAATAGCCTCTCTAGATGGGTCAACATACTTGCCATTTGGTCTTCCATCAACAGATTAATATTCCTATCAAAGCTTCTAGCAACTTCAATCCTAAAGTGTTGCTTCAAGTGCTTCCCACATATCAAGGAAAGTTCTCATTGATAGGCTTTGTCAGAATGGGGCCAAAAGTCCTCCAATGAACCATTGCACATATTGGTGCTAATGGATGTCATAGGACATCTTTGACAACAATGTTTTGAATCACGCATCATATGCACAGACGCTTTCCAAGAATCCTTGTCTTATTTCTTTCAGGGCAGCAATGCTTTGCTAATTAAATTCAGGAATATGAAATTCCTTTAGCAATGCATCCTTCAAAAAAGTATAGTTCATCGAAGTTTGATGTGGATCATACTTTTGGTACCAGGCATGTGCCTGATCTAGCAATGCCGTGGTGAGCTGACTCGCCTTGCGCTCTAGAGCGACGATTCCTTTAGTGCGCCAAATTATTCCCACACTTATGCATGTGTTCAGAGGCATCCTCTGTGCCTCAATATTTAGGAAACTTCATTGACACCTTGTAAAGATGATTTGTTGTGCCACTAGTGGTTGTTGCATAGGTGGACCTTGTCCACCTATCACACCACCTCTAGGAGGATGTTTTTCTCTCGAGCCTCATGGGAATTCCAAGCCCATGGTTGGTGAGGGTCTTTTTCTTCAAATTGTAGGTGGGATTATTTTTGCTACCGCGGGTTGCGCTATGCCTTCTATTGGGGGACGTTGGGGTGGTTCCTGTGCAATACTACAATGCCACTAGTAGTCCCAACTCCAATTTGTGCCTCTATAGTTAAACTCATACATGGGGGTGGTGCAATACTCACTTTTATGCCTGCACTAACTACTGGCATGATTTTCTCAATAAAAAGCTGGCATGTTTATCCCAAGCCTATGGTTGGCGGGTGTCTTTTTCTAACTCCTGTAGGTGGGATTATTTTTGCTACCACAGTTTGTGCTATGCCTTCTATTGGGGGAAGTTGGGGTTCTTCTTGTGCAATACTACAGTGCCACTAGTAGTCCCAACTTCAATTTGTGCCGCTATAGTTAAACTCATACTTGGGGGTGGTGCAATACTCACGTTTATGCCTACACTAACTTCTGGCATGATTTCTCAATAAAAAGCTGATGACTCACTCTTCTTCTAAACTTCTCTATGTCAGATACGTCCACACTTCCTCTAACGTTTGTTGTTGGGTGTTGTATACTCTTCCTGGTTCTTATCTCTCCATTTGTATGCACCCAAAAGCCATGTCTACTAGTAACTTATTTACGAAAATGAGATTTGCATGACAAGAGTTTTGTGGTTCATGCAAGAACTAGTACTCAACCCCCCTCTAGACAAGTGTAGGTGGACACTGAGAAATCCAACATGTAGCTATTAAAAGTTCCTCTCTAACACAAATCTATCACTTGAGTCCAAACCTCATCACTCTCATTAAGCTTCACGAACCACTCCTCCATCCATGTCTCTCCATGACCGTGATTTCCCCTGTGGTTAGTGGTGTAAGCAGCCAATCACTTATAGATATGCACCGAAAACTATACAAAGAATACCTCATACAATAGGTCATAGATCTTTTCAAACCATTTCTTAGGCCTCAAATTGTCTCGTCTTGGCACATTCTTTGAAAATTCCAAGTCTCGAGTGTCAAACCATTCCTCGTGCTCCTAAGTGTTTGGAAGTGCCATTGATGCATGAAAACTCCATTTGTCATTTGAACATGTCCTAACTAGAAGTCTTGCGTAGACTGCACAATGCCAACATTTAGGAGGACACTTTGCGCCTACATATCACTTAAGTGCAATGGTCAAGAGCACACTCAAGGTGCAAAGAGATGGCTGAATAAACATCTCTTAGGTTGAAAGAGATTCCACATTCCCACTTAGGCAATAGGATCTACTCATGCGCATGTACACTAAGCATTCATAGAAAAAGTGATGGTACCATGAATCACACACATTCAAAGGGAACACATAAGTGACTTGAAGCATAACATCTCCATTAATGGTGGCACATATATATATCATTGAATGTAAGCAGGTTTGTCAGGTGCCTATATAAACCTGCCCCCTGCCCTTGAGAAATGTCAGTCGGTCGGTTAAATTACATGATAGTTATAGATAGACATTGCAATTAGCTCTGTGTGTGTGAGAGAACTAGTTGCAGAGCTAATTGCAATGTCTATCTATAACTAACTAACTAACTAACTAACTATCTATATCTATATCTATATCTGTATCTGTATGTATGTTTGTATGTATCAGCTAGTTGCAGAGCTAATTGCAATGTCCGCCTACTATAACTATCAGGTGGTAATTTAACCAACCAACATTTCTCAAGGGCAGGAGGCAGGTTTATATAGGCACCTGACCCACCTGCTTACGTTCAATGCCAAACCACTCTCACTAGTTTTAAATCCTGCATGGCTTCATCTTCCACAAATCACAATTTCAACGAACTTTCATTAACTATGACATGGCTGGAGTATACAAGATGAGGACTCTGACATCTGTCTTCTGTATGTTCAGTCAATCCCATATTTTTCACTGACTTGTTGGTCCTTGTCTGTTGCATGTGGTGTTGTATAGTTCTGCTCCTTGTGCACATGTGTGCAACGGTCCTTTCTCTTGTTCTACCTTGTCCTCCTTGCACCTTCAATGCAGCCCTTTTTCTCTTTCACACCTTGCCTAGATCCAAACTCAGGAACTAGGTCATTGCATGGTTAAAACTTAAAACCATCATGTATTTTTTATAACTAACCTAGATTCATATAGATGCAAGTTTGAAAAGCACTGATAGGTGCATAACCAATGTATGTATGTCCATCCATCTAATATTAATCCACATTATAATGGCACGAAGTCATGGGGAGTGCCCTTACCACTGGATTTTGGACCGGAATCTATATGGTTTTGACTTTGAGCTAGTGGCTCTCCGATGCAGTCTGCATGGAGTAGATGATATTTACACTTTTTCAGCTAAAGATCACTTTCCTTCCACTCAATCATCATTGACAATCATACTCAAAATTACATTTGAGTAGGTACTGTTATTTTTTAAATTAAATAAAAGAGTCAAAAGAGTTGCCACATTCAAAATATGCTTTGAAGTCATTTGTCAACCTCCTATTATCCGCACACGGTTTTAAGACCACAACAGTTTGTATGCCTTGAGACTGCTTTTTAATGTTTCATTTCAATTTTTATTGCACACGATCACTACTGCCTCCTTAAGTTGTAAGATATAACCTTGATTCCTTTGTTAATTGTGTGCTTCAATGTTGGTTCTAATAATTGGAGCTTTTGTGTAGAAGCGCTATATTGTGATCCAATTTCATTTTGTAGTGCTAAGGCAGAACCATAACTGCTTTCTCATCATGAATTTCCCTTGGCACTGGTTGTAGTTCCAATCATTGAGCTTAAGTGCACAACCCTATCCTTCTCAATATTCAAACGTGTGACCTCCACTATGGAGTACACATGCCTTCACCATCAGGCCCACTATAGAGTACAAAAGATACAGACCATAAACACCCTCTGTTAAACTTGACCTTTTAACCACATCCCCAAACTCAATCTCAGGTGTTTATGACAAATATTCCTTGACCAGTTGAGCACACTTATACTTTGCATGGTAATATAATTGTCTTCATGTCTGATCAAACGCGTCTTTCAACCTGTTACATATAGAAACATAAACCAAACTTCTATTTAATAAGGTGGATGGGCATGCACCGAGTAATAGGTTGAAACAGGTCTCACAGGTGCATATCCATATCAACTTCTTTCTATGATAATAAATAACAGTAAGTACTGCCTCATTCTTTATTGCATCTCCAACATGAAATGAGGGAACATATTTTGATTTATATAAAAACATTTCTATTTGGAAATTTTTTGATTTCTGTATTTTGAAAATGTCTGTATTTCGATTTGACAATATACAAATAAGGAACATTTTTCTATATATAATTCAATATAACATGCTGAAACTTCTATACTAAGCCAAGTAAGCCAAGTTTGAAATAGGTCTCATAGGCTCTTATTTAGTTCATAAATTAAAAAAAAAGCATGCGTTCTATCTGATAAGTTACGCATATGCATCTTTGAGACCTATATTTATACAGGGCATTTCATTACATCATGATTTCTATATTTAGTAATTTTCCATCTCTAGCCTGAACACATTGAAGTGGAAAAAATAAAAAAATTGAAGGTACTACTATATTTCAGCCTTAATGAAAATAAGCTTTCAAGTAGAGAGCTGGCACATACTTTTAGCCATCAAATTGAAAGAGAAACAATAACTCGTCCCCAAATAAAAGTTTCAAATCACGTTGAATGTAGGCGAATCCTAAAATGCAGCCCAAGGATTTGTTTAATCATAGCAATATATGCAAAGAACCTATGATGCTACACATGAAGTTGACCAAGTATGGCAACTCTTTGCCAAATTGTTTTTGGCTAGGTTAATGGAGGTTAGGTTGGTTCCCCTCCCTTTCATTAATAAAGCCAAAACATTTACAGAGATCAACAATTCGAAAGCTTACAATGGCAATCCATATGACAAATCACATGTTGAAAAATTTGAGCCCTCTAGAAAACTACAGACCAGCAAGGAACATCACTACCACAAGCCAAGCTACAAATGCAACCACGCAAAGAAACTAGCTCAAAAAAGAGCTGATGAAATAACAGAGGAACTAACCATACAACAACTAAAAGCAGAAGCCAACTAACACCCATGAAACGAACCATACAGCAACTAAAAGCAGAAGCCAACTAACACCCATGAAACGAAATGGGAACAGTGAGCATCCCATAATGTGGGCAGCCAAAAAAATGTCAAAAACTACCAAAGACCATCTGAAACCAAATGACATATGCCAAAGGCTGGAAGCCACTTGGAACAGCCCTATCACCTCCGCCAGAACCACTGCCACTGTGGAGCTTGGTATTCAGAAACAGGGCTTCTTGAGCTGCTCTGAGCTTGGAAATACAGCTTAGGGGTTATTACTGCCACTGGGAGGAGAGGGCAAAGTGGTATCGGGTAGAACAAGGTTTTCTTCCAGATGGTGAGCTCCGTTTCTAAGGCCAAATCTTGGGCTGTAAGAAGGGCTTTTGGATCCTCAGGAACCACAGTAGCATCTTCCTCATGCTATTGATCAGAACATGACAAAGGAAATTCAGGGCCGCCTCACTTTTTACAGCACAATTAAGATGTTGGTAGAACAAGGATTGAAGCTCTGTGCAGGAGCACTTGCTGCTTATCCCTTCATCTCCCAGCACGGCATGTAGGAAGTGGAAGGCTTTGGCATAAAAAACATGAAATGTCCCCTTCAAGTCCTGTACGGTGTATAGTCACCTCCCAGAAATGCACAGCCATGCATGCAAAGGAACACGAGATGCCAAGAGAGCAAAGGATTAGAGTAAAAATAAATGGGATATCCAAGATAGGAGTGCTTCTTAAAAATCCAGAAAAGACTAGTGCTGCAAGGCGCCTCATAGTTGTCATCATCACTTGTACGAAGCATGCATGTATCCTACGTTACCGGATACCCCGCCTGCCTGATATGGATACGATACGCATCCGATACGGCCTATTCCTTGTGGGTACCCTATGTTACTGGATACCACCCGTGCCTGATATGGATACGGGCAAGATATGTCCTCTGTTGGTGCAGGACCTACCCTGCTCATATCCTGCAGAAAAAAAAATCGTTTTTAATTTAATTTTTCGATTTTGCTTAATAAAAATTCAAGCATGGACTTCAAAAAACAATTAAAAACAAAATAAAGTATACTCTCAACCCTAAAAGCAGCTTTCACACTCATTTTACCCAAAAAAAAAAAAAAAAAAATTACTTTTCATTGCCTTTTACCTCTCATTGCACATTTGTTCTCTCATCTTAATTTTTTCAATTGCTTAGGATTCAAACTCCTTCTTTTTGCTAATATTACACTATTACCTCTACCCATTTGACGTCAAGGAGTTTAAGGAGCTTGCAACAAAGAAGATTGTTGATTTAAGAAAGGTTTTCAGTTTTGTGATTTCTTTTTCAGTTTTTAAGTGTTTGTAACTAGTTTTATTTATTTTTTGTTATGCTTTTAAGCATTATTTCAACAATGCCAAATGCTTTAACTTTTAATAGTGATATTATTTTTTGACTAGGGGCTATAGGGATTCACCAAAATGTCTCGCTATACAAGTGCTAGTTTGGTGAGCCAAGGGATAGCCTTCAAAGCCGATTTACGAGCGCCCCTTTGAAAGTATGTGATGATATTAGAATAGCTACCAAGTGGAGGGTGTTTCCTTTGGCTTTGCTCAGAGTGTAACTGTAAATACAAGAGCTCGTATAGTCAGGTGAAAGCCCATTTATGTGTGATTTGTAGTTCTGGAATCAAAGCTTATGGTGGGCCAAACATAAATGGAAATCTAGGAAATGACTTTCCATAGGCAAAGATCCTTGCATAGATCAAAGAGCAAGAATAAGCAGATGCCACTATTGCCAAAAGATAGAAACATACTTTAAGAAAGAAAGGATTTACATTTATTGAGCCACTTGTTGATCCATCTCATGCTAATGAGGTGACCCCATCACACCCATTTCTTTCTACACCCATTGTGGCCGCAGAGGAAGAGGATTCACCTTAGTCGCAAGAGAACAAAAGATGTAGGCCCATTGGAAAGGGCATTCTATAACGAATCCGGGGACAATGGAGCAGAGCATTGTGCATCATGCTTACACATGTGGGCTGCTATTTAATGTTGTTAGATCACCATATTAGTAGGATATAGTGAGATCTATCAATGATGCCCCTAAAGGTTTCATCGGCCCAGGGTATGAAAATGTGCGCACCACATTGTTGACAAAAGAAAGAAAACATCTTAAAGATGCATTGACACCCATCATGGATTCATGGATCAAAAGGGGATATCCATTGTTTCCGATAGATGGAAAGATACGACAAATAGGCCATTGATTAATGTGGTCATAGTGTGCCCCATAGGGGCAATGTTTTCGAGGAACATTGATTGTGAGGGACAAGTGAAGTATGCACTATTCATTGCCGACATCTTGATAGAGTCCATTGAGGTGGTGGGGCCTTAAAATGTTGTCGAAGTTGTAATGGACAATACAAAAAATTGAAAAGCTACAGGGATATTGGTTGAGGCAAGGTATAGGCACATATGTTGGACACCTTGTGCCGTTCATTCCTTCAACCTTATGCCACAAAAATTAGGGACCAAAATTGATTGGATCAAACAAGTTTATGAGGAGGTGAGTGAGATCCAAATGTTTATAAGCAACCATCACATGTTTGAAGGCATCTTCAGGGCCTTCTCAAAGTCGCAGTTATTGAAGGTAACTTTTTATTTAATTATTCATGAATCATTTATATTTTTAATTTAATTTTGTAAGTTTTTAATTTGCAAGATTTTATTTTTTTAATATTTTTTTTTAATTTTATTTATTTAAATTTCGTATTAGGTTGGTGAGACTCGATTTGCCTCACACACTCATCTTGATATGACTTGTCAAAGTGCACAAGGCATTGAGTAGCATGGTTATCAACAACTTTTGGAGTGTATGGAGGTAGGGAAACACTGAGAGGGCCACAAAGATGAAAGACTAAATGCTTGATGATGTGTGGTGGGAATGTGTGGAGTATTTACTCAGTTTTATTAATCCCATCGTATGTTGAGATTTGTGGATATGGATCATCCATGTTTGGGTGAGATTTATGATGGAATCGACTTAATGATTGAGAAAATTAGGTCCATCATAAATGCCAAAGAGTAAGATCCTACGGAGAGGTTCTTCAAGAAAGTGCAGATGCATCTCATTGAAAAGTGGAACAAAATGACCACCCCATTGCATCTTCTTACATTTTCCTTGACTCCCAAATACTATAGTCAAAGATCATTTCTTTGCCTAGGAGGGTTGCACCATATAGGGATGTTGGGGTTAGTGAGGGATATAAGACGACATTCTCTAGACTCTTCCCCAATCCAGAAGTAGAAGACACAGTTATGAGAGAGTTTGGACATTTCATAACCTCCACAGGGCATTCCCTTGGGGCTCTTTGTGACAAGAAAATAAAGATGCTCATATGTGGTGGTATTTCCATGGGCAAGCATCCACCCACCTTTAGCCACTTGCAATAAAAATTCTATCACAAGTAGGATTTTAATTTTTTTAGCTCTCTACCTTTCTTTTCGATGTTTTGTTTTATTTTTTTTACTTATAGAAATTTTAATTGACTTTGCGGCTTGCCTCAATAGGTTGCAAGTTCCTTCTCAGTTGAGCGGAATTGGGGTACCTACACCTTCATCGACTCAATTAAGCGCAACAAGTTGGCAGTGAAAAAGGTGGAGGATTTGGTCTATGTGCATTCCAACTTGCGTCTTCTCACACACAAACAAGCTGATTATAAGGAAGGGGCAACAAAGTGTTGGGATGTGGACCTAGAGAATATTGACTTGAATGCCTCCATTGCCTACCTTTCATTGTTTGACACAAAGCTAGATGGTGCTTCACACGACCTACATAGTGGCGTTGCTAGTGTAAGTGGCACTGCTACTGCTTTTGGTTCCAATGAACCACATGATGATGCTCTCAATGAAGATATCACAGCCGAAGATGAATATGAATATAGTGAATAATGAATATGCTGAGTTGTTTTAATTTTTGTCCATACATTGTAACATTTTCACTATGTACTTGTTATAAGACTAATATAAGTTTGACCATTGAATATTATGATATTTGGCATTGAATTATGACTATGTTTTGTTGTTATTTAACTTATTTTATTTCCTTTATGCATATTATGTGGTTAATTTTGCTTATATGGCTATATATATATATATATATATATATATATTTGTACAGCCGTATTCGTATACGTATCCAGGCACATTAAAAATCGGCCTATCCATGTTCTTGATTCCCGTATCCATATCCATATTGGCTACTTAGTAGGTATTTGCAAGACTGCAACTACATAATGCCAATAAGAACTTAAAAGAATGATAAGGTGTTTGCCTAAATAAGGGTGTTGGCTAAATGATGAAAAGATGGGAGAAAAAAATCTTGCATTAAGCCAGCTTGAGAAAAGATAATTTCCTTGAAACCTTCCGGTGACGAGGGCAAGTGGTGAGAAAGATTGCCCACAATTTTGATGCCCAAGTTGGTAAGGCAGTTTGCCGCACGACTGCCTTCCTTGAAGGTGCAAGTCTGAGAAAGGAACTCAAAACGGGATGCAAAAACCCTATCTTCCTCTAGAATGGAGTTAAGACTCCAATCTTTAACCATGGCACAAATCACAACTCACAACTGCAAGGCGTTTTGCCCATCAGTACCAAATCTGGCCGTATCTGGGTTTTTTGGCCGCCTCCCCCACCCCCTTTCTTTTTTTAAAGCTTTTCTATGGAAAAAAATGCCCATAAACCATAAATATTATATAATATTAACAATCTATATTACTTTATTAATGTCTTTCATTGTATTTGTCAATTTTGCGTATTTATAGAACTATGCGCTCGTGTGTGTGTATTTCGGATCAGTTTTTTCCAAACTTTTTCAAGAATTCTGGATTTTGGATTCTTTTGCCCTCCCGAATCGATCCGGATTTCCTAATTTGGTAACTATGGTTGTATCCCTAGAGACAAGGCCAATGGGAGATCTTCAACCAAACCTACCACTTCCATTTGTTAATGGTATCCATGAAGCTTAATCAAGTAATCCTGTAAACAAGAGCCTAGGGGGCAATGCTGAATGCCACCCACTCCTGCCGGACCTGGGTTGCCTCTAGAGGCTCCATCAAAGTTAAAACTTGACTAGACCCAAATCTAGGTCCAAACAACTAACCCCATCCCTCTTGTTAACTTTACTACTGTTCCCCTTATCAGGAAATTCTTCACCAACTTTGTTACTGAATTATTTTATGTTTTCTAACTATTTTATGGCAGCTATTGTTTAAAAGTTATGTGCCAAAACAACTTGAGGAAGTTTCAGCATATTTGCTTAGGAACTAGATCATGTGATGTTTAAAATCACTAGATACTTTTTCATAGCTATTTAATTCAAGTGAAGTAATCATGACGAGTTTAGTATTGCCATCGTTGGCGTACCCATTCTTTAATCAGATGGTGATATACCTGCATTAACTAGATTTTATCCTTGTCCCTCATTGACCTTTTTGTTTGATAGAGGGAAAAACAATGAATAAATAATGTTTCTTTCATTATTGCCTACAGGACAAGAACAAGAGGGTCAATGAAGAGCTGTGGAAAGAAGCACGGACATATGGTGACATTCAGCTGGTCCCTTTTGTTGACTACTACAATCTGATTACATTAAAGACTATTGCTATCTGCATTTATGGGGTATGATCACGTGTAGGAAGTTTTGTGTTTCTGTTTGATACATCATAGTGCTGAAGTGTCCTTGTGATTTGAGAAATATAATATTACAGTGATTTTATATTATTTCTGTTAATTAAAACGGGTGTGCCTTCTGAGCCTGCAGACCAAAGTTGTATCTGCACAGTACATAATGAAAACAGATGATGATACATTTGTACGAGTAGATGCAGTCCTCTCAGCTCTCAATAAGACAGGCACCAGAAAGAGTCTTTTGTATGGTTTAATGTCGTTTGACTCGCATCCACATAGGAGTCAAGATAGTAAATGGTACATAAGCCGAGAGGTAGGTGTGATGGACCATTTTGTGTAACTTGAATTTTAGAGCCGGAATTTGTTATCCAGAAAAACCATTATGATTTAGTACAGCCTGTTTGATGCAGGTTACCTTGAGTAAAAATATAATAGCAACATGTTTTCCCATCTAAATGCAGGAATTTCGAGAAGATTCCTATCCTCCATGGGCTCATGGTCCAGGTTATATTATTTCAAAAGACATAGCCGGATTTGTCATCCGAGGTCATCAAGAGAAGCGACTCAAGGTTTCTCCTTTTCCTCTTTTAGCACTGTCATTTTCTATGGTATTTGACACTTTGAAATCTCAATTTGGAAAGACGTATATTGTCTTCATGTCCAACTGATTTTGCTGATTTTGGTTGCTGGAATTCCTGATAGCATAAACAAAGCTATATTAAAGATAGGATCTGAATAACACATCGCTGGTTTTGCAGCTTTTTAAGCTGGAAGATGTTGCTATGGGTATTTGGATTGACGAGTACAAAAGAAGTGGTCAAAATATTCATTACATTAATGATGATAAGTTTTTCAACATGGGTTGTGAACGAGACTATGTAATTGCGCACTACCAAGGACCCACAAAAATGATGTGTCTTTGGCAAAAGCTCCAGCAGGGGTCTGGCCCTTTTTGTTGTGAATGACACCTTGTGGTAAACTTTATATTAAACCCTACTTTGGAAAGTCTTTTGGATAAGAAGAGATGTACAGGATTCTTTCCACACTAACAAAAAGTGTACATATACCGGGAAAACGTGTGTATATTGAGTAGAGGTACGCACCCATTCAATCATAGAAGGATGGCCTAGCAATGCTACAGATGGAGTGACCATTCGATCATTGTTCATTCCAACCTTCATCTCTTAATAAGAATGCACATCAAGCTTTCATAGCTCATTCTAACCTTACATCTCTTAAAAGGAGGATCTCTAATCTTATAAGATGCTATTGGCCAATATCTTGCAAAGGAGGATCTCTGATCGTATAAGATAGTATTGGCCAATATCGTATATGACTACAACAAAATTCTTTGAATGGTACTAAATGCAATTATTTACAAGGCTTTTCATACCGTCTTGGCAATTATTTCATTTTTTTACTTGTCATCACCAAACCTATGTTTACTGCATTGATAAATGTCAATGATTAAGAAAAATGATCAGATGTATGCAACAAAGGAATCCATGGAAGCTCTTGAGGAACAAAATGTTTCTTTTTTTATGTTTTAATTATTATTTCATTTTTATTTTTTATATTTGAACGATGGAATATGCACAGCGAATGAAAGCTCTACCAAATTAAGTGTAGTAAGTCTTGCAACTTAAAATTTTTGTTACGATATGAGTGAACCGGAATGCTCCTGATGTTGTTAAGATTTAATTATTTAGTAAAAGATTGTGAGTAATTGATTTCAAAGAGATCGATATAACAGTAACAATGGGTGTAGAGGAGCAGACCTCAAATGCCCCACTCTCTAATTATGGCTGGCCACATTTAATTACCAACAACAGGGTAACTAGAAGCATGCCGGCTATAGAGCACAAGGCCAACCACCTCATTGACGGAAGAAGCACAACAACAAAAAATGCATGCCATCAAATGGTAAGACAATAATCTGTTGTTAATGACGAAGAAGTCAGGAATCACCTATGAACCTTTAGAGTGGAGTCTCTAATCTGCAGATTTACGGGATTCCATTCCTTCCCAGAATGCCAAGAGGCTGGATAAAGAAAATTGCACAAACATTGTAATCATGATAGACCCATTTGGGATATTTCACAGTACTCGTTTCCTCTAAAGGATATAAAGGAGTGACATTTCAAGGTGGTCCATAATTCGTGAACAGAGAAGATCTTTTATGTACTGGACCACAGGAAATAACCCCACATAAGAATTTCAATTACCCTTGGTGACTCTAGTCTGGAGCAGGCTTGTCGCACTTCCTACTGAACTTTGGAATCATGTGGTGCGAAAAGCAATTGGAGAAAGATGAGAATAATTCATTGGAGGATCAAATCTTACGCTGGAACAAACAACCACTAAGAGTATGGTCTCATGCTGCTGGATAGCTAATTGTTTTAAGGGGGTGCTGCTGAGAAATTATAGGAGAGTTTTTCCTGATGAGCAGTCCCATGCATTTTTAAAATTCATGCAGTAAATGGTGCTTAGAAAAATTAAGAGTATCTTATTAAAAAAAATTAAAAGAAAACATTTTTTTTTTTTGATTGGATACCAATATACAGTTGGCAACCAAAAAAATAGGAGCAGCCATGCCAATCTTCAGCCCCCTGCTGCTTCCCACTCCTCCAAAACTTCTTCCTAAACTGTAGCTGCTTCTTATTTTAAGGTGCAGATATTTTATAATCAGTTTTTTAAATTTTCATGATGCATGGGACCGCAATACCCAAAATTATAGAAGCCATAGCTCCCAGCATGGGACCCCTCTCTAAGTATTCCAGGCTCTGTATTAATCTAGACACCAAGAAACTTCCGTCCGAAAAAATCAGGGTGTGCATATGGGAACAGACTGTAGACTATAAAAGCATTTCATTCAAATGCTGACGTTGCTATGAATATGATCACTTGCAGAGAAACTAAAAGCTAGTTCTGCCTAAGAAAATGGCACGACCAGATCACAAAGAAGTGGCTGAGAGAATAAGAGCCATCCAGTCAAGCATTTGCTCAAAAGCAACAGCTACCCCGAAACATAAGCTATTAGTCAGGTAAGAAACCTGTGCATATTAAATAAAATAAATCATTCTCATGTTCTTGAAACCAATAATCCTCTCTTCAGAAGATAAGAAACACAGGAAGAAACAAAGGAGGCTGCCAACGCTTTGTAAATGTAAGATGAAAGCATTCCAGGTTTGTTGAGTGGAAAACATCATCTGGAGTCAATTTGTAGAACAAGATTTAGGGCAGCAGGGGCACCCATATTGTTGACAACTCCCAACATCACATCAGAACAAGCTTTACTTGTAAAAAAGTACATTGTCAGAAAATCCATGAGTCAAATGGGGACTTGGGCCCAGGGGCATTTGACCTTGGTAAGCTGGAATTGCAGAGGCTACCCTTGGAGAATAGGCTCTGGGTTGGGGCACATAGTAGAGGGAAAAGACATTATTCTTCCTGAAATTCATGAGCATGAAAACTACGAAGTATCTGATTTTGAAGGATATAAGAAAATATCAGTTTGGAATGAAATCATTGAAAGTGGAAAGGGTCATGGAGGGGTTACGGTGTTGATCAAAGAAACATGGTGTGGGATCATAAAAGTAGAGAAAGAGGATCCAAATTAAAAGTACATATGACTGAAAATAATAGAAAATGAATTAACAATCAAGGTTGTTGTTTGCTATTTTGCATTGTGAGGTTCTAAAACATACAAGAAGAGGAAGTTAGATTGTGAAGACCCTTATGCAGCACTAAAAAGTGACATTTCAGCATTTGGCACCTTAGGAGAAGTCTTGATTATAGGAGATTTCAATGCACGAACAACAAACAACCAAGCTCTCAATTTGAGGAGTGAAGCGGGCATGGGAAGCAATCTGCTATGGTTAGGCGAAGAAAAAGATTAGAGTTGGAAAATGAAGTCAAGACGAAAATGGTGGAGTTACATATTATGGAACATAACCTTTGGGGTCATGTAGTTTTATGACATGGTTATATGCAATGGCATGAGAACATGGCCACATTCAAGAAATATCACATGTAAAACTTACAATGGACAAAGTGTTGTAGACTATGTTATTTGCTCACATAACTCTATCTCGAGATTGATGAATTTTGAAGTTGGGGATTGTTTTATTGAGATGAAATTGGATCACAATCCAATATATGTAAAATTCAATATGCACAAAAATCATCAAGAAAGAAAACAAGACAAATATTAACCAAAAAAAAAAGACCCCCTCAAAGTAGAATCCTCATAAATCAGGGGAATTGAGAACTATTCAAGGCAGCCCGCAAACAACAATTCTAGCAACATTTTTAGGAAGCAAAGAATAATACTTCATCCATGGTTTGCTAAAGCCCAACAAACAACAATTTGTTGATTTCTCTATTTAAAAGGCTTTAAATACATACAAAAGAAGTAGACCTAAAAGTGGAAGTGCAAGTAGTTTTGAGACAAACTTGTGGTTTGATGAAGAGTGCAAGGTGGTAAAGAGAACTTTGAGACAACTTGGAATGACCAAAGAAAACAAAAGGGCATAAGAAAGAATTATACGGTTTAAAAAAGAAAGCTACATATATACAAGGAGAAAAGAATTAATTGCTCTTGGAAATCATAATCCCAAAGGCCTTTGAAGAGAACTACAACATAAAAGGAAGCAAATAGAGAACATTATTACAAATATACAATGGTTAGAGTATGCAAAACTACTATATGAAAGAGTTCAAGATAAAAATAATACCACTTGTAATCAACACAATTAAGCTTTTTTCTATGAAAGATTCATTCAGGGCATAAAGAAACTAGCAAGTGGTAAGGCGCAAGACATAGATGAGATACAAATTGAATATCTAAAGTGGGGTTTAGACACCCTCACACCACACATCAAAAACATATTCATTGGTATCATTCAAAAAGGCTTTTCGACAGATTGGACGACTAGAGCTATTATCCCTCTTTATAAAAGTGGGGATATCAATAACCCGCCTAACCACCGAACTATCATGGTCAATCCCCTCTTTGAAAAGCTATTTGGTAGCATGATAGAACACAAATTAACAGTTGGGTAGAAAAAGAGGGTAAAAGGGCAAAAGGTCAAGCGAGATTCAGGGCGAAACATTCCACTATTGACTATTGCATCACACTTAGGCACTTGATTAAAAAAGTATGGGATACTCAGGAAGAAGTTTTTTGTTGTTTTGTTGACTTCAAAAAAACGTTTGACATGGTTTCTAGAAGTAAACTTTGAACCAAAATGGACGAGCTTGGAGTTCTAGGCGAGTATAGAGTGGCAATACATAGACTTTATGGGCAAGTCAGGGCCAAAATCAGGACAAGTGAAGGAATGTCAAAATGCTTTGGAAGCGACATTAGAGTCAAACAAGGGTGCCCTCTATCTCCCACCTTGTTTGAGTTACACATTGATAAACTAGAAGAGTGGATAGACAAAGCTGGTGGAGGGGGCATCCACCTAGCTAGTTATGTTATAAAGCTACTTCTATATACAGATGACCTTATCCTAATCGCAAAAACAACCCATAGTTTGAGAGAGCACTTGAAGGCTTTAAAGCTCTTTTGTCAAGTGGTGGGAATGTAAATGAACACTATCAAAATAAACGTCATGATATTTTCTTTATGGAGAAAAAGTAAACAAATTGAGTTTGTTTTCAAAGGAAGTCTAATAGAAATAGTGGAAGAATACAAATATCTTCGGCTTGACTTACTCAACAAGCTTATTTGGAGACCTACAGGACAAAAAGAATACAAGAAGGTTGGAAGGCTTTATATTCACTGCAAAATAGGTGTAGGAATGCAGAATTATGGGATTGAAAAACCAAGAGAAACTTATTTGGCCTACTCGTCACACTAGTGGTCGTATATGGATATGAAGTTTGGGACATCAATGCATTCGATATAAAATGGAAACAAATAGAGAGAATCCAAAAATATCTAATCACAAACAACCTCAAAGTCAAAGCTTCAATTCCATATGAGATTTTTTTAGTCGAAACAGAGACATTTTCATTAGAAGCATCAATAATGACTCGAACACTAAAATTACCTAAAAAAGATGCAAACTATGGAGAACCATCGATGGCCCAAAATGGTAATCGAAGAAGAGCTAAACAAAAGGAAGAACATATGGATGAAACAAAATAACAAATGGATGAGTAAATGAGACATTAGCATGCAAGAATGCCCAAACACCAAGGAAGAAATAAATAAATATGTGACAGAGAAATTCAGGGCAACCATGTGGACAAAAGAGTCTGGATAGAAGAAAAATACTACATCAAAGAGTTTAATTTTACATGGGAGCATGCAAAAAAAAATATACGTAGGGGCATAAATCAAATGGAAAGCAAAAATATTGATTGCACAGTTGAGGACTAGCTCATATCATCTTAGGTGTGAAATAGGTAGGTGGATAGTACCCAAGGAAGAATGAGAAACAAAAATATGTCTATTTTGTGATAAGGGGGTAGTAGAGATATAATGACACTTTATTATGGAATGCACAACCTTTAATGACATTTGTTCCTAGTATAAAGACAACATAAGGGTCGACAACTTCGTTAACTTGTTTACAGAGGAAAGGTTAGATAGTACATTGAGTTTTCTAATCAAGATTCATAGTAGAAGAGTTAGCATCGAAAAAGGGTCTAAATTTTTGCATGATCAAAAGGACAACTCTTGTGTTAGGGAGTTGTGTTAACATGACAATGTGGAGCACACACCACACGAGAGGAGGGGGGCGGGCGTGTGAATCAATGTGTAATAATAATCTACCTGCTTTCTAATTAACTTTTATAAAGAAACCATTCACATAAGAACAAGTAAATTCACAACACAAAATTTTCATGAAAAACCCTCGATGGGGAAAAACCACATTTGAAAGATTGCTTGGATCTATTGTCCAAATCCATCCATAAGATTAATAATCATCTGTAAAAAAGTTATGTAGGCACCAACCTACTTGGAGACACCAATCTTCAATGCCAAACACTTAGCAAGAGAGACCGATCTCTTTGAATTGAAGTACCAACTTCACTGCCAAGCACCGACTTAGCGAAAGACACCGATCTTTCTATTCTGAGACACCGATCTCACTTAAACAATTTCCACCTTCTTACTATTACTTTGTCAACAAATGATGGCACAATCAATTTTTGCTCCTCCCTCTTCTTCTCCTTGTATATGATAGAAATAATTATTTCTACACCTTTTCTAACTCCCATTCATTTCTCTTTTATACCTCTTCATGCCTTTTGGAAATGGTGTGATTTATCCCAAGGGATATGATCTCTCTAAAGGTGGTCAGCCATCATTAATACATATCTGACTACAAATTAAAAACATTTTATTGCTAGTGAGCATTGTCAATTGTTGTCCATCACACTGGGCGAGTCTAGAGCTCTGGGCGACTCCAAAGCTTTTGAGTGAGTCCAAATCTCTAGACGAGTCCAAAGCTACTGAGTGAATCCGAAGCTTTGGGCAAGTCCGAAGCTATTGAGTGAGTCCGAAGCTTTGGGTGAGTTTGAATCTACTTAATGAGTCCAAAGCTCTGAACGAGTCCATAACTTGCCCTTCACTTTGCCTTTGACATCAATGACAATATTCCAATAATCTCCCCTTTGTCATTGATGGCAATCCTTGTAGAAAAATGATATATGAACTCCCCCTTTGCTGTAGTTCTCCTCCTTTGCTCATCTTTTCTTTAATTCTCCCCCTTTGACATCAATGGCAAAAAGACACAACATAATCGCAATGTATATCACCAAAAATATCCATGGAGCTGAATAATATTATGAGTAGCTCCCCTTAATCCATGTTTTTCTTGATGGATTTAATCACTAGATAAAGAATGGATCACTCCCAATTTTTTGCATTAAAAACTCAAAAGTTTATTTTGGAAGGGGCTTCGTAAAGATATATACTATCTGTTCCATTGTGACAATATACTCCATCTTTACTTGCTGATCTGCAACATGTTCTCTTAAAAAAAGATACTTGATGGAAATATGCTTAGTTCTTGAATGCATAATTGGATTCTTGGAGATGTTTATTGCACTTGTATTGTCATAGAAAATAGAAATTGAAGTGACATACTCAATTCTAAAATCACTCAAAGTTTGTTTCACCCAAAGGACTTGTGTACAACTTGATGCTATTGCTATGTACGCAGCTTCAACTGTGGACAAGGAATCTGAGAGATGTTTCGTACTCAACCATGACACAAGACTCTGTCCAAGAAAGAATGCACCTCCACTTGTGCTCTTTCTGTTATCAATGCTACCTGTGCAATCTATATCAGTATAAGTTGTCAGAGTGAAGTCCTTTCCTCTTAGGTACCATAAACCAAGATTGATAGTGCCCTTGAAATACTTGAATATCCTCTTGATTGCTTGCAAGTGTGTTTCTTTTGGTGTTGCTTGAAATCTGGCCACTAGATCTATGGCTTGCATGATATCTGGTCTTGATGCAGTAGTATACAATAGACTTCCAATAATTGATCTATACAAGGTCTGATTGACTTATGTTGACTCATCATCTTTGCTCAACTTACAACCTATTACCATTAGAGTATTTACTGATTTACAATCATCCATATTGAATTTCCTTAGCATTTTAAAAATATATTTGGTTTGAGAGATGAAGATTCCTTTACTTGACTGAGTAATTTACAACTCAAGGAAAAATGATAACTCTCCTAACATAGACATTTCAAATTATTATTGCATTACCCTGCAAATTCTTGAGACATCTTCTCATTGTCTCTGCCAAAAATAATGTCTTCAACATACACAACCACAATTCGCTAGTTCTCACCTTCAGTCTTGATGTATAGGTTACTGTCAGCCACTCCTCTCTTGAAACCTTGATCAAGCAAGTATGTGTCAAGCCTAGCATACCAGGGTCTAGGGGCTTGCTTTAGTCCATACAATGCTTTCTTCAGCCTACAAACATAGTCCTTATTCCCTGATAGAGAGAAACCTTAAGGTTGTTCTATGTAAACCTCTTCTTCAAGATTCCCATTGAGAAATGCAAACTTCACATCCATTTGATAGACCTTAAAATTAGTCATTTGACATGCAAACACTCGCTTCACTTAACTGACTGTTCATCAACTTCTGGAACACACAGGCGACTGACGTCGGTCCCTGCCTGCCTGGTGCTGCCGACGTCGGCCGACTAGCTGCCGTCGCCGGTTGCCTTCTGCACTGCATCTAACTGACGTTGGTCATGCTGCGGACGCCGATTCTTCTGGTTCTTCAACAACCTCTTCTTCGTGTCTGCAAACAGTTGAAGCTTTTAGCTCCACACCCTAACAATCTCTCACTTGGAGATAAACAACTGCTACTGTACCTATACTTGTACACCATCTATTTTGTTCCTTTGGCTCTGTATCCCTCTTCAAAGTCACTCTTGAAGACCAACCACCACACAAACCTGTGATGTTAAACCTGTCACTTATGCCAAAAGAATTTTGCTGCTCCCAAATTCTTATGACATACTTCTGAACCAACTCTACCCTTAGCTCAGAAAACTCCATGTATATGAAACCCTGCAACAAGTAACACAATACAGTAAAAGGATAATGTAGCTAATATTATCCAACCTGGTAAAGATAAAGCACAATGGTCAAACCTCCATTGCTCTGTAGCCTAATCAAGACCATATACCATAGCCTTCTGTCTCATGTGTCCATCCACTCTCTTCTCTAATATGGGAATCCATCCCTCTATCCAGTGCTTTTTTCCAGCTGACAACTCTACCAACAAATACATGTTTGGTTCTTCTCCAAGGACTCACACTCTTCATCCATGCCAAGCTCCCATTGTTTCTGGATTCTACCTGCATTGCTTCTTCCATCTTCCTAGTTCTTGACTATCAGTAAGCAATATAAAGAAGGTGAACAACAAATATGAAGTTCACTTATCATTTCTGACCTCCATATGGGTGTTTAAGACTCCTTGACAGCTAGCTGTCCACCCAACATCTATTCCAGTGATCGATCTTGGCCATCTCCCAGTCTACTCCCGATCGATGTCGGTTCCCTGCACTGACCCTGACTGCCGACGTCGTTTCCCTGGCTGACGCCGGTGTCCCCCTACCGACGTCGGTCCTAATGACTGACATCGGACTTCTCCTGCCCGACCTATCGACCCTGTTGGTCTGCACATGACTGATATCGGTATCTGGCTGACCGACATCGGTCCTAAGTGATCGACATCGGTGTCTGTGTGTCCCTGTAAGTGATGAAATTTTCATATGCGAGCTCATCTTGGATCAAACCTCTGTCCATACTGCCCTGCTCAGATTTAATCAGCCCCTGTGACTGATCTCTGTCCTTCATCTCCTCCATAAACACCAAGGCTTCTTTGTTCCTATCAAAAGCATCAAATTTCTTTTTTCTGCAATGAACTCTATCTATGCTTTTCGAATCTGAACACATACCTTTTGAATCAAAAACGTCCATTCCCTTCTTATTCATGTGACCAAGCCTATTAAGCCACATCTTCGAATCTACACTAGAAGTAGAATCAGTAATACAAGTAGACAGATAAAGAGTATCTACTTTCTTACCTCTTGCTAGAACAAGTGCACCCTTGGTAACCTTCCAAAAATCTGCTGTGAGGGTTATTGTGCATCCCTCATCTCCCAATCTTCCTACAAAAATTAGACTCTGCTTCAGAATTGGAACATGCATGACCTCCTTCAACACCCATGTGTTGTCAATCTGCAATCTCACCTGCACTTTCCCTTTGCCAACTATCTGACAAAGCGTACCATCCCCTAAATAGAGCACTCCAAAGTCTCCTTGTTCATACTCATGAAACAAATCTCTGTTTGGGGATGCATGAAAAGATGAACCAGAATCTAGAATCCATGATCCTACCTGACTATCCAAAGAAAGTATGAGAGCGTCCTGTACCACAATATTTGCATCCTTTGCTTCTTCAATACCTGCATGTTGATTCTCTTTATCTCTCAACCAACACTCCTTCTTTGTATGTCTTTTCTTTCCACAAAACCAGCAGGTAATACCTTTGGACTCGGATCTCCTTCCCGACCTTGATTTCCCTTGCTCAACCTTCTCCCTTTGCCTTCCCCTGCTTTCTGCACTTAGAGCATTCCCTGATGATTCACCTGTGCTTCTCCTACGTATTTCTTCATTCAAGATCACACTCACAACATCATCAACTTTTAAGATTTTAGAAGCAGATGCAGAATTACTTACTGCCATAACCAAACTGTCCCAACTTTCAGGCAAAGAACATAAAATCAAGAGAGCCTTTACCTCATCATCAAAAACAATATTGACTGAAGCTAATTGGTTTACCAAACCATGAAAATCATTGAGAGAGTGTGTACCGATACACCTTCCTGCATTTGCAAAGTAAATAGCTGCTTCATAAGATATACCTTATTAGAAGCCGAGGGCTTTTCGTATAAATTTGCCAAAGACTTTATCAACTCTTCCGTTGTCTTGCACTGTGATAAGCTGGAAATCACAGACGATGCAAGGCTTAACCTTATGAAATCGAGAGCCTTCCGATCAAGAACACTCCATTCTTCATCCTTCATATCTGTGGGCTTGCATGCAACCCCACCCAACGGTAAGTATAGATCCTTCTGATACAGATAATCCTCAATCTGCATCCTCCAATGTTGATAATTCTTGCCGTTAAATTTCTCCATTTGTAGCTTACTTTCTTCTGCCATTGCTGAACTCCCACTCAATCAGAAAACCCTGTGAATGACCTGTAATCAAAAAATTAACCTGCTTCCTGCAAATCGTAGCTCTGATACCAGCTGTTAGGTGACCCCTGATCCAACGGAAGCATAATTGATTACTTTTTTATAAGCAATTAAACACGGAATTATACCAGAATGAAAAAGTAACTAGAAACCTGAGACAACAAAGAATTTGAGAGACAATACACACTCTTGTATTAGATATTACTAGAAAAAAATACAATAAGATGCCACTTCTTCCTCCACATCAAAGGCTTGCCACACCTCAAGACCTTCTTCCCTCTCTCTCTTGCTCAACACAAAACCAACTCTACAACTTGAGTTGCTATCCCTCCTTGAATGCTTCAGCTGATCTCCTTGACCTTACACCTGTAGATCTCCTTGACCTTGCTTGCTTCAATGCTTTTACTTGCCTTCTTGGTAATTACAATACAAGCCTCATGGGTTTTTAAATAGAATCCCATGGTTACAAAAATAGAAATCTAACTACAATAATTAGACACGTAGCTCGTGACTATAATTAGTCATTTGACATGCAAACACTCTCTTCACTTAACTGACTGTTCGTCAACAGCAGTTCTGGAACACACAGGCGACCGACGTCGGTCCCTGCCTGCCTGGTGCTGCCGACGTCGGTCGACTAGCTACTGTCGCCGGTTGCCTTCTGCACAGCATCTGACCGACGTCGATCATGCTGTCGACGCCGATTCTTCTGGTTCTTCAACAACCTCTTCTTCGTGTCTGCAAACAGTTGAAGCTTTTAGCTCCACACCCTAACAACATTGTTTGAACAAACATATATTTTTCCTTTTTTGATTAACTTCCTCTTGCTTCTCTCTCCATGTTTTTTTAGATTCCTTTTTCTTTATAACCTGGGTATTCACTTTCTTCCTTTGTTTAGGGGTTTCTATGAAAACACTCCTACAAATTCGTGCTATATGACCAAAGTTATTGTAATTATAGCATACAATGTCACTTTCTTTGTAATTTGATAATGGTGCAAATGAGTTATAGTTTTTATTGGAAACTCCATAAGTGCCGTTTCCATAGTTCCATGCATATTCATTTCTTGCATGTGCATTACACTCTATTTTTCTTTGACCAAATTGATTGCAAGAATAAAAATAACCATAAATGTAGCTTGTGTACCTTATCACATTGTTCTGCCTTGATAGAAATGATTTTATGAGATCTCTAATAGGGATGTTCTTACCTATGTTTTCTCTATGAGGAGAATTGACATGCTATGTCTTCTTTTCGCTTTCTACATTTAAATACCTTTTATGTGCATCCATATAGTTCTTTGGCTTCTCTGTATTTATCCTCTTAGGTGGTTATGTAGTTTTTGCACTCTGCCCTTCTTTAGTGCATTTTTGCTTCTCTTCACAACCAAGACTAGTCTTGATGCATGATGACCTTTGGCAATTGAGAATCTCATGTAGTACTCTGGTGCTTTTAAATTTAGCATTAGCACATGTCTTCTCCAATTCCTTCTTTAAGAAATCAATTTATGATTCTAGCTTGGCAATGTGGTCTTCTTTTGCCTTAAGTTGGACTCTTACTTCTTCTTGTGTCTTCTTAGCTTCTTCTATTTCAGTCTTTAGACTAATGATGACCTTTTCTGACTCTTCAAGGCTATGAGACATTTATGTTTTTAGGTCAAAATTTTCTTCTTCATATTTTTGAATATGTAATCTTTGTTTCAAATTTTTCTTCTTAAGAACTTTTATCTCACCTAAAGCATAGCTGAGTTCTTCTTCAAGATTTAGTTCTCCTTCATCCTTGACATCTTCCTTCTCTTTCAAGGTGTCTTCACTTGTAGAGGCATAATTTGTTATTCCTATATCCATGAACAATGTTTCTTCTCTATCATTTCCTGAAATGCTCTCATCACTGTCCTTAACTGAGCTAGTATCCTTTTTATAATAGAGACTTTTCTTGTGCTTACCAAACTTTTTATTATTTTCATTTTGTTTGAAGCTTTTATTGTATTTATCTTTGCTTTTCTTTTTATTTCTTTCCTCATTGTGATTTTCCTCATCATCACTATCATCCTTATGTGGACATTTAACAACAAAGTGCCCTATTTTACCACAATTAAAACACTTGAAAGGTAGCTTACCTTCGTATTTGTTGGATCCTTTTTTAAGCTTTCTAACAAATAGGGCCTCCTCATCTTATTCATTGTTGGTGCTATCACTTGATTCAGTGTCTTTATATTTCCCTTTCTTAGAAGCTTTTAAAGTTTCTTCCTTCTTAGATGATTTTTCCTTTTCAGTCCTCATCTCATAAGCCATGAGAATTCCATGTAACTCGTCCATTATTAATTTTTTTTAGATCCTTTATTTCTTCGATTGCATAAATTTTTGAATCGTATATTAAAGGTAAAGACCTTAATACCTTTTGGATGATTATAGATTCTTCTAATTTTTCACTAAGCCCTCTGATGATGTTGACAATTTCATCTACATGAAGTAGATACGCTGCAATGTTTTCATCCTCTTTCATATTCAAACTTTCAAATTGTCTCCTGTGACTTTGAAGCTTGGCCATCTTTAATTTGTTATTTCCTTAATAGATGGTCTTAAGTTTATCCCAAATATCCTTATCCGAGTCACACTGCATTACTTTTACAAATTCATATTCTAACAAACCACACATAATAGCATTCATAGCTTTTGCCTTATTTTCACTAGCCTTCTTTCCTGTTGTATCTGTTGGTGGAGTCTGTGCTGTTGTCTATCCATCCACAACTACTTGCCAAATGTCAAAACTAAAGGCCATTAGATATGTACTCATCCTTATACTCCAGTCTGCATAATTTTTTCCATGGAACAATGGAGCCTTGTTGGTGGAGAAACCTTTCTAAACTTAATGACTGGCCATGTGTGATTTCAGGATCTGCCTTCCAGTGGTTAAATTGATCTTAAAGGAACCTTGCTCTGATACTAATTGTTGAGCACACACCACACTGAGAGGGGGGGTTGAATCAGTGTGTAATAATAATCTACTTACTTTTTAATTAACTTTCATAATGAAACCAGTCACAAAGAACAAGTAAATGTGCAACACAAAATTTACGTGGAAAACCCTCGATGGGAATAAACCACACTTGAAAGACTACTTGGATCTACTGTCTAAATCCACCCATAAAATTAATAATTCTTTTTATAAAAGTTTTGTAGGAACCAACCTACTTGGAGACACCAATCCCATTGTCAAGTACCAAATTAGCAAGAGACACAAATATCTTTGACTTGAAGCACCAACTTAGTGAAAGACACCGATATTTCTATTCTGAGACACTGATCTCACTTAAATAATTTCCACCTTCTCACTATTGCTTTGTCAACAAATGATGGCACAATCAAGTTTCACTCTTCTCCCTCTTCTTCCTCTTCTTCTCCTTGTATATGATAAAAATAATTATTTCTACACCTTTTCTAACTCCCATTCATTTCTTTTTATACCTCTTAGTGCCTTTTGGAAAGGCTATGATTTCTCCCAAGGGATATGATCTCTCTATAGGTGGTCGGCCATCATTAATACATATATAACCACAAATTAAAAACATTTTATTGTTGTTCGACCTTGTCAATTTTTGTTCATCACACTGGGTGAGTATAGAGCTCTGGGTGAGTTCGAAGCTACTGAGTGAGTCCAAAGATCTGGGCAAGTCCGAAGCTATTGAGTTTGAAGTTCTGGCTGAGTCCAAAGCTACTGAGTGAGTTTGAAGCTTTGAGTGAGTCCAAAGCTCTAGGCGAGTTTGAAGCTACTAAGTGAGTCCAAATCTTTGGGCAAGTTCAAAGCTACTGAGTGAGTCCAAAGCTCTGGGTGATTCTGAAGCTACAGAGTGAGTCCAAATCTTTGGGCAAGTTCAAAGCTACTTAGTGAGTCCAAAGCTCTGGGTGATCCTGAAGCTACTAAGTGAGTCCAAAGCTCTGAGCGAGACCGTAGCTTGCCCTTAACTTTGCCTTTGACATCAATGACAATATTCCAATAAGCAGTTCTATTATAGTTGTTGGTCCCATAGGCTGCTCTGTCTCATGGATGTTGTTAAAATATTTCATTCATTCATTCAATGGAGGCAAAAGGAGGTCAATGGCGATCTGTAAAGAACACAAATAAATTGGGAGAAAGTCAACAATTTGGGAATACAACACTTTGTTGCAAAAAAAATCCAAAGACAAGATTATGATAACCAAGCAATTCTTTTTGAAAAATAGACTAAAATGTTTCATAAGGAGTTGTTGCAATCCACAAAACACCATTAAAAGAAAGAACTCAAGTAGCATGTTCATTAAAATAGAATAGATATGACTCTATTAGAAGAGAGAGCACTGATGAACAAGCAATAAAAATGTAAAAAGAAATATGGGTAAAATTTGATTCATTGTTCTAAGAATCCTAAGGGAAGTGGTCCCATGGGAGGGTGGCTCCTAAATTTTATTAGGGGGTACTGTAAAGTAAATTTAGGAGCATATGTAGCAAAAGTGGTCCCATGGTATAAAAATTCTGAATGTATGCTACAATTTTATAGGGGATAATATTTAAAATTATTATAGTTTTATTTATAATTAAAGTTTAGACAAATTTTGAGCACTCATAAATTTACATTTGATAGAATATCTTCCTAAAAAATGGGAGCAAGTATGGGAACTCTTAGGCCCTCCCACCCCTTTTTTCAACCCCCTTAAACTTTCCCCTAAAAAATTAGCTAGCTCCTTATTTTTAGGAAAAAATTATAAAATATTCCTATTTCTATGTCTTTAATTTTTTATGGGGCCAACCACTCATTAAAAATAGGAGCTACAACTCCTTCCATGGGACCCCTGCTTAAGGAAATTAGGTTGATTGATGATACCCTTGGATGAAACCAAATATAGATGCGTTTACCATTATATTATAAGTTTGAGAATTGTAGGAGAATTTATAATGCTTAAATTCAACATGAGAGCCATGATAGTTTCACTTAATATCCTCCCTTAACCTACATCCAAAATAAGTGTTGACAAACATTGGCTGAATAGTTCTCCAATAATCTAACTGTCTTGTTAGGAGACCAATAACCCCTTGTATGTAAGTGAGAAAAAAAGAGATTTACTTTGTGATTTTAATGAAGATAATCACCTCATAAATATATATAAACGCACGAAAATTCACTTGGTGCCTTAGGAAACAGGTTAACCATTTTATTGATGTGACAATAGATAGACACCTGCATGGTAAACATAATCAATTACATTCATAAATGATATCAAGAAAGTATTTTATTGAGTCTCATATCGTTATCCTCTTACATTATCTATCATTAAAGATAGCAAGCAATATGGATCTCATGTCAAAATTTTAGAGTATGTGGATGAAAGATCCCACTTTATAAAGTTAATCAAATAATGGTGAGAATAGAGAGTCCATATAAGGAAGCCATTTGTGTGTATTCACACTAAAAACTAAAAACCAAACATCAAAGAACATCGGAGTAAAAATTGTCCAAGAACATTGTTGGCCCCAAATATATGCATATATGACAATTTGCACAAGAATACACATCTATTTTGGGGTACGCATAGGAAATATGAAAGGCCACAAGAGTGTGGAGGAGTTATGCACAATGATTCTAAATAACATGTAAAAAAGTGTGCAAGAGTACATGTGTCAAGAGAAGATGGAGGACACACATCCCTGATGAGTTGGATCTAGGGAGGCTTCTTCTAGAGAGACTACTGTGGATCTTTACAATAAATTCATTTTTTATTATGTAGGGAGACTTCTTCTAGAGAGACTACCATGGATCTTTATAATATATATTATTTTATTATGTTCCAACTCATCAAGTATGCATTCCCTCCATCTTCCCAACACTTGTACTTTTTTGCACTTTTTTTTGCATGTTGTTTGGAATCCTTGTGCATATCTCCTTATGTACACTCTCGTGGCCTTTCCTCTTTCCCATGCATACCCCTAAAATTCCCACACATTCCTATGCAAATCATCATACTTAGCCAAAATATCTATATTATATATATGCACATATCTAGGGCCAACAAACACACTAAATTTAAGGAAAAAAGAGGATCAAGGACAACATGCATACATAAAATTGAATTGATTGTTGCATAACCCACAATATAAATATGGGGGAAAGAGAGAGCTCATGGTTCAATGAAATTATCTACTTGATAAAAATGAATGATACTTTAGGAAGAAATCCAATATATAATGGATAAAAGAAGACAAAAATTCCAAATATTTTCACAAGTCAATGATGAAAACCCATTTCCATATAGATGTTGTAAATATAAAGAATGGTCTTTATTTTATGCTTTATTCTCTTCCTTTATTCCTACCTTGGATGAGTTGTATTTAAGCAAAATATGCATGATATGTATGCCAATTGTGCTTCTTTGATGTCTTCTAAATATGTGTCTCTTGTACTCAATGTAATCACTTATGTAATAAAAGAGTGTATTGTTATATAGCTATCTGGATTATTATTCCTTTTCGTAGAAGTTCAAAATTTGATCTTTGTTCAACACATTTGGATGATCTTGAGATTTATGCCAAAACAAAAACAAGTTCAGGGTTGAGCTGAAATTTTGCAAGGAGGAAAAAAAATACATTTGATTCTACTTGCTTTCTCAAAAGAAAACAATTATGCACACCATGTGTAAAATAGGAAAATAAAGATTTGTTTTGTAACATAGTAAGATATCATTGTAAAAGCATGTATGTCATATATAATATGACCCCAAATGATCTTGAAGTATAATCTATATAAGCACAAGTATAACACATCCCCAAGTGAGCAACATATAAGCAATGTAAGCATGATAACAATGATATGTCTCTCATACAAAACATACGAGCACTCTAAACATAGTAGAAATATGCCCTTCATAGGCATCATGCAATCAATGAAGCACAATAATAACATGCCTCAATATAATCAATGTAGTAGCATATATATCAAAGGAAAGCATACATATCAAAAGAAAGCATACACATGGAGCCTTGCTCCAATAGATGCATGATAGGAATCATGGAGCATAGGGAAGAAAACAATAACCTTTGCATGAGATGGATAATGGAAAATTAATAAACATTGTACATGAGATAGATCATGACACCAATAATATAGCAATGCAGAGGAAATAAAACAAGTGCGGAATAGAAGACACACTAAGCACATAGTAAGCATGTCACACTTGGAAGAAACATGTACATCAATGTTACACACAAAGAGAAACAAATACATAGAAGAATCAGAACACACAATGTAAACAATGAAAAATACATGATGTAAAGTATATAGTTGAAGCCAAGAAAATACATCAATCATAGGGCATATAATAGAGGCACACGAAATAATAAGCAGTTGAAGCAAACACATTGAGTATTATGCAGAAAGAGAAGCACGCCAAATAGTAAACACATAAAGCAAACACATCAGACACTCTAAAATAAAATCAACATAAAAGAAGTAAATAACTCATATAACTAGGCACACATCAACATTAAAGTCAAAGCAAGTACAATGGGATTATGAGCATACATAGAATCACTAAGCACAAAAGGTATACACAAGGTAAGATAAACCACCATATAAATAATCTCATGAAAGCTCAATGCAATAAAGGAAATCATGAAAGATGGAGCTTTAAGCATCATTAGGAGATGTCCTAAAACACTCTTAGAGTATGAAATGTGCACCCAACCAATAGTTTTTTTTTTTGAAAAGGTAAAAAGGTTTATTAAAAAAGAATTATACTACGAACAAAGGGTTGCTAATAATGGCCAACCCAAAAAACTTAAGAAAATAATAAAAAATAACCCTAAAATAACTGGGTTGTAGAGAACACCAAGACTTAGGTTGTTCCAAACCTAAGTTAATTCTTACATAAATTCGTACTGGCCAATCAAAAAACCATCTGGTTCACTACCTGCCAATCTGACATGTCCCTATCTTGATTAGAAGCCAATTTGTATCTTGCTAATCTTGCACTAGCATATTTTGCTAAAAAGTCAATAAAAACATTATGTTGTCTAGCAACATAGACCATAATGACAACCTCAAAGTATTGCCAAATATATTTGATTTGAGTCACTAGATTACTTATTCTCTAATCTTTCGAATCAAAATTAGTAATAAGATTTAATAAACCCACCATGATTTGTGAATCAAACTCAATTATAAGATTATAGACCCCTGCCTCCCAAGCATTGAAAAAACTTTGATTGATAGCTCATCCTTCAACTTCACTGTTATTAGCCTTTCCAAGACCCTTTAGCTCCCAATGAAGGATTTTCCTTATAAATTATTGTCTAAGAAAGCCAATACCAACAACCCTTGGGTTATTCTTAACAACACCATCTGAATTTATCTTTTCCCAACCCTTACGAGGAGGTTTCCAATTGTTTAGAATCTATGGCTTGGAAGTCCCCTTATACTCCTGGGTTTCTTGACCGATGAGTTTGAATGGTTTCAAAAACCTTAGTAATTCCAAACCAACTCCCATGGATTTATTTTTTTGTGAAAAAATCTAGAATTTATTTCTAGCCAAATGTGTCACCAAATGAAATTCGGACATAAGGATCATCCCATTTGAATAAAGGTATTTTAAAATTTTCTACGTGTCCAAGTTTCTCATAAATTTATGATATTTAGTTGAAAATGTAGTTGAAATTTAAAGAGTTTTAATGAACTGGTCCAAATCTCCTGGGTAAAAACACACTGAAACAACAAATGATCAATTGTCTCCTCATAAGAATTACACATGATGCATTTTGAAGGACCATGAAAACCTCTCTTCATAAGGTTATCATAGGTTAGACAACTCTTGTGCATAGTTCCCCCAGCTATTAAATTTATCTTAGGCCAATTGTTAATCCATAATTACCAATTATATATATATATATATATATATATATATATATATATATATATATATATATATATATATATATATATATATATATATATATATATATATATATATATATATATATATATATATATATGCAGATCCTTCATCTATCTCAATAATATCATCAATATCATGTATGTAAGCAAATGTAACCTCTATCAATAGGCGAGTAATCATAATATTACAAGTTGTGTACCCATGTAAAACTCAAAGATAAAGGCAAATAATTAAAAAAGACATAAAATCATCAAATAAATACACTAATCACAAAAAATAAGACAAGAAGGAAAAAACAAGAAGAGTGAAGAAGGAATCCCTAATAACCTACATCTTCCCTTATAACTATGCATGGCGTGGGCATGTGGCCTAATATGTGTTGTCATCATGGGGAAGTTTACTTATGCTTTTGGAGTGAGACACAAAAAACACAAGTAATGGAGGTAAGCAAAAGAAATGATCACAATTAAGCAAAAGGAAAGGTGAGAAGAATGACACATGTATATAAAAAGGAACAATAAGTAGAAAAAAAGGAAGGGGGAAACTCAAAACACATAGACCATGAGAGGAACTAGATAAGGAAAGGTGAAAAAGGAAGAAGGTAACTTCAAAATCCAAGCAAGAATACAAAAGATTTGGAAGAAAATAAAGGCAAAGGAAGACCCACGTTGGTAACAAATGAGAGAAGGATAGAGAAGAATAAGGATTCCAAAAATCCACATGTGAAACGAAAGAAAGAAATACAATGCAAAAAAAAAAAAAAAAAGCAAGCAAGAAAAAAAGCAAAAGAAAAGAAACTATGTACAGGAAAATATAAATAGATCAGGGGCACACATACAAGGTTAGCAAACAAGGCTAATCAATAATATTAGGTGAGTAATCATCATAATATATATGTGTAGAATCAGTCATATTATCAAGAGTAAGATCAGGATGTTTAGGTGTCCATGAGTCTAAGAAATATAGTATATTGTAGTAATCATTATTGTGGTTGTCATCAATGTAATCATCACTATCATTTATTTTATGCTTTATACCTCATTTTAAAGTAGACACTCTCTTATCTAAATGCCAATTTTTTAAAAATGGATCATTTATAGGTGTATTTTCTTATATAAGCGCAAGAGGTTGTGATAAAATTACCTTACTAAGTTGAAAAGTAGATATTTGAACTTTATGATCAATCATTTGAAGTCTTATGATTGATTGTTGCTTTGGTAACTCGTTAGGTAAAACGTCATGTTGCATTTGTAGTGGAGGATCATAAGTAGGGACTCGAATTGTAATCACTTGTTTATTATGAACACATTTTAATCATTGATGTAATGTTGGCATTATTACTTTTATTTGATTTATCCATTGTCTTTCAAACAAAATGTCATATGTCTCATTATTCAGTCATACATGAAACCAAACTAAAATGGTCTTAGTACCTATTGTGATGGGTAATGTTATGTATCCAAGTGGTTTCCTAGTGATTCCATCATATCCTTAAATAATCCCAGTCGTACCAATTCTATACTTTTGACCATATCCAAGGTGGGTAATAAATTTCTACGTGCACAATTAATACTTGAATCATCATAAATCATAATTCCACTTGTTTCCCTTGAATGTGTACCATTGAAAGCTTGAATGGAAATAGGTTTATTTTTAGTCATGTTTCGGAATCTCAAAATCATATAATATAATTGGAGGAGGCTCTTTATGCTTTGTATTGACCACACCTACAAATCCATCAAATGTATGAGTTTTTAAAATTTGAAATGTTTGTATTTAAACTACCATATGAACATTGCCTTGGTCTTTAGATTGAGAGGTATGATTTGGAAGAGAATATATAAAAAAATCAAATGTTTATTAGGTTGAGCCATTGATTCATTCAAATTACTATTGAAACCCTTTACCTAATTTGATTATATTCAATGTGGTCTTGGTCCTTATGTTTAAAAGTTATGCATATGTTGGAAGAATGTCTAGAGCAAGTATGATAATCAAAATATGCACAATAGTTCTTAGGCATAGGCCTAGATGGATCCAACTCTATAATAGGCTATAAATTAATCATATTATAATTAATTAATCATTTAAGCACAATTTGAGGACTTTCACTCAATATTTTAAATTATCTCCATTCCCTCTGTCATGATAAGACTAACTAGTTGGGTGGTTGATCCACCACATTAACTACATTTTTAGCTTCAATCTCAAGTTGAAAATAATTGTTACTAATATTAGCTTTGAAGTTTGATTTACCTTAGAGTCTTGATCCACTAGAGGTAGGGGTATTAGTTTCATAGTTTCTAATAACATGGCAATGATCATCAAAAGATGGGTAAGTATTGAAGACCACGAGGGATGCCTTGTTCAAGTCCTTGAAGTCTATGCATATATGTATTTCCCCATTCTTATTTCGCACTAGGACTAAATTAGCAAACCACGAAGAGTGTTTGATCAAGAATATTATACTAGCTTTAATGAGCCTTGAAAGATCCTTTCTCATTGAAGGCTTGAGTTTTGGGTTGACAAGCCTTTGATTTTGGCAAATTAGCTACACATTGGGGTCTTGCTCAATAGTGTGTTGGGATAAGCTTAGATCAAATCCTCTAATGTCCTTATAAATCCATGCAAAGATATCATCATATCACCTACTAAGTTTGATAAAGTTATTAATTTTTGGTGGGGAACATACCTTGCTGGATTTCAAGATCTTGCCTTTTAGAATGGTCATTTCCATAGATATCTCCTCCTTGACTTGCATACTTTGCCTCTCTCCCTGGAGCTAGTAATCAGAATTGAAGATGTTTTCTAAGGTAACTAACCCATTGGACAACTTGTTGCATTTCAATTGGATGATATGATCCCTGTATTAGGCTTGAAGTTGTGACTATCTCCGAGCACTGGACTCAACTTCATCTTGCAGGAAGCATATAATCTACTCATCACTATCGAATGCTTGCCAATTATTTGCATTGTTAGGGACTGCTATCTTGATTACAAGTTTGACGAGTTATTCAAATCTTTTTGTTACATTACATGGGATGTCATATTGTGCACCTATATTTACGAGTCTATCCACGTTAGCATTCTGTAATCTTGGTATGGAACTAATATTGAATGCATAAAAGCCTTCAATCATATCCCACACCCTATGCTTGTAGGATTTCAAAGAGACATTTTTGGTCATGCTCTACACTCTAACTTGGTTTACAACTAGTTAACTATCACAAAATTCCTATATCACCTTGATTTCTATATTTCACATAAGCTAGAGACCTTAGATCAATGCCTTATATTATACAGTGTTATTCATGCAACCAAACTATAACCTAAAGACATGGAAATATCTCTCCTTTTGAGGGGAGACTAACATCACATCATGTCTAGTACCATTTTTTGATTTGGGAACCATCAAAGTATATTTTCCATGTGCCTTCAATATCCTCTTACACCTTTATGAGCTCAGGTATCATAGAGTCCTCCTCAAGGATGAAATACGTGCCTAGCCCTATCTATTATGAATTTTCATATAGGTTATATTAATAACATTTGCATGCCCACTCATTAATAAAAAAATCTCAAACCTCTTCAAGTGGTGTTGTGGATTCATGGAGAATTGTATTTTCCTCTTGATCGAACATTGTGCAATTTAATTTGACTGGGATGGGAGAGTACAACTCAACTTGAATTTTGAAGATGGGTTCAACTCTAATTATCACCTTAGTTTTATATCTAGTTCTAAGTAACATATGCAACTAGTTTGAAGATAAATATCCACCCATATTTGTCATGAAGTCTTGGGAGAGGCATATGGCAAAGTAGGGAGGCAAGTTGATGACTGTAATGTCTTATGTAATCTAAAGGATTGGGCATGCATGCAACGTAAGATTTAGATATTTGATGATTCTTATGGTCTTGACCATTATGCCATCCAACTGGACCAATCCATTTGAAATAGGAGAATACACAATTCCAAGCATATCTGCAATATTCTTTAGCATCACTAAGCTACGTGCACCTAATTCAATCATGCAATTATATACAATATGTTTGCGAATAACCAATGAAATGTAAAAAAGGGGGTGGCTTAGTGATGTTACGCACTTCCTCCTTTGGTTGACATAGACTCATAGAGATGGAAGGTATGGGATATGATGTCTCACATGCCTAAAAGTTCTTCAGAGCATCCTACAATAAATTCCTTGAGAAGGAATAGTAATAATATCCCACATAGTAACATTGAGGTTCATATTCTTAATTTTTTTGACTATGTCAAAGGGAATTTGGGATCCCTTTGGTTGTGTTTTTTGAGCGGTATTCTCCTCTCACACTTTTTCATTAGTTTGAGGCTGATCTTCTCTCTACATGGATTTCATTGTGTGTACTAAAGGTTGTGTGAGTGTCCTGACTTAGACCTCTATGCGCATATCTTATGGTGTTGTTGTTGGTAGTACCTTCTCCATTGCTCTCCTTTTGAATCTTGTATTGAAAGTAATCAGGGTGCTTATTGCTTCTATCACACCACTTTAATTTACATAGTTAAAGTTTTCCTCGTGCTAATTAATAATATTGGACCCATCTTATTACTGCACTATCACTTGAGTTTTTTCTCCCTATAGAGCTAAAATATTTGCCTTCTCTTGAGGTTGTGATAGAATTTTCACCATCAGTGCTTGGTTTAATGTCCCATTTGCACATGTATCTTGATTATGTAGTTAACTGCATGGGAGACACCATTCAAAATTATGTGCAAGATTGTTTTGTATGGGTATAAGGGCTCTAGAGGTGCTACAAGTGTTTCTCTACGTTTTTGATAATTGCATTCAGAAGAAGAAACTAAAGGTTAAATGGTCAGGGGTTTGTACGTTACCTGGATTAAGTTGCGCACCGTATCCAAGTGTTTTAGGAGCTCCTCTTTGGCTGTAGAGGAAGACACCTGTAGATAAGAATAAGACTTAAACAAAGAGAGTGTTAGATAAAGATATGGTGGACTGCCAAGCAACGCTCGGTCCCGAAAGTGTAAAGCTCCGTGAGGGATGAAAGTCCACTATTTGACAAAAAGAGTGTTGTTTGAAAAGAAATAATGAAAGACTAAGAAAGAGAAAGTAGACAACACGTACCTGTTCTCTGTAATCAATCTATCACAGTCATCGACGTCGGTAGTCTTGCCGGCGTTAGTTGGTCAATATGCCGATGTCGGTTATGTTACCAATGTCGGTAGGGGTAGTGGGCCTTGGACGGGTTTCAGGTTATGTCTGTGGTCGATAGAGGAGTTTGGGAGTTTAAGGGTCTGTGCAGGGTTGCAAGATAGTGAATAGGGTCTGAGAGGGGGCAAAGGTCGGGGATAGGTGTAAAAAGAGGATAAGAATAGAAGGAAGGCTTTTCAGCCTTTCTATGTAGGAAGTCGGGTCTGGTTGATAGTATTTAGAAATAGTAAATAGAAACTAATTACTAATGTATTCTAAATTACTAAAATGAAACAGAAGAATACTTAGCTATGTTAGAAGAACCAAGGGTGTTAGAATGCGTATTCCTATTGTGGCTGATGTTGAAGCCCTCGTGCAATGTTCTAATCCAATCTGAAGTCACTTGTGCAGAGTTTTTATATCCAGGAGAGCGTTAGTCAAAGTCTGATGTTTGGTCTCAAAGTGTGTGCATCGATGTCTCAGAGTCTGGGAGGAAGAATTTGGGATCAGCGATTAGACATTAGACCTAGGCTCAAGGTTAGAACCTAGTTTAAATAACCGATGTCAGCGATCCTGTCGGCGTCGACTGACATCTAATCGACGTCGGCGGCCAGAGAATGGGTAAAAGGGCTATTTTTAGTCCTTTGCCCATTCTCCATCTGCCAAGTGCATTTACCATTGGAAAATGGTCAAAAGATGGGTTTATTAGGCACGAGAGTTAGTTAGGAGGTTAGAATGGAGTGAGAATAGGTCATGGGTAGATGACCTAGTCTCAGGGTGACTCATAGGGTAGGAAATGGTCTTAGGGCGAGGTGTCCAAGGTGAGGTGTCCCAAGTGAGGTGTCTAGGGTGATGTCATTAATTTAAAATAAGTTATTTATTTTAAATTAATAAAGTGTGTAAGTGTTTAGAAGTGGACCAAGGGGGGTCAACACAATATTGGTGTTTACATTTGCCCCTTTTTGTCTTATTGGTTACTCTGACGAACTGCAAGACACAAATAAGAGTAAGTTGCCCCACGTATGGGATAAGGTGTAGGTTGCCCCAAGTATGATGATGAGGTATTCCCCCTCAAAGTGAGAGTCGAGGGAAGGTAACCTAATATTGGTTGCTGATTTGATAGGTAGTGGATGAGTATGGTGAAGTTGGAGTGTGAACGCTGCAATAGTTGAGATTGCACGTATACCACTTCACATGATAGGTAGGTCAAATTGTTGCAGACAAGGTCGAGGAGCACTAAAATCGAAGTAATCGGTCTCCAGCTTTTTGGTTGTAGCTGATTGGGTTAAACGATCAAAGTTGTGGCTCTAATGGTCGAGGAGGACTAAAATTAAACTAATCAGGCCCCAACTTTTTAGTCGTCACTGATTGGGTTAGATCAATCAAAGCATTATCTCTAATGGTCGTCATGTTCCAAGTATTTGGGCTAGGAAGTGCTCTTGGAAAACACAAAAATGTCACAAATATTGGGGATCAACTTGGTCTCGATTCGACAATAGGTGTGAGGGTCGTAATGTGGGATGCATACAATTTGCTATCCATTCGTGAGGTAGCATATATGCAATCAAAATAACTAAGGCAGAGTTGTCTCAAAAGTGGTTATGGTCTGAGGAGATAGTCACGATCTCCAAGGTCATTGGTTGAGTCGGGCTGAGATATAAGTGATCTCAAGTGTTTTTTGTTGTGGTTAGGGAGATGTAAATGATCTCCAATGTGCCCCATGAGAAGTCTAAGGTGACTTCTACAGTGTCAGGGCTGGTTTTTTGGTCATGATTTTGGGTTGGTATAGATAGTTGGTCCATTAGATAGATGAACCAATGAATGGCCGAGCTATCCTCAGAAAACTTCATGTCAACTGAGTGCTACCTACATAGCCCCTATTTTAAGGGCCTCAGGCCAATGTAGTTCTCCCCAAAAGGGAAGAAGAGGGTTGGTTATGGATTGGTTTTGACTAGGTTAGGTTATGGTTAAAGGTTATATGGTTGGTCCATCAGGTAGATGAATGAATGAATGACCGAGCTAACCTTAGAAGACCCGGTGTCAACTGAGTGTTGCCTACATAGCCCCTATTTTAAGGGCCTCAGGCCAATGTAGTTCTCCCCAAAAGGGAAGAAGAGAGTAGGTTATGGATTGGGTTTGACTAGGTTAAGTCATGGTTAAAGGTTATATGGTTGGTCCATCAGGTAAATGAACGAACGAATGGCCAAGCTAACCTCAGAAGATGCCATGTCAACTGAGTGTTGCCTACATAGCCCATGCAAGGGGCCTCAGGCCAATGTAGTTCTTCCCAAAAGGGAAGAAGAGGGTAGGTTATGGATTGGGTTTGACTAGGTTAGGTCATGGTTAAAGGTTATATGGTTGGTCCATCAGGTAGATGAACGAACAAATGGTCGACGTCATTAGGGAAACGAACAGGTGAATGGCTGAGCTAACCCCAGAAGACTCCGTTTCAACTGAGTGCTGCCTACATAGCCCCTATTTTAAGGGCCTCAAGCCAATGTAGTTCTCCCTAAAATGGAAGAAGAGGGTAGGTTGTGGATTGGTTTTGACTAGGTTAGGTCATGGTTAAAGGTTATATGGTTGGTCCATCAGGTAGACGAATGAATGAATGGCCGACATCATTAGGGAGACGAATGGGCAAATGGCCGAGCTAACTCCAGAAGACTCTATGTCAACTAAGTGATGCCTACATAGCACCTGTTTTAAGGGCCTCAGGCCAATGTAGTTCTCCCTAAAAGGGAAGAAGAGGGTAAGTTATGGATTGGATTTGACTAGGTCAAGTCATGGTTAAAGGTTAGATGGTTGGTCCATCAGGTAGACAAATGAACGAATGGCTGAGCTAACCTCAGAAGACTCCATGTCAACCGAGTGCTGCCTATATAGCCCCTATTTTAAGGGCCTTAGGCCAATGTAGTTCTCCCCAAAAGGGAAGAAAAGGGTAGGTTATGGATTGAGTTTGACTAGGTTAGTGTTTTTAGCATTTCCCATATGTGTCATGGTACATGCTTGAAATAATGAGGGTATGATGATGTTACAGTCTTTTCCATATTATGTGATGGTGTATTCTGTAACATTGGTGATGTGATTTTTCATCCCTAGCAATTTTCCATATTGGTGATGGTTATGCCAAAAATGAAATGAGTATGATGATGTTACAGCCTTTTCCATATTATGTGATGGTGTATTCTGTAACATTGGTTATGTAGTTTTTCATTCCTAACAATTTTCCATATTAGTGATGGTGTATGCTAAAAATGAAATGAGTATGATGATGTTACAGCCTTTTCCATATTATGTGATGGTGTATTCTGTAACATTGGTTATATGGTTTTTCATCCTTAGCAATTTTCCATATTAATGATGGTGTATGCCAAAAATGAAATGAGTATGATGATGTTACAACGTTTTCCATATTATGTGATGGTGTATTCTGTAACATAGGTTATGTTCGGTTGATAGTTTCCATGTGTATTGTTTTTCATAGAAACTAGTGTGAATGGGCTATGATAATTTATATAACACAAATTGGTATTTGTATTAAATAAATCATGATGTCATGTTAGTGGTTACAAAAAGGTTTGGTTTGGTTTGGTTTGGTTGGGTTTGGTTTGGTTAGTTTGGGTTGGTTATAAAATGATTTGGTTGTATGTGACGAAGGCATATAAGAAGTGAAAGGCGCATTGATCTTTCATTGACAAAGACCATAATGATAGTATAGATAGAGGTTGTTGGAAATAAAAGTTCCGTTCATGCATTACGTCGTTGACCATTGATTTGTGTTAGAGAAGTCTCTAATCACTTGACGTTAAGTGAGCTCAAAGTCCCTTGAGTATGTTGGGGTAATAGGTGTGATTATGTGAGATGTGAGCATAGTGTAACCCTTTTTAGCAGGGATTACTTTACCCCTTTTATAGGTGACCCTGAGAACGACTATAGGCAAGTCCATGACTTGATAGTTTGTCAGTCTCTTTTTTTTTGGTAGACTGATCAATGCGGGAAGTCTACTTGGGGATGCTTTGTTTTGTGGTCATATTGAAGCTGATCGATGCAGGAAGCTTCTGAAAATGTGCTGTTATGGTAGCAAAAGTTGGGCATATCCATCCTTCGAGGGAGTGGTCTATGTTTTTCTTTGTATATTTTAGATGTCTTTGAATAGCTGTCCTTCAAGAGAGCAGTCTACTAATTACAGCAATAATATAGCTGTCCTTCGAGGGAGTAGTCTACACTTATAGTTTATGACCTTTGGTTAGGCATCTCAGTTTTATATGTTTGTTTTGTTGACGGAACCTTTAGTCATGGACTAGACTATAGAAGTTTAAGGGTTTCCCTTTTTATTAAGACAAAGCATTAATGCAAAAAGGGTTAACTAATGTTTATGGAGAAAGAGGGTTGAAAGGAATAGGAATGAGGATGACAGGGGTTGTTCAAGGGAGGAGCTCAAGTTAAACATCAAGTGAATGATAACTTGATTAACAGTAAAATAGTTGTAGATGGAAGGCATTAAGGGCCTTAGATTTTGACCGGCCTTCGAGAGAAGACAGACTATAAGTCCCTGATCCATATTTATGTGTTATTATATAAGGTCCGAGCCAATTAGGAGCAAACTTGCCTCGTTTGCTTCTTTCCATATTGGTCACGTGTTGGTTTTCTTTAAGGACAAGATCTCTGATTTTGAAATCTCGCTCTTTTAGATTTTTTTGTAAGCATGTTTTGGTCGATGTTAGATGATATGAAGATGATTAATAAGTTGGTTGATGCTTGGTCAATGCTTGGTTGAGGTCGTGATAGTCAATACAAAGTCAAATTCCCCCAGTTGCTTTTGTGATAGGGATAATGTTTGACACCCATTGCGGATAATCAATGGGTTGGATAAATGAGATGGAGAGAAGATGTTGAAGCTCCTCTTTAATAAGGAGTGTGACATGAGGATGCATCCTGCGAAGCTTTTGCTTGGGCAGGCTTAGTTTGAAAGGGCAAGATCTTGATCTTCCAGGTTGTACTCTAGAATCTTAGAATCACTGAAGGTGATGGAGGCAATGGTAGGTAATGATTTGACTAGAGTTGTCAATGGTTGGGGGTCTTCAAGTTGGACTTTCACTGCTTGTAAAGCTTTAATCAAGGCTGGGCGATGTTGTGGAGAGCTTTATATTAGGTCATACAAAGATGTATTCATAGGGGTTTGGTGAAGTTGTTTCACCATGGAGCTGCGAATTGCCCCAGAAGATGTTGGTTGGGATGTGCCCAAGATTGAAATCTTAGGTTTTGGTGGTTGAGAAGGCTTGACGAATGGATATGTCCAAGGGATAGAAACATTCTCTTTTCCTTTATCCTTCCTAATTTGTGACCTGGTGGCCACATTGATGGTGTTGATTTTGAACAAAGGGGGAGAAGGTGGTAGAGGGACCATAGTCTGATGATGGAATCCCGATGAAGGTGAGGAGTTTTGGGAGGCATGGGATGGTGTCAGTAATTTGTCAAAGGGGTCCTTAATGAGAAGGGTTCCCTTTTTCAGGTGTTGGCAGATGACAACTTTAAGAGCGCAACAATGCTCAGTATCATGACCAGGTGTGCGATGATACACACAGATTTTAGTGTCATTGAACCAATATGGTTTTGGTCTGAGAAGTTGGTATGGTTTAAGGGGTGTGAGACTGATGCTAGAAGATTGCAACAATTGGCGTAACAACAAAGCATAGGAACCCGCTAATGGGTCTATGCGTTTTGTTGCAGTAGGGGTTGACAACTTCTGTTTAGGAGTTGTAGGAGGAGTTTTTCATACCATCTTTTTGTTTGGCGGTGTGGCCACATGCATAGATGACACTTTCGTGGTGAAAGGTGTTGAATTATTTGGAGGAAGTATGTTTTTTCCAGGTAATGGAGGTGATTTGTTTTTGTTAGGTGTTGGAGTAGGGAACACTCCTATTAAAGTAGATGGATGTGGACCCAAAATAGAGGGAAATGGTGATGGTGGGGGAGGTGTTCTCTGACGTGGTTTAGTAGCCTTCTTTAGCTTAGTGCAAGGACCACTACTGTGTGAGGTGAGGTTCAAGTCTACCTTCACTTGTGGGTGAATGAGGTTCGATACGGGGCAAACACCAAGAGATGTAATCTGTGTCGGCATGGTGAATGCCTGTGAGGGTTTGGGTTTAGGTGTGGATGGTTGAGCTTTTAAAGATTTAGAAGTAGAAGCCCGATTCTTGTTAGAGACTATGAGATGATTTGTCATGAAAGGGTTGGCAGGCGAAGCGGGATGTGTAAGATAAGGAGCCTTAAGTCGCTCCCATAGCACCTCATATTTTAGGTTCCTAGAATGGAGAAATCCTAAGTTTTTTGCCAATCAAGAAAATGGTTTAGGTGACATCGTGTGAGGTCTTGCAGTTGGTCTTTTGGAGGATTTAGGTGATCACAAGAGTGGAAAATTATTAGACGCAGCGATCTCAGGCCAAAGGCGAGAGAAAACCATCACCGGATCTTCCTCGACCAAAGTGGGTGAGGCCACGAGTTCTTTTCTTGATGGAGAAGGGATTGGAGAATGTGGCTCTTTGAGAGGATAGAGCGTAGGGATGATCATGGTTTCCGCATGTGGTCTAGGGGCATGGAAAGTATGATCCTCCATTGGTAATAGGAAGGATGAGGGTGGGGTTGCCAGCGTCGGTACTGTCAAAGCGTCCTCTAATATGGGAGAGTTCAAAGTAGACTCTCCTATGTGTGAAAGGGGTGTTGATGGAGGACTATCCTCCATCGGTGGAAGACAAATAAGAGAGGAAGGCTCCTCTAAAGGGTGAAGTAGAGGGATGATGGCCTCTTCTACATGAGGGCTTGAGATATGAATGGTAACTTCTTCTAATGGTAGAAGAAGAGGGAAGGTGGGGGCAAGAGGAACAGGTAATATGGGTTCCTCACGAGTTAGAAGAATGGGTAGATGAGGTGTTTGATGTTGTGGAGGTGATATGGGTAAAATAGGCTCTTCTATCCGTGGTGGAGGAATGGGTTGACTAACCTCTTCAGACTGTGGGAGAGGTTGGTCAGGAATAAAAGGAGAAACCATGTCGATAATGTGTATATTGCGCTCTTGAGGGTCATCGGCCATGGTCTAAACATTATTTTGACTTGGGGGATAGTTAGAAAATGGTTGTCTAAAGATATCTATGTTTTGGTTAGCTAGCGCATTTGGGTTATCCAAAACAAGATCCCCTTTGTCTAACATGTCCTGAATAATGTTTTTGAAGGTTTTGCAATTGTTGGTGTCATGACCTTTGACGTGATGATAGTTACAAAAGTCATTTTCCCTATACCATGTAGGGATGGCTTTTGAGGGGTCAAATTGAGGTGGTCAGATTTGAGGTAGGTTGAGGACCTCCTGCTTCACTAGTTTATCTAATACGAAAGCGTATGATTCTCCTATTGGAGTGTATTGATGCTGTACGTATCATTGTTGGAATTGTTTTGTGATACTTTGTGATGTGGAGGGTTTATTTTGGTTGGTTATGGTAGAAGATGATGATCTAAGTACCACAACATTTGCCGATCCCTTGGACTTGGAATGGGAAGAAGAAGATTTGGAAGACGAAGGGTCATTGGATTTTGCATTGGTATTTTTAATATGCAATTTGACCTTATCCTCTTCAACAGCGTGGAGTTCAAGCTTCCTGGCCATGGTGAAAGCTTCATCAAATATGCAGAATGTTTGAACCCACAAAGTGGATGAGATGTGCTTGGCACATGCTCTTAAAAAGAGCTCAATGAGCTCAGGTTGAGGTAGAGAAAAGGAGAGTTGGTTGATCAAACCTCTCCAACGGGCAACGAAGTCAGCTATTGATTCATCGCCGAATTGTCTAATAAAATATAGGTTTGTGATGGAGACCTTTTTAGTGATGTTGATTGAGAAGTGGTCGAGGAATAGTTGAGTGAAGGTAAAGAGAGAATGACTGGTAATAGGGCTATACCAATCAAGGGCAGCGCTAAAAAGTGACATAGGAAATATGCGAAGTAATAACGCATCATCATGTGCTATAAGGTAGCAAGCGTGTCTAAACACTCGTAGATGTTGTTGTGGGTCCTATTTACTCTGAAAGTGAGTAAATTTTGGGAGTTCCCACTGACTAGGGTATGGTCTAATAGGGACGGAAGGGTGGATGGGTTCATTGCAGATTTGTTCGTATGAAAGAACATTGCTTGAACCGAAAATGGATGTTTCAAGGTTGGACATCTTATCCATCATCATCTTGATTAGATCGGCTGATGGATTAGTAGGAGGGGCACCTCTTAAGTTGTAAGGTACTTGGAAGATGTTGGGAGGGGCATATGACGTACTTGGTTGCATTTGTATAGGTGCCACATATTGGTAGTTTGTCATAGGGATTGATGTTGAGGCCAAGGGAGCTTGTGCCATGAAGTTGGAGGGCACAACTTGACTAGGTGCCACCAAAAGTCGTTGAATTATGGAAATACTAGAAAAAGGGTAGGTGGTCACTCTTGTATTTATGGGTGCAAGAGTGGGTGGAGTAGAGACAATCAAGTTCTGAAATGGTGTAGAACTTGGTTGAATTGTTTGTGGTTGAGGGGGTATGGCCCCGATGAAGGTAGGTCTAGAAATAGAAGGAGAGGCCAAATATTGAACATTAGCCATGGTTGGATTACTGGTCAAGGCAATAGCCTGAGTGACCATAGGTTGGGTAGTGTATGCAATTGATATCATTGCCACTTCAGTAAGAGAAGTTGGCATCCAAAAAATAGGATTACCTGAAGGGTCTCGTGTTTGGCTTCTTGTGAGATAGTGTTGGAGAGCCTGGACATTGAGGTCAAGGAATCTCTCAAAGTCTTGATCCCCTATGGGAACAATAGGCGGTTGATTTGGGGTAGGTTGGATAGGAGTACGTTTAGTGTCTAAAGTATACTCCATTAGGGGATTTGTTATGAAGGGCGAAGGTGGAAGTGGTTGTTGCCTTGCATGGTCAACAAGAGATTTGGCTTGAGTACGTGTCAAAACCATCCAAAACAAAATGGGTTCAGGTTCTAAAAATTGTGTATTTCAGTTTCAAAAAACCCAAAATTGTGTTTAACAGCAAAAAAGTCAGGTTTTAAGCTTGCTGTTTGGAAAGAAAATTTGGTTGCAGTGACCGACATTAGTTGAAAAAATCGATGTCGGTGAAGATAAGTTACCGATGCCGGTGGAAAAACCGATGTCGGTGAAGTTAGTTGCCGACGTCGGTGGAAAAATTGATGTCGGTGTCTGTGTATTTCTAGAAACTCAAAAAATTAAAAGTTTTTGGAATAAAGAAGAAATTTTGAATTGTTTTTAGAATTCAGAATGATGCGAACTTACCAGTTCAAAAAACTAGATAAAAATAGCAAAAATGATGATTTGGCAAGCAACCTCTAAATGCTAAATTCCTAAGAATAAATTTTAGAGTCGTGGTGGCTTATGCCTTAGAAGAATGTGTTTAGGAATTGAGCTTTTAGAACGGGTCCTAAAGAGGAAGTCTATGGTTGGTTTCAAGTTATATTTTGGTGCTCAAAATTCTGTGTTATGTTATGTACGTGGCCTGGTGCTAGGGGCTTGCTCCCTTCACTTCACGAACCTAGAGCCGAGCTGGGCCGCTTAGCCAATATATACTTTGCCTATAGTTTATACTCTGCCAGAGAATAGAGTGGGTCCTCCCCTTGGTAGTGAAGTCCAAGTAGGATCGCTAGCAATGGTAATGTATCCGCTAAGTGATGAAATCCTAGACGGGCCTTGTCTCAAGTATGTTAAAGTGTTTAATTTGATGTGCTTGTGGTCTGGTTGTGTAACATTTGTGCACTATGATTTATTCATAATGCGTTTTTAATTACTAAGTGAGTGGGCTAAGTATGCATTCAAGCAAGAATGAAATGCAACAATTTTTAACTCAAATTGAAATGTGTTTGTTCAGACGCAAACAATGGGAAGAGGTTAAGAGTATGAATTTTCACTACTCTAAGATGTAGGTAAGAAGTGACAAGAAGAAAAAGAAGGATGTTCTTTTTAACTTGTGCTAATGGTTTCTTTTCGAAATAAAAAGATAGAAGGAGAGGATGTAAGAAGAGAATTTTTCCCTAATGCAACTATATGAAAATTTGCTTTTTAGAAGAAATGAACCCAAGGAAAACTCTAGGGTCCCACCGGGCGTGCCAGAATGTTTCTCTACATTTTTGCTAATTGCATTCAAAAGAAGAAGAAACTAAAGGTTAAATGGTCAGGGGTTTGTACGTTACCCGGATTAAGTTGCGCACCGTATCCAAGTGTTGTAGGAGCTCCTCTTTGGCTATGGAGGAAGGCACCTGTAGATAAGAATAAGACTTAAACAAAGAGAGTGTTAGATAAAGATATGGTGGACTACCAAGCAACGCTCGGTCCCAAAAGCGTAAAGCTCTGTGAGGGATGACAGTCCACTATTTGACAAAAAAAGTGTTGTATAAAAAGAAATAATGAAAGATTAAGAAACAAAAAGTAGACAACGCGTACCTGTTCTCTGCAATCAGTCTATCACAGTCATCGACGTTGGTAGTCCTATCGGCATTGGTTGGTCAATATGCTTATGTCAGTTATGTTACCGATGTCGGTAGGGACAATGGGCCTTGGATGGGTTTCAGGTTATGTCTGTGGTCGACAGAGGAGTCTGGGAGTTTAAGGGTCTGTGCAGGGTTGCAAGATAGTGAATAGGGTTTGAGAGGGGGCAAAGGCCAGGGATAGGTGTAAAAAGAGGATAAGAATAGAAGGAAGGCTTTTCAACCTTTCTACATAGGAAGTCAGGTCTGGTTGATAGTATTTAGAAATAGTAAATAGAAACTAATTACCAATGTATTCTAAATTACTGAAATGAAACAGAAGAATACTTAGCTCTGTTAGAAGAACCAAGGGTGTTAGAACGTGTATTCCTATTGTGGCTGATGTCGAAGCCCTCATGCAATGTTCTAATCCAATCTAGAGTCACTCGTGTATATTTTTTGTAGCCTGGAGAGCGTTAGTCAAAGTCTGATGTTTGGTCTCAAAGTGTGCGCGTCGATGTCTCAGAGTCTGGGAGGAAGAATTTGGGATCAACGATTAGACATTAGACCCAAGCTCAAGGTTAGAGCCTAGTTTAAATAACTGACATCAGTGATCCCACCAATGTCGGCCAACATATGACCGATGTCGGCGGCCAGAGAATGGGTAAAAGGGCTATTTTTATCCCTTTGCCTGTTCTCCATCTGCCAAGTGCATTTGCCATTGGAGAATGATCAAAAGATGGGTTTATTAGGCATGAGAGTTAGTTATGAGGTTGGAATGGAGTGAGAATAGGTCATGGGTAGATGACCTAGTCTTAGGGTGACTCATAGGGTAGGAAATGGTCTTAGGGCGAGGTGTCCAAGGTGAGGTGTCCCAGGTGAGGTGTCTAGGGTGATGTCATTAATTTAAAATAGGTTATTTATTTTAAATTAATAAAGTGTGTAAGTGTTTAGAAGTGGACTAAAGGGGGGTCGACACACTATTGGTGTCTATAACAAGTATCAAAAAATTGTGCATAAGGTTGTCTATTATATGTGAGCTAATTTTGTGTTTGTGCACTACCTTGGTAGGGAAGTCTGCTTGACTGGTATTATTGAGCAAAGGGTTGATGGGGTTTAGAATACTATGCTTACTAATTTTTGAGGAATAAAATCTCATTTCCCAAGCTTAGTAGTAACATTTTAACCTCATGAAAATAGTTAGGAGGTGCAATAGATGAAGCAGATAGGTTTACTGCAATGGGTATGTGTGTCAATGAAGGTTGTGTAGTATATTGGCTGGGTGGTGGCTATGAGAAGAGTGGTGTAGGAGGTCAGGGTGCAATTTTCCCTATTGGATCACATAATTTTTTGCATGCACATCAACCTCATATGCATCGAGTAGTACCACACCTATCATGGATTGTATCATCATAACTATATCACTATTAAGAGCCTTTAAATAATATAAAAAGGTAATATTGGGAGATGGATTACACAAGGGTGGGGTTCTATCATAGACCTTTTGGAATCTAAATTTGAAATTGACCATCATCTTGTGCAATACCCTTTTTATAGTTGTAAATTACTTTATTAGAGACAAGTGGTCACTTTGATCTTCAAATTGCTTACACTACTCACCTAGCTCATCCCAGTCATGAATATAGTTCATCCTCAAACCTAGATAACACTAAAGCACCTTTCCTTTTAAAGAGGAGGAAATTATCTTGACTGTGATATTATCCTTTGTGACATGATGGACCAAGTAGATATTCATGACATCTTGAATATGCTCAATAAGGGAAGTTAAATTATCGCTAGTAAATTTGGATAAACTTTTAAGGGTTTTGACTGGAATGTTGTCATACTGGGCTAGAATTAAGGGACTACTACCATTAAATGGTATAAATAATTGGTTTATCTATGTAGCCATGAATGGGATAGGGGACAACCTTCCTCTAGGTGCTATGAATATCCCAAAAGGAGGGGTAGATTGAGCCCTAGGGGATGATTTCCCAAAATCATTAGTTTTGTGAATTGGAGATAATGATGCTCTATTCCTTTTTCTTGTGATTATAGGAAACTCAATGAATTGAAAACCAATCCCTCTTGAAGATGATTTGGTTATTATTTGCATGCAGATGGTGGACTGACCTTTCGATAGTTAGAGATGCTTAGATTTGTTAGGTGCTTATTCTTGGGTCTTCCAATCAAACCATTGAGGATAGCACCAATCCCTTAGCTTATTTAAACTCTAGTCCCATCAAGCATGCCAAAAATTATTATCATTTGAAATGTGCACTTGTGGATGGTTCACAGTATGGGAGGTTTTTCTGTAGGGCATAGAGCACGATCACTTAACACATAACATTGAAGCATTTAGTTCTAGATGAGGAACTATTATCACATCACCTATATGAATGCAACATTGGTTTTATTTTTGCAATGATGGGAATGTACCCAAGGTGTGGGACCCTTGCACTCCTTAGGATGAACCTCTAGATTAGGGTAGATTCTTTTAATTCTACGTACAATAATTTAAAACTAGTGCGTAGACCTAAAAATAATAGAAATGAAATATACACCTAGAACTAAACCTATAACTTGATAAAGGGAAAAGGGAGGGAGAAGGTAAGAGGTTGCTTATGAGGTGAAGGTGATGTACCAAGAATAGAATGAACGCTTCTATTGCCTTGATGAACATACTAAATATCACTAAGAATGAGATGATATCACATAGAATTCACGAATGATACTTAAGATGCATAAGTATTTCATATGGAGGCACGAAAACATATTGAAATATTGAGAGGGATAAGATTATCCACATTCAGAATCTACACAAACTCGAATGCTTACAGAATATGATTTAAAAATAAGTTTCTAGCTATGCATAGAGGTATTGATAATGGATATAAATGAAAGGGATAATAATTTGTCCATAGATAAAGATAAATAAACAAAAATTACACACAAGATGCAATAAGAATTAATGGAGATGAACTCAATTCCCATTAAAGTACAAGGTTCAACCAATATAAGCATTTTTAGAGGGCAAATTTTGGCAGCATGAGGTTGCCTTAAAATGTTGACCATCTTACAATAAAAAATGAGGATTTTATAAGGGAGCAACACTTTTAAAATTAATGCACCTCCTTGGGTAGAAGATATAGTCTTTTAATTCTATTGTAGCTCCATGTTCATGCTTCTTAAATTCTGCCTAATGGTCCAAATTTGGGAATCAATGGCAGGGTTCTTTAGGATCCACATGCATGTTTTTGAATGGAATATCTTTGGGGGGTAGTCAGAAGGGTGACATGTAATTATATCCTAGTTTATGATAATTTATTTTACATTTAATTTGCTTGACAAGGCCTTGAACATCGTTCAACTATTTTTCAACTACCGCTTTGCACTTTGCTACCATTTGTTAATCACTGCATGGGCCTCCTTTGGACTTGCTAGTCATTGATTCGTATTTGATGAGAATAAATGGATTACACATTTTTGGTTATATCTACATGTTAAGTAGCGCACTCCTGAACTCAATTGGGTTCTGTGTAGGTCATGCATCAAGAGCTAGCATGGGAAAGAGAATGCACATCTTCCTTAATCTTTTGGCAGCTTCGTTATTGCCTAGCTCTTTAATGTGCATGGGTTACATGACTTATTGGTATCTCAACTTGCATATGCATTGGTATTTGAATTCATTTTATGTAAGGAGTGTGCATTGGAGACTACACAGTCAGTTGGGTATTGAAGAAAACAATTTCCATGATTGTTTGAAAGTCGTGGTTTCATAAATATGATGTGGGAGTAATATTTATTTTGAGTGTAGGGATTGAACTTATATGCATCCTAGTCTCTTCAATGAATTCATGAATATGTTCCCCCTTTGGCTATCCATAGGGGTATTTGACATGCAACTCACTCTTTGGGGTGCTATTTTTGTATGATAATGTAAATCCTTTATGCAATGGTGCTTGACATCTGCATAGATACTGGGTGACTTGAAAGGTCACCAGTAACAATGCAAGCTCAATAAGAAATTAAGCAAACACACAAGAGAATTTAATATAAAATCAAAAGACAATGGTCTATGGAGACCTCAAGCAAGGGACATGTTCAAATTCTGTACAATCAAAGGAACATGACTTAGTTAAATTTACACAAAGCAAGGAATGTCATATTAAAATGTCCATAAAGCAAGCAATGACATATGCATATGTCAAAGTAAGAAAATAAAGGCATGGGGGCCATAAATAATTGAGCATATTCAAATTCGCAACAAATGAAAAACATAAACAACCAACATAAACATATCATACTAGCCTTTGGATATATATTAGTAAAAAAACATCAAGTACATAGCATATCAAGTACACTGTGAAATATATGAGCATGAATAAAGGCATGCATAAGTACATAAGCTCAATCATGATAATGTAAAGTGATCATAGAACCATATAATCTATGTATATATCAAGATCAAAGAATCAAGTTCCCCTAATGTCTATATGACATGAGTATAAGAAAGTCCCAACATATGTATAAGAATAAATCTTGTATCTGTGTATGCCTATATCATACTCAAATGATGTGTGAAATACATGTATATAGAAAGTAATGATATGCCATTTACCAACATGGAACCAAAAATATAAATGATAAGGAACTAATAACACATGTCAAAATTGAAGGTATTTTTGGATTTTGGATTTTTTTTTTGGTATTTTCTAATTTATAAGCACAAAAGATATGGACAAAGGAAAAGTGTTACTATAAGCAAAGGAGGTTATCAAGGGGATGCCTTCATGAAGGCCCTATATCATGTGTTTTATATTTGTATGTTGTTTAATTAGTATCATCAGGTTCATACCAATCTTATATGTTATTAGGATCATAACAACAATGTAATCAATTTTATAGGAAAAATGTAACTTCTTAGGTTGTTTTTGAAATTGTGATAGACCATTTTGAGCATCAGTGTATGAAAAACTAATTGCACCATATTTTTAAGTTTCCTTATTGAAAGTTTGTTTTGCTTGAACAATAAGAAAAAATGTAATTTGTGTCTTGACTTATTTATTTGAGGATGAAAGTATATACTTTTTGATATTGAATATAACTGCTTATTACTATATACATGAAGTAGATATAGTTTTTGGATCCTTATCAACCATATTTGTATTATTTGATTTTGTAGGAATGTCTTGCTTTGAAAATTCCTTTGTTAGAAACCCTCTTTTGAGAATACTTGTTTTCATATCTTGAGTTTGAGTTGACAACTTTTGTTCTTGCTCTTTCTATACATTTGCCTTTGGAATATTTTATTACTCTTATTATTGAATTTGTAAGTGTTTTTATTTTGAATTATGCTTTGGTACCCATATTTTCTATTTTGACACTTGTGATTTAGGAGAGGTACTCATAATGTGAGTTGTTTTCTTGAGTGATGTATCGATTATAGGAGCAACACTATCTTTGAGACTTTGTATTTTAATTTTTAATGCAAAACAACAATATATATGATGCCCATGGATTTTATGATATGAAAAATAGTAGTTGGATATCCTTCTAGGATATAAAGGAGGTAATTGAATCACTTTGTTTCAAATCATGTATCTTAGGATTTCCCTTGGACTCTTAGTATCCTTTGGTATAATATTTAGATCACTTTTTTGAGATATATTTTGTTGTAGGTTTTAATTTGGATAAGAAACTTTTTTGGGTATAACATTACTAGATGAAGATGCAAACACATGATTAACACTAACATATTTTGGATTCTACATATATGAAATATGATTTTGTAATTATTTTATTAACTTGTTCATATTGGTGATTTGATCTTTTAGGACTTCACAAGTAAAACCCCTAGGTGCTTCATATTGAATATGCATACACACACCATCTAGGAATTTAGAAAGGATTTGTTGGCTACCTTCATTTTTAATTATAGGATGGGCCACCTTACCCCTTAGATAAGTGATATCTTGGACCTAGTTAGAGGGATGGGACCTATCACCCTCCTTAGGGTTAGGAGGAGGAACCATTTATGTCTTATCCATATTAAACATGATTTTAGGAATAATTGAGAGATCATAAAAATCATAAAACCCTAGAACACACTAGGAGTTGCATAAAAAAACATAGAGGTGAGGTTCACCAAATGTTTAACCCTAAATTGAGATGGGTCAATATAGTATAGGGTTAATAATATATAAATGAATAAGCAAAAGGGTGATAAATATATCTATAGTAGGAAAATTAATTGCAAGCACATATAAACAATATTCTAAATTTAAATATCGAGTTATGTTTAAAAATATTAAGTACAACTATTGATTGATATTTAAATAAATAAAAAATAAGAGTACTCAGTTTACTATGCACATGTATATATGATGTGGAACATACTAGATCTAGATTATGTACAAGTTATCAAATTCTAAAAAATTAACCTTTGTGGCTTTATAAACTTGCATCAAACTTGTATGGTTGTGTTAATTTTTATATCTGACTTAGACTTAGATGTCTAGTACAAAATACCTATTAGATCTGGATATAACTACATAGAATATTCTAGGTTATGTGTTACCTTCAATCTAGTACATTCAAATATGGATTATTAGTCATCACTTTTATCAAATGATCAAAACCCTAGATCTTCATCTTCATAGTTAACTTGAAAAAATGGGTTAGTGGGCTCATGATGTCGAGTTAAACCCAAATACCTCTCTATCAATGGGTGTTTATTACATAACCACTACTTTGAAGAGGGCCTCACATTGATGTAATTCTCCCTTAATGTGTTGGATTGTGTGTGCAAAAGGGTGAAATATGTGGAAACACAAGTAAAATAGTGACCTAACTTGTAGCTTAGAAAATATGAATCATGGGCTACTCCTTCATTACTTCAAACCTATAAATGCCCTGTCTCTATGATTGATATTAAAATAGGAAAGAATAGGGAAACTTTGCTTACTGAATGCTTGATTGAATGCTTTTGGTAAGTTGCCTTATGAGAGGTATGAAATTGCTATGTATATGCTAGGAGGTGAATGAGTGAGGATTGATCATGCATATATACCAATATTTTGTGAAAATATCCTACATTAAATCACTTAGGCCGACCATAGGGATACATTACAATTTGAATTTTGGATTAATTTAGTGAACTTGACACTTGTGTTGGCACATGACACTTGCATCAATATAGGCATTTGATTGAGACACAAGTGTCTAGAAATTTATAAAATAGGCACATGTCCAAAACTTGTAGAGGCAAAATATAAGTAGGTTTACAACACTCTAAGCATAATAGGAGGCCTTGGTCATCAAAGTAATACTAGTCATACTAAGATATAATAAATTTGACACAGAGAGATAGTATATGCAAGCCTTTGGGAAATATATAGGTATAATAACTAATGATTATAAACATGATAGCTATTTTCCAAGTGTACAATATTGAGGTGATATATATTTAAAATTTAGTGTCTATAATTTCTAACAAAAGAAATTTCAAAGGAAGATATACCTATAAAATCAAAAGAAACAAATATGGTTGTTAAGGACCCAAACATAATATCTATTTCATGTCTCAAAGAATAAAATTTTGACACAAATTACATATTTTCCTAATGTTCAAATAAAGATACATGACTCTTCTCTAGTCCATAATGAGATGAAACATTTTTTCAATGATGAACATACTCAAGAAGAACAAACTTTTAAGAAGGAAATTCTAATCTATGGTGCAATGGGATTTTCATACATAAATATTCAAAATGCTATATCTCAAACTCAAAAACAAACTAAGAAGTTAACTCTCTCCTATAATAATAATTATATTGATGATTATTATCCTAATAATATAGAAGATTAATATCATCCTGACAATACTGATTAAGCAACATATGAACATAACACATAGGATACAAAGCCTTTATAGAGGCATCCCATTGAATATTTATAACATCTCAATCTTGTACATTTGGTAAATATCAATCAAGGCTCTACCCTTCAGTTCTAGACCTCCATGCTATCAAAATGCTCCCATTTTCCATCACATTGTGCATAAATTATTATCTCTTAGTCTGATCTATATAATTTTGATGACCAAAGTCTCCTATACTATATAATTTTCTAAAAACATGATAACCATCCTTCATTGTTAGTTTTAGATCCATACCTGATTTATATCCTTATAAACACTACCAACCATAGAGGGACACTACCATCAACAATAGTGTCCAGATCATTATCTAGTGCTCAGTTTTCAAGAGTCATCCAAATTATAAATATTTTAAAATATATGGGTTAGCCTATTTGTCTTATTGAACCCTACTATGAGATGTTTTCAAAAGGTGTTGTATAAACAAAATTCTAATCCTTATCATTCCTCATTTAGAAAATACTACGAAAACACCTATTAAATTTAAATAAATCAATTATAAAACCAAACTATTATGCCCTATCCATCCCTATTTTCATTTAAAGCATATGAGTAGTCATATTACAGGTCTGAAATATTAAAAGAGAAACTTATTAGTGATATTAATTTACAAGCTAGATCACTTATGTATCATCATATATCATATTACACCCTTACGTACACATTTACCACACATAAGGGAGAATTACATAAGTCTGAGGCCCTCTTTGGAGTATTCACTATGTAGGTGGTGCCCGTTGATAGAGAGGTCTTTGGGATCAGCTTGATAATATGAGCCCACTAACCCATTATTAAAAATTTCATTCCAAAGGTGAATAAGGGTGAAGAGATAAGGTTTGATCAACTAATAAAGAGAAATAACTTGTATCACAGATATGAATATATTAGTAAATAGGAGATAGAAAACCCATAATAACAATGTTGGTTGCATCTAGATCCAATCATTATTCTGTATTAGACACCTGTGTCATAGCTAGATACTAGCATCGATGGTAGTGTCTAGGTCTGATGATAGTGTCTGTAACTACATAAGTACAATTTATATAATCTAATTATTGATATAGAATAGTAATCTTGCATACTTTATGTTATGCTCCTAACATATTGCATGTATCAGGATAGGAATAGCCGACTTGTGGCTTACTTATCCCTCTTTGATGTTATATCACATTTATCTATGCTTTCATTGGGTTAGTAGGTTGGATTATGGAATAACAATGGCCTAAGTAGACTATATACAAGAGGTTTTGGGTAGTTGTTTATCATCATATTGGAGTATTCATTTCTTATAGTAAGCATTTGGGAGGTTGCCCCCTCAAAGTGGTTTATCTATTATTAATATTTTATGATATATTTCCATATTATTATGATATATTTATGTTATTTTGATTATTTGGTGAAGTAATATCATTACAAGTGGTATCAGAGCATCGATTTGGGCCATAATCAAGTCAAAACCCCTAGGTCTTGGAATTTGGATATATATCACAAAAAAATGTGAATTTCTATACAATGTTTTTACTGGAGGTGAAAAATAATTCAAATAATATTCTATTAAAATTTTAGTTTAATTGATATATTTTGCAAAAGTTATCACCATTTTAGGTGTTTTCATAAATTTGATCTATGATGCAAAATTAAAGGATTTTTTCAAAGTTATTTACATTTTTGAAAATATTAGAAAAATATAGCTAGGGTATGTTCTTTGTAGTTTTTGATTTTAGGTAGAAATAAATAAAAAATAGCTTGGTTAAAGTTAGGTCAAAAGTGTCAATTAGGGTCAACATTGTCAAGCCCTTTTATGGCAGGACCATAAACTAGGGGCCAAAGAAAGGGTGCCGAAACCCCAGGTAAAAATCCTCACAAGGAAGATATGGAGTCAGAAGGGGGAGTTACTAGATTATTTATACCAGGTTTATCTGAGATAGATCACAAAGTGAGTCAACTTGACTACAATGGGCAAGGCATTCAAAGTGAGATGCAAGGCATATATTCTAATATGAAATATGTTCAATTTAGTTTGGCAAATATCATGATGGATTTACAAAATAATAATTCAAATCAGCCAGGTATCACTATTACACAACCCCACCAAAGTGGATCTCCCAACCATCCTAGTCCAAATCTAAGTACCTTGTTATTGGAAGCACAATGACTGAGAGGGGGGAGGTGAATCAATCTTCAAAACTTTTATAACTTTCTTTTATCATTCATGAACTATCAAAACAATATAGTGAACTAGCAACACATTAAGGGATCTAAACATGAGACAAGATCATAACTCATAGAACACTTATTTGAGTAAGAAACCCTCAAGGGGAAGAAAACCCACTGATGATGTAAATGGACTACAGTCCTATAAGATAAACATTAAGATTTAGTGAAGAACCAACCCCAACTACCTAAGCACCTACTTACAAGGAGGCACCAACCCCCTATATGACTCAAAAAAATTTATCCATCTGATTGAATTGATCATTTTTAAGACATATTGTTTCTCAACCAATTAATGATGAACATATCTTTATATCTTCACACTCTTTCTCAAACTGCCTTCTAGGCTCCTTTGCTCAATTAGGTCTCTTCAAGATAAATTATGTCATTTGACCTTGATAGTCATTTATAGTACCCCTATTATATCTTCATGATAGTTTATCTACACCCTAATGATGGTGTAAAAATACCTCCTTTAGCTCTTCAAAGTGCTATATCTTCTGCTTCAACACTTACATTCTCTAAAAAGCAAATTACGCCTATTAGGCCTTATTTTTGTACTAGGCTCTTACTCATACACCTCTTTTTCAGACATACACATTTTACCACTTATATTTTCAATAAAATAGGCATTATGACATGCCATAAATATGAATCAAAAATTACAATAGGTTGGTCATAAACATTTTTTGATTATCAACTTCTCTTTGTCCTCCTTAAACTGGTTGTTGATCAATGTCTCCGTCCTGAATAACAGAGCATTGAGGCAAAATTTATGGACAGATTTGAGCAGCTTCAGGATTAACTCCTAGAACACTAGATGGATGCTAGCTGGAGATTTTAACACTCCATTATACCCTTCTAAAAAATAGGGTGGGATTATTAATTACTCTAACAACATGTTTGACTTTGCTGAATTTATAAATGATTGGGGACTGTTGGATATTGAATTGTAAAATCAAAATTTCACTTGGTCCAACAGAAGAAGAGGAGATCAAATGATTCAAGTCAAGTTAGACATATTTATTATCTTGAGTAACTAGAATGATTATCATAATATGCATGTGCAAGATTTTCCTAGAACCATGTCCGATCATTGCCTAATCTTCCTCAGTTGGAGAGATCAGGGACAATGTGGTCCTTTCCCCTTCCATTTTGAAGCTATGTGGACCAAACATAAAGACTTTAGATAAATGGTGGCCCAATGGTGGCAAATTACTATCCAGGGCAATCTTATGTTTGTATTAGTCAAAAAACTTTAGCATATCAAACAAGAAGTTTATGGATGGAATAGATACAACTTTGGTCAAGTCTTTCATCAGAAGAAAAACATAGCTAGAAAACTTGCAGATATTTAGCAGTAGATGGATCAAGGTGATGATTCAGAATCCACTTCTAAAGAAGAGAATGTCTTGACTTCTGAATGGAAAAATCTTATGGACAGAGAAGAGGTTTTCTGGAAACAAAAATCTCGAGTTTAATGGCTCAAAAAGGGGGACAGGAGCACAGCCTTTTTTCATCTCTTGGCCATGAAACACAGGAAGACCAACTCCATAACAAAGCTATGTTTGGATAATGGAAACATTATAATTGAAGATAATGAGATAGGGGAATAAGCTAGGGTATTCTTTCAGAATTTGCTTACTGAACAAAACAATGAGGATGGGAATGATGGAACTATGAACCAATTCATTGATAAAATCCCCTGTTTGATAACTAAGGAAGATAATATGGAGATGTTAAGGTCTATATTTGAGGAGGAAGTTCATGCTATTTTATTTTATATGGGTGCATTCAAAGCCCTAGGTCCTGATGGCTTCCCTCCTATATTCTTCTAGGAATATTGGGATATAGTGGGAGCAAATCTTGCTATTGCTGTACGTGACTTCTTCAGATCAGGTAAACTTTTGAAACAAGCTAATAATACTTTCATAGTACTTGTTCCTAAAAAGTCACAGCCCACACACCTTACGGATTTCAGACCTATTAGTCTATGTAACACTATTTATAAGTTCTGTACTAAAGTGCTGGTTATGAGGATCTAACCTTTATTAGACAAAATTATTTCCCCTACCCAAAAAGGCTTTGTCCCAGGCTGACAGATTCTTGATGCTGTGATCACCACTTATGAGACTATTCATTCCATGGACAAGAGCAGAATCCCTGGTATGGCTCTTAAGCTAGACATTTTTAAAGCATATGATAGGGTCTCATGGACTTTTCTGTTCCAAGTCATCTGAAAATTTGGGTTTAATGATATAACGTTTCCCCTGATATGGAGCGCTGTCTCTTCTACAAAATTTTTAGTTTGGGTCAATGGGGTCCTTAGAGGGTTCTTCTCTTCTTCGAGAGGAATTCACCAGGGGGACCCTCTCTCCCCTTAGTCATCATAATGGCAGAGGCACTGGCAAGATACAAGTTGATATAGCCTCTACACATTTAGTGGGCATCAAACCTGCCTCCTCCCTTTATCCTATGGCGGTGCAACAGTTTGTGGATGATACCATTCTTTTTTGCATCTCCTTGGTGATTGAAGCTAGGAGATGGAAGAATATATTAAACAACTACACCATAGAGTCTGGGCAAAGCATAAATCTCTGAAAAAGCAATGTCTACTTATTCAATACTCCTAATGACCTTAGACAAATAATCATTGACATACTTGAATGTGCTGAAGCTGTCCTACCAGCTACCTATTTGGGTCTTCCCCTCATGGTCAAAGAGGTATCTCCTAGTTTTTGGAATGGAATTTTGGAAATAACACAGGAGAAACTTCTTGGTTGGAAAGGGCAACTTCTCAGCAGTGCTGGCAAACTGCAACTTCTTCAAGCCTCTCTTCAACAGATTCCTACCTACTTCCTTTCTCTCTTTAAAATTCATGAATATTTTGTTGATAAATTGAAACAGATTGAAAGGAAATTCTTATGGACAGGACTGGAAGATAAATAGAGAATGTCTTTAGTCAGATGGGAAAAAGTGTGTCTTCTTAAATCACATGGTGGCCTCAATATTAGGTCTATCAGGAACATGAACAAAACCCTTCTCTCCAAAATTAATTAGAACCTGATTCACAAAAATAATGATTGGGGGGAAATAATGTATGCCAAATATATGCATAGCATTGATGGTTCCAACTTTCTTCAACAGATGGGGTTACCCCAGGGATCTGTGATATGGAATAAAATGCTAAAAAGTAGAAGCCTTCTTAAGCAAGGAATTAGATGGAAACTAGGAAATGGATGGCATATTAAATTCTGGAATGATATTTGGTTAAAGGACAAGACTCTCAACACACAAGGAAAATATGGAGAGATTTTTGACATTCCTGCTTAGTTTTTTGGAGATAGAGTCAGTGATTACATGGATAATAACAATGGCATGAGGAGCTAGAAAAATCTATCGAATTGCTGTGTTCATCAGCTTGAGCTCTTCCCTAGAGTTTTGGAGATTCAATAGTTGATTTAGGGGATCAGAATCCCTCTCTTCTTGTGTGAAGATGAACAGTACTGGTGGCCAGATAAGAATGGATGGTTCTCTATCAAGTCTGCTTATCAATTGCTGATTCTTGAGGCTTAGAATAATGAGTTATGGAAACAGGTTTGGAATTATAAACTTATACCAAAAATTAATATGTTTTGGTGGGCTGCTGCTCATAACAAAATCTTAACATAGGACAACCTTCAGAAGAGAGGGTTTAACCTAGTCAATAGATGTTATTTGTGTTGTTTAAAAGAGGAAACAATTTCTCACCTTTTCATTCACCGTGATTTTGCTTGGGAACTATGGGGCATAATCCTAAATAACTTTGGTATTGAGTGGGTCTGTAACTCTGATTTTAAGGAAGTTATCATCAGCTAGAATCCTACTTTTACCCATCACTGGCTCATGAAATTTTAGAATCAAACTCTACCCTGTTTGAGTTGGATTTTATGGAAAGAGTGCAACCACAAAATTTTTAAGGACACTGCTAGAAATGCCTCTCAGGTGTTTCACTCTTTTGTTAAGACTCTTTTGGAAAGTGTCACCACTACCCATATTCACTCTACGGAGAAACCCCTAACTCAAGTAGAAAATCAAATTGTAGCTACATGGAAGGTTCTAAACCATATTCCTGCTTATAATAATTCCAAAATTCTACAGAGACTTATTACTAGATGGATTCCCCCAAAGCCTAACTGGATAAAACTTAACTTTGATGGGGCCTCCAAGTCTAACGGTAAAGCTAGTGGAGGAGGGATTATTAGAAATGACAAAAGATGGATGATTGCTGTCTATGCTGGTGGAATAAGCTATCAGAGCAATAACTATGTTGAAGCAATGGCTCTCTTATGGGGTTTAAAATTACCTATATCCCTAGATATAAGGAACTTGAGTATACAGGGGGACTCTAAAATGGTCATTGATGCAGTTAATAAAGCATCGAATGTGGGTATTAAGCTAAAAGATATCATTAGGGATATCTAGTTTCTTTTGTAAAAGTTTTCCAGAGTGGATATTTCACATATTTATAGAGAGGGAAATAGTGTTGCTGATGCATGTGCCAATCTCGGCCAACAATTTTCAAATTGGCGATGTTGGTGCCAAGTAGTTCATATTCCTTTAAACATTAGAGATATTATCCAAAAAGAAATGAATTGTTAAGGATGAGTAAGACATATGAGAAGGATAGCTCTTTTAGGTAGTCCATTTGGAGGGTGCCGACATGGATCTCAGAGTTTAATGCATATTGTACTCTTTTGATAATCATTCATGATTTATTGTACCAAGGTGTTAAGGCACGTAGACTTCGTTATGGAGATCATTAGGAAATGATTTTTAAGCATGGGAGGAGTAAATGTCATCTCTGGATGATATTCTAAATTATGTGCTATCACATTATCATTATGCATATTCGGGGGCAAGGGCTTGTAACCACTTCAACTATGAAGGTTAAAATTCGGAACTCTATAGGTCTGGTCTGTAAATCCAAAATGGGGGGAGACAAAATTTGAATGGAACCAGTCTCCTGCTATGAGTTCAAAGATAATCCATTGGTTTGGCACTACTACAAAGAGAGGGGTATTAGCCCCTAACTGAAGAGGCTTAATGGGTTTGACAAAAACCTGTTTGAGTAATTTGTGAGGTCTTGGTTAAATAGGTGAGTCACTATTGGAGGAATCAACTTTGAGATTTTTGAAAAGGTGATAGCTATGGCTACAGGCATGTCCATGTAGGGGATGAAGCTACAAAAGAAAACAAAAATCATGGACCTCTCCAACCATAAATTATTCCTTGGAGAAGGTGAAGAACTGGTTCAATATCAAGGAGGATTTGATCGAGCTAAATTACCCAAGCCATGAGACAGAGTGTGCTTCATCCTCATGAAGTATTTCACGCTTGAAGGTCAATTCACCAGGTTTTATAATTATCACCTCCCCCTTTTAAATCACTTCAGGTGTAATGCTCTCATCAATTTTTCCTTTTATCAGTTGTCCTCCCTAGAACATTCTGTCCTTAGGGTGAGAGCAAAAATGGCAAAAAAACTTGATATGAATCCTAGCCCCCTCCATCAGGGCCTCATTTTCTATTTTTATAATTTCCACCGTGCCCTTGATCCATCCAAGACTATCAAAATTGATAGTGGGGATATTTCTTCTAATCTTTTGGCTGGTGATGCTATCGATGAGCCCTGTCTTTCCCCTATTTCTACCAAAACTAAAGAAGCCTCCTTCTCTAATCTTGAGGAGATCCCCGTTGACACCCCTGGCTCTTTTGTGAGCATGAAGGGTAAGAAGAGGAAGTTTTATGCTGGGGAAGAGAGTATTGGGGGACCACTGTGGGGACCCATAAAATTCCTGGTAGGACCACTGGGGGTCAAGGTGGTAAATCCTATATGTCTACTAAGGTTAGTAAGGAGGGCTTCTCCTCCAGAGTTTGACGATCAGGGTGGATTGATAGAAAACCCACTCCTAAGGCTAGGCTTATTGACTATTCAAAGAACACCTTGGAGGAAGCCACCCAGGAGGAAGAGAATAAGGAATTGGAAGTTTAGGAAATCTCTGAGGATACTGAAGGTAAGCAGGAGACAAGGGAATTTGAGGCTACTGCAGAGGATGGTGATGACATTGTAGAAAATGCTAACAAAAAGGGAAAAATGTATGTGGAAGAAGTTGACAAGGAAATCAAGACCGAGATTGGTTTGAAAGCTAAAATTGTGGCCCTGAAGGGTCGCATTCAGAAACTAGAGTAGAACTTCACCACTGGGTTCCAGAATTCTATTCTCTTGAACATGTCTATGCTAAAAGAATTGGGTAATACTATGCCTACTATCAATGTAGAGAATACTGAGAAACTAAATAACATCAAATCAATGGTTATGTAAGGAGAGATCTCTCTGACTCTCATTTTTTTGTTTCTTTTTATTTTAGTTTGCTGTGTCTGTTAGTACTCTGATTGTGCCATCTATTTTTAGAAGGCATATTTTTGTGTAATTGAATTCTTGTTTTCTCTAATTCTATAAGGGTTTGGACCTTGGTTTTCCACCTTATATTATCAAAAACATATAGGACCAAAACCCCTTTTAGGCCTTAAAGAGACCTAATTCAATTAAGCCTTCATTAGCATATGTTACCCTTTCAAATATTTGAAACACTCTCAAACTTATCACATGGTAGATAAATATCATATGTCACTCAAATAAACCCTTAAAAATCTCATATTAGGTCCATGACACCTTTTAGCTCCATCTACTACTTCAAGCACACCATTAGCACTGTTCACAATTAGCCTTGTGCATACCCAAAAAATCTATCTTGAATACCTGAAGCAAAAACACAATTTTATCAAAAAACCATGGAAAAAAACCATATACATAGAACCTTAAAGACCTAAACAACTTCACCAAGTTCATTAGACTTTATTACACAGGGCAACAAGACTCAAACCCTTCTCTGTAAATAGCCCACTCAGAACTACTAACTAGCCTCAAAACATAGTCATGGAAACAATGAGCTAAAACACTTGTATAACCACTTTTAGAGACTTATAATACATGTATATGATCTTATTATGTAATTTTATGATTCTTAGATAGATATATAATACATTTAAATGACAATATTGGTCTTCCAGACCAATCTCATAGTCTTGTACCTCACTGTCTCATCTTAACTAGATAGGTCAACTTATGAGAAACATTTTAATCATATTCATTGATATCAAAAACATATATAAAACATGAAAATGTATTAAAAGTCTTGAAAAAATTTTTAATTCACTTGGATTTATCCCTAATTCATGATAACACATCCCTAATTAGCTTCTCACTTCTACCTGGATTTCTCACTATTTGCACCATTAGGCCTGTTAGTGATTGGTTAACTTGAATGATTGGTTTAACACACCATAGATATATAAAATGATCATAAAACACCATTTACATGAAACAGAAGTCTTAATATTTATCCTCCATCCATTTATCAACTTTGACTTGGTTAACTTTGAATGCTACAACAAATCTATGAGAAATAAGGCCTTTCCTATAGGTTTCACTCACTCACCTGACAAACCAATCACACTTGGAGATGATTGGGAGAGTTGAATAAAACTTTAAATCACTTAAATATCCATAAAAATCCATTATTATCACTTTATAACAACTTCTTTCATATCAGGTCACTATTAGGGTTCTTTAAGGGTTTAAACCATCTTCCAGTCTTAACAATCATTCATAAAGCTTAGCCCCTCATTATAAAAACTAATGCTTGGAAATTTTAGATAAGACCCTTCCAAATCTACCATGAATAGATTATGTTCCTAGAGGTTACATGTGCCAATGAACACTTGAAAGTTCTTCTAAGGTTGAGAACCCTTCATTCTATGTACATGAGAGACCTCAAAACATGTTTTCTTGCCTTAACCTTCAAAATTTGACCTAAAACTTGGATAAAATACTTACAATAACATGAAAAAATTATGTCAATGATCACATGTCAATGTTAGACTTGGAAACAAAACATCATACCCCATCAGGCCATGCTCTCTCTCTTTCCTTTTTAGGCTTTGACCTGCAAGTCACATTAGGTCTTGAAGTTAACCTTTTAACCACTGCCCAAGATCTCAACACCTCATATAAAAAACAAAAAAAACCTCTTTCATGATAAAACATTACTTTATGTCCTTCATAGGCCTTGAAAACTCCCTATAACACCTCATTAGGTCAGGCAAGGTCTAAAGGTAGTCAAGTTACATACTAGGATTATAGGTCCTACCCCTGTAAGCTCAATCTGAGACTCTCATGAGTGATTAAATGATTAATAAGCATGATCAAACAACCTCATAAAACATCTTATTCCTCTTTGCATCCATATCACTATTCCACCAAGTTCATACGTTCTCACAAGGTCTCTTTATGCAATGACTAGTGTCATTACTAGGCTTCTCAAGATCTTGAAAGCTTGACAACTAACCTTGAAACACTTCTAAATGCTCTTATACCTTGATCACATATCTTATATGCTCCTAAAACAATGTCATACTTCTCAATGATACTATCAAATAAGAAAATTCTTTAATGACCTCATGAACACCTTTCTTAAGAACCTTTGACATCAAAGACAACATTAATGCCAAACTTCAAAAATAGGAACAATGCTCAACAATATCCCCCTTTGTCATTGATGGAAATACATACTGTATACTAATCATTCTTATCTCCCCATTCTAGTGTTTCTTCCCATTTGACATAAATGACAAAGTGATGTCTGTAACTCCTTGGATCACATTCCTTGCAACCAAAATACCCAACACACATGATTTTTGAGTTTATGAGACATAATAAAAACATGCTCCCCCATATCCATGCATACCTTCCTGGAACAACTCACCTATTCTTGGAGCTAATGAGCACGATTATCTCCCCCTAAGTACTTGAATTTTTCAATGATTGCTAAGGGCAGGAATTATACCCAATTCCTATCTTAGGTGTTTAAAAGTTATCTTTGGAAGTGGTATGGTCAAGATGTTTGAAATGTGATGCTATGTAGAAACATATTCAAGTTTGAAACTTTTTTCACTTACCTGCTCTCTTAGAAAATGATACTTGATGGGAATTTACTTGGTCCTTGAGTGCTTAATAGAGTTCTTTGAGATGCTTATAACACTTATAATGTCACAATAGATAGGGAGAGGTCCATCATACTCCACCTTGTATTTTTTTAGTGTCTGTCTCATCCATAGGACCTAAGTGCAACATGAATCTATTGCAATGTACTCAGCCTCACAAGTGGAAAATGATACTGGTGGTTTTTTATTGCTTATCCATGAAACTAGGCACCCACCTGAGAATAAAGCTCCTCTATTGGTACTATTCCTATCATCTATACTTCATATCTAATCTACATCTGTGTAGGCTGTCAAATTAAACTCCTTGCTTCTTAAATAACATAATCCATATTCAATAGTCCCATTGAGATACCTGAGTATCATTTTGACTACTTGTAGATGATTCTCTTTTGAATCTACTTGAACCTTTCCACAAGACCTACTGCTTGTATACTGTTAGGTCTAGAGGTAATGGTGTATGAAAAACTTCCAATCATTAACCTATATGATGTTTGATTGACCTTTGGAGACTCATCTTCCTTTATCAACTTGCATGATGTGATCATGGGTGTACTAACTACTTTGCAATATTTCATATAAAATTTCTTCAACATCACTCTTATTTACTTGGCTTATGAGATGAATATACCTTTTTTGGGTTGAGTGATTTGTAACCCAAGAAAGAATGATAGTTCTCCTAGCATGGACATCTCAAACTCTTTCTTCATCACCTCTGCACAGGCATTGGTAATGTTATCATTATTTCGACTAAAGATGATGTCATCCACATAGACAAATACTATCAATTGATGGTCATCTTCTATCTTGATGTATAGATTACTATCGACAACTCCTCTTTTGAATCCTTGATCTAACAAATACTTGTCCAAACTATCATACCAAGCTCTAGCAGCTTTCTTTACACCATATAGATACTTTTTCAATATTCAAACATAGTCTTTGTCATATGATAGTGAGAACCCTTTAGGTTTATCAATGTACACTTCTTCCAAATTTCCATTCAAAAAGGTAGATTTGACATTCATCTAATATACCTTGAATCCTTTGAATCCTATATAATCTAGAAATAATTTGAAGGTCTCTAATCTTGATATTGGTACAAAGGTATCCTCAAAGTCTACCCCTTTAAATTGTGCATATATCTTGCATACTAATCTAGATTTGTTCCTAGTGACTTCTCTATCTTCATTTAACTTGTTTATAAACACCCATTTTGTGTCAATGACATTTTTATCTTTAGGCATAGGAATTAATTTTGAAGTCTCATTATTCTCTATTTGGTCTAACTCTTCATTCATAACACCTATCCAAAATTTGTCTTTGATTGATTTTATAAGACTCTTAGGTTCAATCTTGGATAATAGATCAACATTCTCTTTATTTATATTATTTACCAGTCTTCTCGTTGTTGCATACCTACATTTTTGTTGTCAATGATTTGAGATTCAGGGTGATCTCTTTGAATCTATCTTGAGGGTCCTTTTGAGTCCTATTTGTCTTCAACTTCTTCTTACTCATCAACCTATATAGTCTCCTATTCATTCTTTAAGTCTAGACTCTCTAAAGTGTTCTTTGACTGTGAGTGATATTTCCTTATCTCATCAATCTTCACATTGGTGTTTTCCACTATATTTTTTAGTCTCTTGTTATAAAATATATAGGTTGAACTCATTAATGAGTATCCTAAGAATATGCCTTCATCATATCTAGAATCAAAATTTCCCAAGTCTTCATCATCTCTTTTGATGAAACATTTTCTCCCAAACACTGTAAAGTGTTCCACATTATTAGGTTTGCCCTTTTATAGTTCATAGGGAGTCTTGTTGCTATTAGTCCTTATCTATCCTCTATTAAAAATGTAGACATTATTTATTACTACCTCTCTCTAATTTCCATCAGATAATATAGACTCATTTAACATAGTTCTATACATCTCTTGAACTATCCTATTCTTTATTTCCACTACCCCATTCTGCTAAGGTGTCTCGACTGCTAAAAATTGTCTCCTTATTCCATGAACCTCATAGAAATCATAAAAATAATTGGACCAAAAATCTCCTCCTCTATCATATCTTAGGCACTTGATCTTCCCATTCTTATCATTCTCAAAAATAGCCTTGAATAAATTGAACTTATTAATAGCTTCTGATTTCTCTTTTAAGAATGCAACCGAAGTCATTCTTGTGTAATCATCAATGAGTAACATGAAGTAGCTATCTCCTTAAATGTTTTGAATTTTTGTATGCCTATAGAGATCAGTGTGTATTAATTCCAAAGTCTTGTATTAGAGTACTCCTTGGAATTGAACCTTCTTCTAGTCTACTTACCATGTTGACATGATTTGCAAAGTATGTTTGATGATCTTAGGCATGTTATTTATAGAATTTTTAGTGCTAATCTTGACCAGGTTGTCAAAGTTTATATGACTTAACCTTCTGTACCATATCCAAATTTCATCTATCTTACTCATGAAGCATCTCTCCTTGTTTATCTCATTCAATACATATAGGTTATTGTCAATCCTCTTGGCATTAGAAATTAGCCTTCTTGATTTGGCTCTCCTTATCTCACACCATCTGTCATGAAAAGTTAGTGTGTGTGTCCTTGATTGCACTTTTGACTTCCAATAAGTAGGTTATGTTTCAAACCTTCCATAGAAAACACATTTTGTATCTTGGTCTTTTTATTGTCTAAACTCAAGATACCCTTGCCAACTATATTGGCAGTTGTGTTGTGTCCAAACCTCACTATTCTTAAAAATTTTTTCTTTAATGAGATGAACTTATTTATATCTCCTATCATGTGGATTTGAAAACCAATATTCATATGCTATTCCATTCATGCCTTCATCTTGAATGTGAAAGGCAATCTAAACCAACATAAAATCCTCTTTGGTCTTCTGTTCCTCATTGGTAAATAGTCCATCTTGATTCTTGAGCTCAATATGATCTATCCTAACTTACTTTGGATTTCATAATAGTGTTTGATCCTTTAAAGGCATATTAGGAGGTTCATATGTCTTGTTGAATCTTGTGAACCTTTTAACTCTTTTGGAGTAGAATCTTGCAATCTATCCTATATTGTGATAGATGTAGAAAACAACATTTCTATACTTACCATGGATCTATGATGACTTATCCTTTATTACATTTTGATACTATTTTCACTTGAACTTTAATCCAATGAGGAGATGGCAAGTCTCTCCTCATTCAAGTGACACAATGGAACCACCTCAAGGCTATGGGTAACCCAAATGTGAGATGGATCTCTAGATTAGGGGCTAGTTCCCCTTGATGCATCACTATAGCTCAATCCTACTACTAACACTTGGGGGAATTAAATGGAATAATAATAATTGAAATTGAGTATAATATATGGGAGGTGATACACCAAATATATGCTCTTCTCAAACCCTTTAACATGCACTTAGAAGCAAGGATAAATCTGTACATACACTTCATTCAATGACAATATTCTTTCTCACATCAATGTTTCAAGCATGGGGCCTTGGAAATAGCTTAGGATAAAAGGACTTAGAAAATAGGAATTATAAGACACACTATTGAATAGACTACTTACTATGCCTGCAATATCAACATTAGACACTTCTTGATGACCTACAAAAGAGATATCTTCAAACACAAAAGACAATAGGAAGAGTAACATGTGAAGGTAAACAAAACTACACTTGAACAAGACCAACTAAATGAAAACTAATCATGTACACATAATCAAACATACCTCCCTTTCTGAATAAAAAAGAAAGTACCTTGAGTCTCCCTCCTCACTAGATGAATGAGGATACCAGACATGCCTCTCTTTGAATGGAACATTAGATGACTCATGTTCCCTTTTTTCTCTTTGGATTGGCATGTCCTTTGGTGGAATCATCTCAAATTTTTTTCCAAATTATATGAAGTATTCTTGACTTGGGAAACATGCCTCATACTACTGTCCTTTTATCTCATCATGGCATATTGGCATATCTATGCATGAGACAACTTGTTGCAAATCCATGTCTTCTTGAAGGATCTCGTCATTCTTCTCACTTTTTACAACCTCTTCAAAGTCTCCAAGAAGTGTTGTGTTATGAAATTTTAGAAGTTTTTTTTGTTTAAATTCTTCCTTGATGTTGATGGGGGCAAATTTATAGGTGGTTTTAGAATGAACCTTCATGTCACCTTTAAAAGGCCCAAAATCATCATAGATTTCTCCATCATATTCTAGAATCTCTTGATGATGATGCTTCTCAACACATTCTTGATTTTAAACATTTTGGGCTTGTCTCATTAACATTTTTGTCTTCTCACAATCCTCATATTCTTGGAACATTTGCATATAAGTCTACCACATGTCATCTTCTTGAAACATGCCATCTTGTCCACCATTGCTTGCAGTTATCTCCAAAGGAGTTGTAGGCCCCTTAATGCCTCCAAATTCATTGCATATGTCCTCAAATATCTACCACAAATCATAATAATTTGACTAGTCAACATCAAGAAAATAAACAAGAAGAGAGTGTCCTTCATTTTCTTCTTTGGGTTCCTAAAGAACCTCTTCTTCAACATAAGGAAAATATTCTTCCTCATCATTACAATCTGATGTCTCTTCACTTGAAGTCAGATCCTATTCTTCTTCTACCCAATCTAAAATACCTATAACATTATCCCTCTTAGTAGTGCTAATACTAGGCATCTCAAAACTAGGAACATCAACTCAAGAGGGCTTCCAAGGATCAATGAATTCATATTTGTCTAGGACTAATGAGAGCTTCTCTTTTATGAGTTTCAACACCTCAATCCTTTTGGTAAGGATCTCTTGAAATAACTTCTCTTGAGAGGAGATATTATCTTCATTGGGAAAGGAGGTGAAAGAAAATTGAGATGAAGGACAAATGGTTTCTTGAGGAGGGGTGGGAAGGATTTGTTTAGGCACATATTTCTCTCCACTTGGACATTTTTTCCCCTTCTTCTTACAAGCTTCCACTACCTCTTTCCATCTTGGGAAGCTAGACTTAGATGATTCTTCATGAGGCTGAGATACAAATGAAGGGGTGTCACACTTAGGAACCTTATTTTCTACTGCTATGATGGGCTGCTTCAAATGTTGGTTTTCCAACTCAATATCCTTGTCAAAGTGAGATTCCCATATCAACCTTCTTCTTTAAAAATCCTCTCCAATAGTGGCATCCCTCTTCCTTTGGATACTCTCTTGGATGGACTTCCAAGAAGGACAACTTTGAGAACAGGGATACCACTGTTAGAGAGGATTTTGAGAGAAGAAGGTTAATATGGGAATCCCACCTTGACAAGGAGATTGAGTTGGAAAACAAACATTTGAAGCAACCCATTTTGATAATAGAGAATGATGTCCCTAAGAGTGGCATTCCTTCATTCACGTCTAAGCCTCATGAAGAAGCTTCTAAATTTAGTTTCCCAAGATGGAAAGAGGTAGTGGTAGCTAGTATGAAGAAAGAAAGAGGATGTCTACATGGAGATAAATCTAAGCCTTTTCAAATCCTTCCCACCCCTCCTCAAGAAACTTTTTGTCCTTCATCTCAATTTGTTTTCACCCCCTCCTTTGAAGATGATATCTCCTCTCAAGAGAAGTTATTTCAAGAGATCTTTGAAAAAAGATTTAGGAGTTGAAACTTGAAAAAAAGAAGCTCTCATTAGTCCTAGAGAAATATGAAGTTACTGAACCCATCCTTCCACTTGATCCAATTATTCCATTTTTCCCTTCAAATGATGAAGAATCCATTCCTCCTTGGAAGCCCTCTTGGGCTGATGTTCCTAGTTTTGAGATGCCTAGTATTGGCACCACTAAGAGGGAAAATGAGATAGAAATTTCAGATTGGGTTGATGATGAGGATCTGTCTTCATGTGAAGAAATGATATATTGTGATGATGAAAAATAATATCTTTCTTGTGAAGAGGAAGGATTCTTTGAAGAGGTTATCTTGGAAGCCAAAGAAGAAGAGGAAGGAGCTTTTCCTTTTGTTCCACTTTATGATGCTAATAAAAAAGAGGTGTTCTATTATTTTGAGTATCCTATCTTTGATGATTATGGAGATGTTGGAAATGAACAAGAGGAGGTTTATAATGAGGCACTTGTGTCTCATAAGGTTTAAGAAATGAAACTTGAAGAGGTAAATTTGCCATTGCATCAAGAAGAAGACATGGGATAGACCTATATGCAAGTTTTTAAAGAGTATGAGGATTGTGAGAAGACAAAATTTCTATTAAAACAAGCCCAAAATGTTGGAGAGTAGGTGTGTGTTGAAGACTATCATCATCAAGAGGCTCTAGACCATGATGGGGCAATCTATGATGATTATGACGCTTTTGGAGATGACTTAGAGTTTGATCCTAGAACCACACATGAAGCTGATCCTATCAACATCAAGGAAGAATTTGAACAAGAGACACTTCTAAAATTCCATGATGAAACACTTCTTGAAGGGTTTGAAGAGGTTATGACAAATGAAAAGAAAAATGAGGCCTTTCAAGAAGACATAAGTTTGAAACAAGTTATCCCATGCAAGGTTATGAAAATATATCATGAGGAGACAAAAGGATAGCAGTATGAGGCATGTTTCCAAGTTCAAGAAGACTTTATATAAATTAGAGACCTATTTGAGATGACTCCATCAATTGACATGTCAAGCCAAGAAGTAAGAAAGAAGCCTGAGTCATCTAGTGCTCCATTCAAAGAGAGGCATGCTTGGTATCCTCATTCATCTAGTAAGGAAGGAGATTCAAGGTACTTTCATTTTGATCTAGGAAGGGAGGTATGTTTGGTTAGTGTACATAACTAGTTTCCTTTCAGTCGTGTCTTATTTTCCCTTAAGTTCTTAGTAGCACAAGTGTGGCTTTATTTTGTGTGTTTGCTTTGGTATTGTTGTGTGTTGTATTTACTTTATGTGTTTTGAGGTAAGTCAGTTGTCTTGTTAGTCAAGTCAAGGTCTGGTCCATACTATTTTAAGTGAATTTGACTCCATTTTCCTAATGGATAGGATAAGGTTACTAGTCCTTAACATAAACAAGCATGTTACCCCTAGGAATTGCTAAAAGTGTTGACCAAATTTGATTTTTAGTCCAATCAGGTCAACCCATACATTTATAAACTTTTATAAGTTTTTAAATGTCTTATGAGGTCTCATATTGTTCTATACATCTTACTTATCCTTCCTCTAGCCTTGTTTTAAGTCCATTATCCTTATACTAGTCTAGTCAAATAAAGTCAAACTTGGTCAACCCTAGTCAAACATGGTAAAATGATTAAATTGTGATGAAAATGTTCTAAGGTGGTCATTTATATGTTTTAAGATGTTCACAAGTCATTAATTTATCCTTTACTATGTTCCATATGTCAAATATGCCTTTTGGCCACTTTTTAGCCCACTTAATCGCTTGTACAGACTTTCAAGGAAGCATATTTGCTAGAAAGTTCGTGTTCAACATGGAGGAGGTCAAGAGATGTTAGGATAAATTAGAGGTCAGTCCAAGTGGTAGTTATGTGTATAAAGAAGCAATTTATCATTGGTTTTAGGCCCTTAATAACACTTATATGGACTTGGGAAGTCCACCTTCAACAAAAAACATGGGAAAAGTGTCTGTTCAGCTCCCTAAACTCATTTCCATGATTGATGTGTAGAGGTATCATTATAATATTTATTTTCAACATCTATTTCTTCCACTTTCTCCTTGCAAGCCAAGAAAGGTCATTTTCAAATGCATGGTGTGAGCCGTATAGGTGGAGTTAGGAGGTATGCTCTTAGGGGTTGAAATTAATCTAAGTCTACTTCATATTCATGGAAAAATTTCTTAGCTTCATTCTTCTCCTTCATGAACCATCACTTAGACTCTAGGGAGCTTTTTAACACTCACATTCATGAGGGGTCTATTTTTTTGAGCTAGTTTCAAATTTATTTGCTTTAGTTTGATGGTGTTGGTAGTTTCTTGTGTTTCTTAGGGATTCTCCATTATTTTTACATTTCTCTCTTGATTTTGAATATCTTAATAGTTTAATAAGCCTTTTCCTAGGCTTTTTTTGGTTTAATTTCACCATCATTGCTCTATACTCAGGAATGTACACCTAAAGGTGCCTTGAATAGAGGTTTTCCATGTTAAATATTAGGCATGAAATGTGACTCTAATGTTTTGAAGTTACAAGGATGCATTTGATGACCAAAGTGGGAATTATGAAGCGCAAATCATGCACCTTGTCCACCTTTTTCCTTCATTGTATACATATTCAAAAGGGGTGAACCTTTAGTGGTCTCCATGATGACATCATGGCTTTAGCATTTACCTTGGTAATGTTTTCAACTTATCAGAGACATTAAGAGTGCATTTGAGGAGTTAAGTTGATTCAAATTTCATGGAGGTGATCATAGAAATGCTTCATGCCTTTCTTGTATTCATTGCCCACTACAATTCATCACCACCTACAGGTGGTACCATAGAGATTAGAGAATTTTGTGTGAAGGATTCAAGTCTTAAGGAGGCCACCCTCAAAGTTTATGCATTGAATTTCATCTTAGTAGACCTAGTTCAAATGTCATGAGCATTGGAAGAAACAAACCATGATCAAAATAATGTGACTATGATTTCAGGGTTACTATCCCAAAAGGGCCAAAATAGTGGTCCTCAAGGTTCTTTGTAGTTTTCATAGAGAAGGCACAAGGGCTTGTGATGAATGGTGATTGGTTGATATCAAATCCATATCATTAGATAATGACTCAACCAATTGAGAGGGACAATTGACAAAATGAGAGAGGTTTTCATAAGGGTCCAAAGGTGTCATGAAAAACACTGAATCCATTTAGTGTTATCTACAAGAATGTGACTTAAAGAGACATTTTTCACGAAATGTCTCAAATTCAAGATATTCCTTCATGTTAGGATAGTTTTTATGATGTATTAAGAACTATTGAAATACCAATTGATCAATATAAGAAAGGATAGATATTTTGTGATCCCCTCATACTCATATTTTGTCCATACACTAAGACAAGGTGACCTACAACTGAGCATAAAACAAGCTTGCAAATAAAGTGTCTAAGTGGAGTTTTAGGACAACCAAGATAAATACAAGTGGGGAACGATATGATATGACCTAAAAGGGTATAAATAATTATTCATAGACACTATTATAAGGTACATATATCCAATGACACTTATAGGTGTCCATTCTCTTGAAAACCTTCTATACATAGTTGATTGTGAGTATCTCAATCAGGATCTAGGCATTAAGATGGTGTTAGTTTGAAGATTTCCAAGTGAAATCCAAAAATAAGAGGTGTATAATGATTTGGGACATGAAAAATATATCCATACACATAGAAAAAGCCTAAAATAGGGCCTAATGCATGTACAATAGAGCTTAAAACCCCTGTCTTAGTCAACACCAGGAGGGACTTAGTTTGGGATTAAATGCTTGAAGGAAGACATAAGTGAAATAATACACCTATAAAAAGTTTTTTTAAGAATTAAAATATTTTATTAAATATCCTTATATCCTAAATATAAAATGAATACCTATAGGAATCACTTTAATTGTGAAACTCAGTCAGCATGTTAAAACCCTACACATTTTACCCCTATAAGCCCACCTTGAGGAAATTGAGCAGGTTAAGAAGTCTAATGGGAATGATAAATGATAATTTTTTATTTATAATGTCTGTGTCACTTCAGGAGGCCTAGAAAATATTTGGTTTTATGGGAAAAATAGGGGAAGTACCCCCTATTTTGTCTCAGATAGGGGGTACTTTTCCCCCTGCATCAAACTTGAAAATTTTGAAAATGGGTTGAAAACATAAGATAAAAGTGAAGGAGACACCTAAATGTTATTGGATGAGTTTAAAAACATATTAAAAAACATTAATAACCAAATAGGAAGGTTGGAATCCAATTAGGATGGCCCATGCAACAAGGTTTGCAGGCAGACCTAATTAAGCATGAACAAGCCTGACACCAAATGAAAGGTCACTTCCAATTATATACTTTGGAAAGTATTATAATGGTATATAAAATTATTAAGGAGGTATAAATAAGGTGTTTAAGCCTTGAAAAAATTATATAAATCCATTAACAAGGTTTGAGCGACAAATTTTAGGTAAGGCTTATTAGGCCTAGTCCAGGCCTAATACCTAAAAGTTGCAGAGATGGTTGGAGAGGGCATATAAAAACATGGATATTAGTTTAAATATGTTTATAGGATATGATAAAAAGTGTTAGAACCATCAGATTCATGGGAGGTCTCCAAGAAGACATTTTTTGTCTTAAAATGCAATCAAACCATGCAAAATTTGCAAAATGAACCCGAGTAGCCATTTTGAAATGCTTGGAAATTCTCCAAGAATTTGCATGGAGTGATAAGATATTAAGGAGTATTAGGGAGGGTCACTAAGATGAATTTAGTGAATTTTTTCCAATATTTAAACATGAAACCTTCATGAATAAAGGCTAAGATTGAAAGTGACTAGAAACCCTTGCAAACCCTCCTTAAGGACTCAATTGGGAAGATGTTGTAATTGAAGCATCTAGATGTAGTGGGAATGTCATGAAAATAACTTGAAGCTATAAAGGACTCTGTAGGGACCTAACACATGTGATTGAGGTGTATGAAACTTGTATGGATGGTGTAAAATAGGGTTCTTTTTGATATTTTTGTGTGTTTTATAGGTTTGGGAAGGTTTCAAAAGGTGAAACCACCTTTGGGAGAGAGTTTAGGACTTGTTATAAGTCCTCATGTCCATTTTTAAGCTATCTCATCTCTTAAGTGTGCCTACCATCCCTTTCATTTCAGCCAGTCATAATGAATGGGCAATGAACACTTAGGAAAAGTGGTGAAACTCTATTTGGGAAGCCTTTTAAGGCTTGTTTCTTGAACCTGATTTCTTGGACACCCTTGACATGTGTCATCCATCCTTGTGCACTTATTATATTGAGAAATTGGGAAGGTTTTGGGTGCCAAGTGTGAGAGGTGCATGAGAAAGAGGCATTTTGGGACTATTTAAAATGATTGTGCACGGACAAAAGAATAGGAATGATCAAGGGATAATCCAATGCTTGTGAAGGATTTTTAGTAACCCCTCCCATTTATATTAATCATTAGACTTGACCCTATGTAGTGGTGATGTATTTTTGGAAGGAAAATCATAAAGGTAGTTTTATGTGCAAGGAAAAGAGTTTTTAGGCCACTTTGCAAGAGTTTGATGATTTGAGATGACACTTGTAGATCTTGATATTGCATGGATCAAACCATATCTCTCTTACATGTAAAAATAACTTATCTTTTTAGTTTGAAAAGTGTCTCTATGACTATTGAGATTCTCTTTCTCTCTCTCTCACAATTTCAATAAATTCTAGCCTTTTTGGCTATTGTACAGATCTTTCCACCTTGGTATGGTAAATCCCTTCCAAATTTTTGCCTTGAAATAATAAAGATAGTTGTTTTTACCTAGTTAAATATTTCACTAAGTGTACACAATGGTTGTTGGTCTTGTGCAAGTGTATTTTTTTAACCTTCATATGTTACTCTTCTTAGTGCCTTTTATGTTTGAATATCTCTATTTTATAGGTCAACAAGAAGTGTCGAATATTGATATTGTAGGCATAGTGAGTATTATATTAAATAGTGTGTCTTAGAATGTCTATTTTCTAAGTCCTCCTAGCCTTATCTATCTCCAAGGCCCCATGTTTGAAACACTGATGTGAGAGAGAAGATTGTCATTGAATGAAGTGTATGTACAAATTTCTCCTTGGTTCCAAGTGCATGTTAAAAGGTGTGAGTAGATCATATATTTGGTAGATCACCTCCCATAGATTGGATTTACTTTCAATTATTATTATCCTTTTTCATTTCCCAAAATATTAGTAGTAGGATTGAGCTATAGTGATGCATCAAGGGGAACTAGCCCCTAATCTAGAGATCCATCTCACATTTTGGTTACCCATAGCCCTGAGGTGGTTCCATTGTGCCACTTTAATGAGAAGAGACTTGTCATCTCCTCATTGGGTGAAATTTCAAGTTATAACAGATACCTAATTGGTTTTTTCATGTTGGTACTCTTGAATTTTTATGATTTCTCATACTCTCTCTCAAACTTTCTCATTTTGTCTATGAACTGCTCATGCTCAACCATCAAAGAATCTAGCTCTGTCTTCAATTGGTTATACTCAACTTCCTCTAACTTAAAAATTGTGTTGAAACCTTATAATTGAATCTTGAGATCCTTGATAATCTTCTTTTGATGTTTCAGATCATCAAGGGCACTTATGGACTCAGCTTCAAGGTTTATTTCAACTTCTCCTTTTACACTATCATAGTAGACTTCTTCATCATACATGTCTTCTTACTATTGATCACAAGACATTATTGTGATTATTAGGATCATATTAAATATATTTAGAATTGTATCAAAGGATCAAGCTATGATACCAATTTTTGAAAGAAAAATTACTAGGGGGTGAATCAATCTTCAAATTTTTTACAACTTTACTTTATCATTAATGAACTATCAAAACAATATAGTGAACTAGAAACACATTAAGAGATATGAAAATGAGACAAGAGCATAAACAATATAACACTTATTTGAGTTAAAAAACCTCAATGGGAAGAAAATCCACTAATTATGCAAATGGACTATAATCATATAAGACAAACGTCAAGATTTAGTGAAGCACCAACTTTACTTGGAGCACCAACCCCAACTAACCAAACACCCACTTGACTAGGATTTAGTAAGAACTTACTTGAAAGGATTTACCAAACCCCTAAATGACTCATCACAAACTCATCTACCTAATTTATTTTATCATCTTCAAGAAATCTTGTTGCTCAACCAATAGATGATGACCACACTCTTACCCCTCTCAAACTGCCTTCTAGGCTCCTTCACTCAACTAGGTCTCTTCAAGATAGATTAGGTCATTTAACCTTGATATTAATATAACATACCCCTATTATATGTTCATTATATTTTTTTTCACCTTGATTATGGTCTAAAATACCTCATTTATCTCTTTAAAGTGTTATATCTTCCGTTTCAACACTCACATTCTCTAACAAGCAAATTATGTCTTATTCTTATACTTGGATCTTGTTAATGTACCTATTTGTCATACATACACACTTGAAGACATATATTTTAAATAAAATAGGCTTTAAGACATGACAAAAACATGAATAAAACATTACAATAGGTTGGTCATAGCATATAAGACCAAAACCCCTTTTAGGCCTTCATTAGCATACATTACCCTTTGAAATTTTTGGAACACTCTCAAACTTATCACATGGAAGGGAAATATCATATTTAACTCAAATATAATCCTAAAAATCTCATATCATGTTCATGACAATTTATATATCCATCCACTACTTGAAGCATGCCATTAGCATTGTTCACAATTAGGCCTGTACATGTCTAGAAAGTCTGTCTTGAACAACTAAAGCAAAAACATAATTTTTTCAAACAACCATGTAAAATAAACCTATAAATATAACCTTAAAGACCTAAAATAATTCACCTAGTTCATTATACTTCATTACACATAGCAAAAAGACTCAAACCCTTCTCTGTAATTAGCCCACTTAGAACTGCCAACTAGCCTCAAAAGACAATCATGGAAATAATGACCTAAAACACCTATAGAACCACTTTCAGAGAATTAAAATACATGTAGATGATTATATGAGGTAATTATACCATTATTATATAAATAGATAATATGGTCATATGGAAATATTGGTCTTGCAGACCAGTCTCATAGTCTTGTACCTCACTCTCTCATCTAAACTAGATAGGTCAACTTATGAGCAACATTTTCATCATATTCAATAATTAAATTTTTTTTTATCCAAAATAAAAATGTATTAAAATAATTTAAAAAATTATCCATTCACTTGTATTCATTCCTAATTCATTATAACACATCCCTAATCAACTTCTCACTTTTGCTTGGTTTTCTCACTATTTGCACCGTTAGGTCTGTTAGCAACTGGTCAACGTGGATGACCAGTTTAACACACATAAGGTCTAGAAACTAATAATAAACCACCATAAAAATAAAATATAAGTCTCAATATTTTTTTTCCATTCATTTAGAAACTTTTAGTTCGTCAACTTTGACTACTACAATAAATCTTTGAGAAACAAGGCCTTTCTTATAGGTTCCACTCACTCACCTGACAAACCAATCACATCTATATATGATTGGTAGATTTGAATATAATATTAAATTACTTAAATATACATACAAATCAATTCTAATAACTTTATAAAAACTTATTTCATATTGAGTCACTATTAAAACATCTTACTTTGAGGGTTTAAAACATCTTCTAGTCTTAACGATCATTCATAAAGATTAGCTCTTAAATATAGAAAATAATGATTATAAATTTGAGATAAGACAATTAAACATATACCATGAATATATTATGTTCCCTTGAAAAGTTTAAATGTGACAATGACCACTTGAAATTTATTCTCAGGTTGAGAACCCTTCATTCTGTGCACATGAGAGACCTCAAAACACTTTTTATTTCCTTAACCTTCAAATTTTGATCTGAAACTTGGTAAAAATAATTTAAAAAACATGAAATAATTTTATCAATGATAAAATTTCCATGTTATCCTTGGAAATAGAACCTCATACCCCATTAGGCCATGCTCTCTCTTTTTGCTCTTTAGGCCTTGACCTGCAAGTCACATTAGGTCTTGAAACTGACCTTATAATCATTGTAAAAGATATAAAAACCTCATATAAAAACTAAAAAAACCTATCTCATTATCAAACAATAATTTAAACTCTTCATCTTCCTTGAAAACTCTTTATGACACCTCATTAAGTCAGGCAGATTCTAGAGGTGGTCTAATTGCATATTAGGAGTGTAGGTCCTACCCCTATAAGCTCCTTTTGAGAATATCATGAGTGATAAAATGCCTCATATGAATGAAACAACCTCATACATAATATTATGCCTCTATTCATCCATCTCACTAGTATACCAAGCTCATACCTTCTCACAAGGTCTCTTCATGCAATGACTAATGTCATTATTAGGCTTCTCAAGCTCTTGAAATCTTTAAAAATAAACTTGATTAAATGTCTTATATTATCCTAAAAAAATTTCATATCTCTTAATGATGCTATCAACTAAGAACATTCTTCAATGACCTCATGAACACCTTTCTTAAGAACCTTTGACATCAATGACAACATCAATGTAGAACTTCAAAAATATAAATAATGCTCAACACTTGCCACAATAAAACCTATTAAAAAAGGTAGATATTTTAAAAATTTATGGAAAGGATCCACTCAATTGGATCAACCAAATGGAGATTTTTTTGATTTGCATTAGATCCCATGTGGATAAAAGGTTACCATGAGATCCTTGTATCTATAACCTGACCAATTAATTTGGTATCGATGGTTATGTGCTCAAAATAAAAAGATGAATCTCAGTGTCACCTAGTCAATTTTTATAGAGGAGTTGAAGTTAAACTATAGCAATAGTGTGACAAATAATTAATTCAACCAACTAGCAAAATTATGACAAACTAGTTTAGTCAAGGATTATATTCATAATTTTAAGACCCTATCTTTACATGTGGAAACAATATATGATGAGAACCTAAATGATTTATTTTTAAGAGGCCTCAAGGACCACATTTAACATGAGGTACACATGTTTAATCCTCTTAAAGTTTATGATTTTATAATCATGGCATGCAGGGTTGAGGAAAAATTCATAGCCAATAGTAAGCAACCATTCACTCATTTTAGAGATCATAGCATATCAACACCATCATTTATTCCACCTACTAGATTGACCCCTTAATAAATTGAAGAGAAACATGCAAAAATATTATGTTTCGATTGTGACAAGTGGAGAAAAGGGCATAAATGTGATGAGACAAGTTATTCTACATTGAGGGATATGACAAAGATGATGATTCCTCTAATGATGATGAGGAAGAGATAAAAGAGGTACCTAAAGATTCTAAACCTCCAATCTCTTGTCATTCACTTTCGGCTATTAGCACTCCTCAAACACTAAAGGTGGTAGATTTCCTCAAAAAATAAAAGGTGATAGTGTTGATTGACTTAGGGAGCCCACATATTTTCATCAACCATAAGTTGGCCACTCGATTGAATTATTTAATTTAACTAACACCAAAATTTTAGGTCATGATTACATATGGCATCATAGTTAATTGTTCAGGGAAATGCCATAGTATTAAGCTTACTATGGGTGAGTATAATCTATATTCTCTTATGTTTGTTATTCTCATGGGTAGTGCAGACATTGTTTTAGGAGTATAATGGCTCACAACCTTGGGTACAATTGAGATGAACTTCCAAGAACTATTCATGTGCTTTCATTTTGAAGGAAGAAAAAATGAACTATGAGGATTATGGGCAAAATCTCCATAATTAGTTAGTTCACATTAGATGACAAAATTGCTAAAAAAGGGGGCAAAAGGATTTATATCATGATTATGTTCCATAAAACTTAAACCCATAATGTTATCCCCACATCCTAATATATAGATGATTCTTGACGAACACCCATATATTTTTGAGGCCATGCTAAAAAGACTATGACCAAAAAAAGAACACAATATGCCATTCAACTACTTCCAAGGAGTCAACCACCAAATATGAGACTATATAGATATCTATATACACAAAAGAGTGAAATCAAAAACATGGTCCATGAGATTCTAGAAGCAGGGATCATCAGGCACAACTAGAGTGCATATTCATCATAAGTGGTCATGGTGTGTAAGAAGGATGACACATGGTGGATGTGCCCAGATTACAAGGAACTCAAAAAATACACCATCAAATATAAGTTTTCTATTTTAGTAATTGATGATTTATTTGATGAATTGCATGGTTGTTTTTACTTCATGAATTAGATCTTCATTTGGGCTACCATCCAATTAGAATTAGGGATGAAGATGTTCACAAAATAGCTTTTAGAACTCATGAGGGCCATTATGACTTTTTGGTAATGCCCTTTGATCTTAAAAATGCACCATCTACTTTTCAAAGCTTGATGAACACTATTTTAGGCCTCTTTTAAGGAAGTTTGTGCTGGTTTTCTTTGATGACATTGATTTACAATAAGACCTGGTAATAACACTTACAACATGTGAAATAGGTGTTGATAGTTTTATAACAACATCATATTTATACAAATCCATATAAATGTGCTTTTGGAGTATAGGAGGTAGAGTAATTGGGTCACACTGTATCCCATGAAGGTGTCAAAGTTGATCCTCTTAAGATCAAAGCTATGGTAAATTGGCCAATGCCCAAAACTATCAAAAACATCTGAGGGTTCCTAAGACTAATAGGATACTACCCAAGATTTGTGAAAGGTTATGGAAACATAGCAACTCCACTCACTAAATTTATAAAGAATAATGCTTTCCACTATAATGATTTATCCACTAAAGCCTTTGAACAACTCAAAGTAGCTATGTACACCACCTTAGTTTTGGCTACTATAGACTTCTCAAAGATGTTCATTGTTGAATTTGATGCTTCTAGATCATGGTTGGGAGTAGTAATAATGTAATAAAGAAGACCCGTTACATTTAAAATTAGTTAATTCAAAGATAATAATCTCTAAAAACCTATTTATGAGAAAGAAATGATGGATATTCTTCATGCAGTAAAACAATGGAGGCTCTATCTGATGGGTAGACATTTTAAGGTGAAAATGGATCATAATAGTCTCAAATACTTTTTGGAGAAAAATTATCATCTGAGGAATAACAAAAGTGGGTTAAAAAATTTTTGGGTTGTGATTTTGAAATCATATACAAGAAGGGTAAAAATAATGTAATAGTAGATGCACTATCTAGACGGGATACATCCACATAAGCATTACTTTGTGTAATGTCTATATTGCAGGTAGATTGGGTAGATGAAGATAGGTTAGAGTGGGGGCAAGACAAGGATACATAGGCTTTGATTTATAATATCCATCAAGGTTATATATACTTTGACAAATTTTAATGGAAAGGTAATTCCCTATGGTATAAGGATAGGTTATACGTGTGTAAAAATTCAGAGTTGAAGCATAAGATTCTTGTAGAGTTTCATGCATCTCAAATTGGGGGACACTCTAGGTTATTAAAAACTTATAATATAATCAAGTGAGAAGTATTTTGTGAAGGACTCAAGGGAGACGTACAAAAGTTTGTGGCAGAATTCTTGATATGCTAATAGAAAAAAAGTGAGCAGTTAAGACCCTAGGTATGTTACAACCTTTAACAATTCCTAGTTAAAGGTGGGAGGAGGTTTCCATGGATTTCATCAAGGGATTCCCTTATTTTTAAGGTATGAATGTTATCTTGGTAATTATGGATAGGCTTAAAAATTATGCCCATTTTTGTGCCCTCTCATACCCATATATAGTAAGTACAGTAGTGGCTATTTTTATGGAAGTAGTTATAAAATTACATAGAACCCCAATAATAATTGTAAGTGATCATGATCCTATTTTTATTAGTAATTTTTGGACTGAACTATATTCCTTTTTGGGTACTCAACTAGCTCATAACTCATCTTAAAACCCCCAATCTGATGGACAAACATAAGTGGTCAACAAATGTTTAGAGGGGTATCTCCATTATTTTGTATTAGATAAGAAAGAATGTTGGGTTAAATGGATACCACTTGTAGAATGGTGGTATAACACATCTTTTCATACCTCTTCTAAAATTTCCCCATTTATACCACTATATGGTTACCATCCACCTTCTATCACTTCTTATTTAAGGGTGTAAATCAAGGTTTGAGATGTGGAAGAATACATTCAACATCAACAAGAGGTTTTAGTTGGTTTGAGAGAGAATTTGGCATTGACACAAAATAAGATGAAATAAAAAGTAGATAAACACCATAATGAGAAACATTTTGATGTAGGTGACTAAGTATTTGCACGTTTACAACCTTATAAGAAAATGCCATTGAATTAAAAAAAAAGGAAAACAAACTTGTTCCTAAGTATTATGGCCGATATCAAGTTCTACAAAAAATTGTAAGTTTGGATTACAATTTGGATTTGCCTCATTCATCTCGTATACACCCAATATTTCATGTTTCCTAATTGAATAAGGTCATTAGATAGAAAGTTTTAGCCTAAATAGAGATACTAGAACTAGATGAAGAAGGATGAGCCATTTTAGAACTAGAGAAGATCCTACAAACTCATATTAAGAGGTTGAGAACCAAAGAGATTAAGGAATATCTTATCAAGTGGAATAAATTGAGTAGTGAGGATGAAACTTGGGAGGGTGAATATTTTTTGCAATAACATCTAGAGTTATTCATCATTGAGGACAACATTGGTTCAAAGGGTAAGGGCATGCTATGCACCTAACATATCACATGTATTGGGATATGAATAACCAAATTATGACTTACTTATCCCTCTTTGATGTTATATCACATTTATCTATGATTTCATTAGGTTAGTAGGTCAGCCTATGGAGTAACCATGGCTTAGGTAGACTATATATAGGAGGTTGTGGGTAGTTGTTTATCATCATTTTAGAGTATTCATTTCTGATTTCAAACATTTAAGAGGTTTCCCCATCAAAGTGGCTTATCTATTATTCATATTTTCTGATATATTTCCATATCATTGTGATATATTTATGTTATTTTACTTATTTGTTGAAGTAATATAATTACACTTTACACCTATTTATGATCTAGATCTATCTGCACATAGTAAACCTTGTTGAGTATCATTTCTATTTAGTATTGCATTTGATTGAACATATTTTAAATCAAGTACTTATATATTTAGCATATCTCAATATTATAATTCAGAATATTCATTTATCTAAGTTCATAATTAATTGGTCTACTATAGATTAGTTTATCACCATTTTTTTTGAACTATTTCTATATTCTTAACCCTATAACCCCACTCTTCTAAATTTAGGATTAAACATTTAAATCCGACCTCTAAGTCTTACTTTGTAAACCTAGATTTATCTAGGGTTTATTATATTACTATTTTCTAATATCTAAATTTTGATATCTAAGAACTTCAAAATTTAAAAATCAAAATTTCTTTTCCTAAAAACATGTTTAATATGGATAAAAATGAATCTTTTCCTCCTAACCTTGAGGAGGGTGATAACTACCATTCCTCTAATCAGGTCCATGATATCACTAATTCAAAGGATAAAGTGGCCCACCCTAGTGTACATAGCCTTCCTCAAAACCTTCCACCTCTCACATCTCCTCTAGATGGTGTGTATGATATTTAAACCAAAGTACCTAGAGTTTTTTCTTATGAAGACCTCAAAGATCAAATCATCATTATGAGCAAGTTAATACAAGAGTTTTAAAATAATTTTAGTTCAAAGATCACACCATTAAACAATCAAATTACATGCCTATATAATTTAACATATGTTAGTGTTAATCATGTGTTTTTGTCTTTATTTAGAAATGTTATACCAAACAAGGTTCCATATCCAAATGATAAGCTAAACATAATGGATATAAAAAAAGTTATTCAAAAAGTAAACAAAAGGATAAAAATATTCCAAGTGAAATCCCAAGAGAAATGCTTTATGACAAAGTGATTCAATTACCTCATCTACATCCTATAAGGAAATCAAAATACTATTGTGCATATCATCAAATGTATGGGCATCATACATATTGTTATTTTACCTTGAAGAACAAAATATAAAAGATAAATTATAGTGATCATCATATCATTGATACATCAATCAAGAAAGCCACTCACATAATGAGTGCGTCTCCTAAAGCACAAGTACTAAAATAAAAAATATAGGTACCAAAGGCTAATTCAAAACAAAAACACTAAAAATGCAAAACTTAAAGGAAGATTATATTTAAAAGGTAGTGTTAAAAAAAAATCAGGAACAAAACTTGCAAAATCAAATTCTAGATAAGAAAACAAACATTTTACAAAGAGGGTTTCTAACAAAAGAAATTTCAAAGCAAGATATACCTACAAAATCAAATGATACTAATATGGTTTATAAGGACCCAAACATTATATCTATTTCATGACTCGAGGAATAAAAAGCCAAGACATAAATTACATATTTTCCTAATGTTCAAACAAAGATACATGACTCTTCTCTAGTCCATAATGAGATGCAACATCTTGCCAATGATGAACATACTCAAGAAGAACAAAATTTCAAGATGGAAATTTCAATCCTTGGTACAATGGGATTTTTATACACAAAATTTAAAATGAAACATCTCAATTTCAAGAACAACCTACAAAGTTAAATCTCTTCTATAATAATTATTATATTGATGATTATGATCCTAATAATACATAAGATTGGTATGATCCTGACAATATTAATTATGCATCATATGGACATAACACAAATGATACATAACCTTCATAAAGACATACCTTTGATGAGATAATCAGAGTATAATAGCATTTTTCCATTTTCCATAACATCTTTGCTAATCAAAATTATAAAAATTACAACAAAATCAAATATTCAAGAAAATACAAAAACATTCGAATTATTTCATAATACAAAAAGTATTGATCATTCCCAAATCTTATTAGCTCTTTTGAATCTATGTTATTTTATTTATTTTATTAGATAACATATAATTTATATATATAAATACGTTTCAAACATCTTTATGTGTGATATAGGAACACACAAAAACAATATATATGTACTTATAGACGTTGGACCTCTCCTCTACCTGCTTCATATAGTATGTTGGAGGAATCTACTTCCTTGATCATGATTGATATATGGTACATATCATTTATGATAATTTATACATTATAATGTTTGTGCTTATATACTAAAGATTACACATATCTATATCCTTTCTCATATCTTTCACAGTGCACTTGATATGCTATGCTACATAATGTTTTTTCTAACACATACATGCAGGGTCTTGTATCATATGCTTATGCTAGTTATTCATGCTTCATCTATTTTAATTTAGACTTGATTTCATTAGAATTTCATGTTTTGAAATTTATTATGTCTTAATTATTTCAATTGAGCTTTATCATATGCTCATGTTTCTTGAGTTGAGTGTATTATATTGATTATTATTGCCTTGCTTGTGAAACATTTGAATATGTTCTTTGCCTATTGGCCCCTATGGCATTATGTGTTTTTTGGAATTTTGTATATGTCATTACATGTTGATTAGAAATTTAAATATGTCATCCTTTTTTATTGTGCTACCTTAGAACATTCCCCTTGTATGAGGTCTCCTTGAGCCATTCCTTTTCATTACATTAATTGATCTTGTGTGTGTGCTTGATTTTCTTCTTAGCTTGTATTGTTACTCTCTGGACATTGCCATGAGATATATAATGCATCTTACGACTTTATGTGATCACATACTATGAGCTTAATTGATATATTTACTTTGACATGTTATCCCTATATGGTACATGATTCATACATAGACTATTCAACTACCTTATCCTTTTGAGATAAGATACCTAGAAAATTATATTTCCATCACTTCAAATGGAGGGGGGATGTCATAAAATCATGACCTCCACATTTTCATAGTTTTGATATTTTAGTGGGGGCATGTCACAAAGGCATGACTTCCACACCTATGTACCTTCTCAATATTTTTAGATTATTAGTGGGGATATGTCATAAAAACATGACATATACACTTACACACTTATTATCTCCAAAATTTAATGGGGGCTTGTTGTAAAAACATGACCCCTACACTTGCATAATCTCTAATTTAGTTTCATGATCAGATATACACTTGGACTAAAATCCTATACACTACACCAATTTCACATAGATTTGAAACAAAGTTTTTTAGATTTATGACACATATACTCCAACTAAGACATATTATAGGTGCATATACCATGATATTACATGAAAATTTTTAAATTTATCAATTATATTACTACCAAGATGTACCAATTACACCAGGATGTATTTTTATCAAGTCTTTTCTATTGTAGTAGTTGGTTCATTTTATAATTTGAAGTGATTACACCATTTAATCTCACCATATTTATATATGGGAGTGATTAAATCATCCAATCTCACTAGATTTATAAGATGAGTTAATTAAATCACTCACACTCACTATATTATATATATTCACACTTGAGTTATGCGATTGACATATAATGATCTTAATGGTCATGTCACAAATCATCCTTGCACTAGATTGGGGGCATAATACTTTCCAATATCCCTATTTAAAATGCTAAGGTTTAGGTCTTAATCTTTTTCAGCTCTAATGTTTCATAAGAAAGCATCTTTACTAAGTCAAATCATCAAGAGGCAACATGGTTTCATCAACACACACATGTACTCCTTTTTTGCTTTCATTCTTTTCAAACATTTCAATGATTTAAAATTTAAGATTAAATTCACTAATTTATACTATAACATGCTCTTGGTTATAGGTCATACACCAACAAATCATTCAAAGTGGGCTTAAGTAAATGTAAGGTGCATTGTACACACCTAGGTACACATTTATTTCATTTAACCTAGTAATTTCATCCTTATGTATTGCTATATTGAACGGAGGAAATGTAGATACTAAAACTAAATATATATAGCATCTTAGTGTTGTACATTTGACAAATATCAATCCAGGATCTACCCTTTAGTTTTAGACCTCCTTTCTTCTAAAAGGCTCACATTCATCATCTCACTATGCCTAAATGCTTATTTATTAGCATGATCCATATCATTTTGATGACCCAGGTTTCTTATATTACACAAAGATTAAAAACTGATAAACATCCTTCACTATCAATTTCAGATCCATACCTATTTTCTAGCATTCTAAAAACTATCAGCCACAAAGGGACACTATTACTGATGGCAATGTTTAGATATTTATCTAGTGTCTAATTTCCAAAATTAATCTAAATTGCAAATGTTTCAAAACCTATGGGTCAACCTATTTGTCTTATTGAACCCTACTATGAGATATTTTCAAAAAATTTGGTATAAATATAAGTCTAAGCCTTATCATTCCTCATATATTAAATACTAACAAAACACATACTAAAGATAAATCAATCAACTGCACAACCAAGCTATTATTCCCTTTCATCCCTATTTTCATATCAAGCATAGGAGTAGTCATATTACTGTTAAAAAAGAACACTTGTCATTGCCCCAAAAGATTGACCTAGTAACACCCAATATAAATCCTAGATAAGTACCTATAGGAGGTTGTTAGTCCATGTCATGAATCTTTGAGGGGGGCACTACCGATTAGTCCAACAATCCACCCCTAACATTATCTGAGGGGATTCAAACCCATGACCGTGGATCTGATACTAATTGTTAGAAAGGAATGCTTGTCATTGTGCCAAAATATCACCCTATTAAAACTTGGTACAAACACTAGATAAGTACCCACGAGAAGCTGTTAGTCTATGTCATGAATCCCTGAGGGTGATGTTGGTGATTAGTCCAATAATTACATGTATGAAGCATTCAAAGAGCAGCTCATGAGTGATATTTGTCAAGTTACAAGATAGATCACTATATGTATCATCATATAACATATTTCATCCTTGAGTACATACTTTACCACACATAGAGGAGAACTACATAAGTTTGAGGCCCTCTTTGGAGTGTTGGCTATGCAGGTAGTTCCCATTGATAGAGGGATCCTTGGGGTCAGGTCAACACCATGATCCCACTAAACTATTTTTAGAAAATTAATTCTAAGGGTGAATAACGGTGAAGAAATAGGGTTTGAATAATTAAAAAAAAAGCAACAACCTATATCCTAGATGTGAATACATCAGTAGAAAGGTGACAAAAAACTTAGAACAATAAATTTGGTCACATCTAGATCCAATCATTATTCTATATTAGATACTTGCATCACAACCAAACACTAAAATCGATGATAGTGTCCAAATATGATGGTAGTGTTTGTGTCTACAGAAGTAAAATTTATTAAATCTGATGACTGATATTGTACACATTTTTTAATCCATATCTACATGTGCATAATAAACCCAACTAAGTATCATTTCTCTTTGGAATTACAATCGATTGAATATTTTCAAATCAAGTACTTTCTATTTTTAGCATGTATCCATATTATAATTTAGAATATCTATTTATCTATGTTTTCAATTAATTAGCTTTTTATAGATTATTTTATCACCCTTGTGCTTGAACTATTTCTATATTCTTAATCATATAACCCCACTCTTCTAAATTTAGGGTTAAACAGGGGTTATTACAACTGTATAATTAAGTACATAAAGCTTCATGAAAGGAAATGGAGGGGATAAGTTTCCATTTCATTCATCCAATCCATGGAGAATGGATGTAATCATTGTATAGTGTGATTGCAAGTTTACATTAGGCTACATAATAGAGTTGGTTGAGAGCATTAGTCTTATTTGCTAGAGTAGTAGATGCTCCATCAGAAAATTTCTAAGGACATTTGAAAGTGTGGGATGCTATTGAATGATGTTGGTATCCTTATATGCCTCGATAAGGTAGTGATTTTTTTAAACTAAATGAAGATAGTGGACAATTGTAAGTGTAGCTTTAATCTTATGTAGTTTTCACACATTGGGTATCTCTAGTGTAATTACTCATGAATTTCTCTCTTTATTTTTATGTTTGATTAATTGTTTGCATTTATAATTATTGAAATTAATTTTATATCTCAAACACTTATGATATCATAGGAATCTATTGAGAACTTAGGTATAAGCATAAACAATAAATAATATTTGGATTGATTATCTCATAAAGTTTAAGGACAACATACTTGTTGTGCACTATTTTTTTTGAATTTGTTACCATTAGCATGTTTTGATCGTAGCATGGTTTAGATTATAAAAGATGATATGAAATATGTATGAGAGTATATGCAATATTTGATAATGAAATGTGTGATGTAGATGACAATCATAGAGATTTAGGAAGCATCAAGTATGACTAGAACTTGTGAACAACAAATTGGAAAAGTGAATCAATTTTATTGAATCATAAAATGGAATGCCCATGTCTATTATAGATCATCTTGGAATATAAGATCAAGGTCATTTCAATTATTAATAATTTAAATATACAACCAATCAAAGTTAAAATGTACAAACGTATTAATAAAAATTAGATTAGTGAATGCAAGCATGATGTGCTAAGCATTAGGTAGAAAAAATAAAAAAATATTAAAAGTAAGAGAAGAAATATAGTTGCTCAAAGCTCTATAAATACTCCATATAAGATTGGGACTTCAAATAATATAAAATTCTTGGTGATTTTCAAAAAGAGAAAGAAAAGGAACTTCAATTCCCAAATGGCATCCAACCTTTTGAAGGGAATCCATCATTTGTATTGCTGAGGATATTGTTGTAAATGAAGGAAATGGGAAATGCACACAAAGTGTGAATCCTCCTAGGCATATTATTAGAAATCATATAATTAAAAAATAACTTTAAATATCTCAATTTTCCATTTTTTAGGTTAACATTCATTTTTTTGTTAATCCCATATTGTTAACTATTTCTCAACTAAAAGGCATACTCTTGTTTTAACGAGAATTTAAAATTTAACCATGAGTCCTGGGCATAACATTAGAGTTAATGGGACTCACATTCCTCATTATGATCCATATTCACATTCCTTCAACCCTAACCCCAGCCTCTATTTGTGTAGACTTTTATCCTATGGGTTTTGTCTACATGGTTCATTATGCTTGCTTAGGGTCTTAGAGGCCATTTGGGAAGATTATTCCCACATTCACTAGAATGTGGGGTTTGACTCTCTTTGCCACCTATATATTTACCTCTTTCCCTTTGTATTATATATCCAAAGTTAATGAATATTTTGTCTTTCTCCATTTTGATTTGTCTCATGAAAATTATCTTTTGTGATTTCAATTTGCTACAGCTCTTTGGTGGTGTGCACTCGCTTCTTGTCTTGTGTGACCATTTGACCTCTGCATTCACCTTATCTAGACTAGGATCAAACTATAATATGGTATCAAATAAACTCATTATAAACATTCATTTGGTTATTCAGTTCTAAGCTTTCTATGAAATCTTGATATTTGTTGCATAAGCAAGATCGTACATCTGTATTATTTTTCATTAAGATTTATCCATTCATTTTATCAACCATTTACATGCTTTGTAATGTTGGTATATGGAAGATATTTGGAGATCTAATGTTTTTAAAGTTTGATCAAATTCATTACATCTTAGAATAAGGTATTTTTGGCTTTAGGAAACATGTTTTCCATCGCATTATCTTTTTTGTAGCTTCCTAGTTCAGATCAGATTTTCATTCTCACATCTAATTTGCCATTGGCATGTTTAAGCTAATACTGATCTCAAACCATAACGAACCACGTCTAAAATTTTATGGGTTTTTTTTCACCTTGGTATTATATTTCTAGATCATTTTGAATTTTTCAATTTTGTTAAGAAATACAAATGTTATGACATTTTTAGTAATTACTACTAAAAAAAAATCAAATCTTATAATTTAGAGAGTTGTTGAAAGTTTCTTCCAAAACAAGCCCAATATATTCAAGTTTGCCCTAATGTTTTTATCATGTTAAATTATTTTTTCAATATCTTGATTTAAAACAAGGGCAAATAGGATAATTTGCTTTTAATGCACAAGTAATGCATAAGAAGATTGGTCAAGTTTAACATTGTTGGTGGATACTTTTTATTGTTTTTTATAAAATAATATTTTGTGGGCAATATTAAAAAATAGTGTTATTCATTTTTTCATTTAATCACATTGTACTTGCATTATCAACTGAGTTCGATGACCTCTTTTATTTACAAAAAAATGTCTTTTTTGACACATGCACTGATTGCTCTAGATGCACTATCAGCTGAGTTCAATGTCTTTTGAGTGTGCATTTGAAACATTTTGGGGGGTTCACTATTTCATAATTTAGGGGGGTGTACTGTGCCTTTTGTTCCCTCATTATATTCTACTTACACTTTAATTTCTACAATAACTTTAACTTGTGCTACTACTACATCTCATTTTTGCAATAATGGATTTAAATTACATCAACCCACTACCTCCCTTTAACTATCATGAATGGAAAATCAAGATGACAATCATTCTAAGGAGTAAGGGTTTGTATAGGACAACCATGGGTAATGAAACTAAACCCAACACATATGCATAGATAGTTAAGTGGTATAACCCTAGTGATGAAACCTATGAGTTATTTGTCTTTCTATAGCACTTGATATTTTATTTCACTTAGAGCCTACCAAATCACCTCATGATGTATGGACCATTCTGGGTAAAGTATTTGGGGAGAAAGATATGATGATAGGTCATGATCTTGAGAATGAACTCATTAACTTTATTCCTGGTAACTTTGATACCCTTCAAGATTGTTTCACTAAGTTTGAGTCCTTGAGATTGTAGTTGAAATAATGTGGGATAAAAAATAATATGATCAACATGTTCTTTCTATACTGTCTAAACTAGGTATTGACTATTCAATCTTTATCTCTACTTTTCATGCCACTAAAAGTGCTTTAGGCACTACATGGAAAATGAACTCTTTAGATGTTTTCATTATTGACTTAACTAGGGAGCAAGACAAGTTGACTCAGTTGGGCACATTGAAGTCTCCAAAACCTCAAGCCCTGATTACTAGGAATGCAAAGACTTATAACAAAGAGAATAAGAAGAATAAGGATCAATAAAAGAAGAAAGAATCAACCTTTGCTAAAACCAACACTGAAGCCTCCTCTTCTAATGGAAACCATAAGAAAGAGAAGGTTAAGTGTGCTTACTATAAGAAAAATGGGCATGGTGAAAGTAAATGCATGAAGAATAAAATATATCACCTAACTTGTCTCCTAGAGAAGAACAACATAGGTGTTACTGCGTCCATCAAGCATAGTTCATCTACCCAAGATTATACTAAGTCAAAGGGAAAATGGAAAGATAAATAAAAGGGCAAGGCTCTTTTAGTAGTTACATCATCAACATATTCATGGGTCACTGACTTGGTTGCTTCTCACCACATGGGCTCTTCACTAGTTGAGTTTTCTTATTTAGAGCCTTATGACATGTTTTCTATCAATTTGGGTGATGACATTTCTATAATTTTTACAAGGAGAGGGTCTATTTAAATGGAAGGATGAACATTCAATAATGTTCTAAGTGTCCCTTCTCTTTTAACCTATCTCCTATCAATATATCAAATCACTTATATCATCAAAGACATGAGGGTTGAGTTTTTACCATATTCAATTATCATCAAGGAGTTGCATAGTAATACTATAGTGGCAATGAGTAGGGTAGATCACTTATCTAGGTTACACACCTTCTCACATTTTATGTATGATTCTTCTCTGATAACATTGCTGACTCATTTAGATAGAGTTAGCAAATTTTGGCATGAGCGGTTTGGCCACCTTAAGTACCACTACCTTGAAAAACTTAGAAAAAATGACATGGTCATAGGCTTGCCTTTAGTCCAATTATTTAAGGGACTTTGTGATGGGTGATCTCTTGAAAAGCATCCTGAAGTAAAATTTGACAAAGGAAAAGCTTGGAGGGATTCACAAACATTGGAATTAGTACACAGTGATGTGTTTGGGCCTTTTCCCAGTCTACCTTTTACAAGGGCTAATTACATTCTCAATTTCTTTGATGATATATCAAAATATACATGGGTCTACTTTCTTAAGCAAAAGTTTGAAGTGTTTGAATATTTTTAAGACTTCAAGGCATTTGTTGAAAAATAATCTAAAAAATCCATCAAGGCTCATCAAACTGATAATGGAGGTGAATATGTCAATAACATATTTATGTAGTTTTGTACCATAGAGGGGATTGATTTACAATGTATAGTTACTTATATTCCTTCACATAACACCTTTGAAAGACATAACACCTTTTAAAGCTTGGCATGGAAGGAAACCTAATGTTGATAACTTTAGGGTTTTTGAATCTCTAGCTATGAAACATATACTGAAGAAGATAAATAAAGCTATGGAACCTCGGTCTAAGCTTTGCATATTTTTAGGTTATCCAAATGGTGTCAATGGGTACCTCTTTCTACATCCAACCACACATGAGTTGTTCATAAATAAGTGTTCACTTTTAGGAGGGTCCCATAGACTCAACATTTGACACTTCTTATCTTTCATTGGATTCACTTAGACTTGATGATTCTTGTTCTAAATCAGATCATCCATAGTAGGTTCCTAATCTAGGGTCTTATTATTCTTCTAGTTTTGATAGTGAGGACACTGATGGGGAATATTTTACATCCACCTCTAGTAATGTTTTAGAGGATGAGGATTCAACACCTAACTCACCCACATCTAGGCCCCTTTGGGCCAGGTAAAAACTTTAGAGTGCAAGCACTTGGGTAGGGTATCCAACAAATTATAGATGTACTCATGCAAACTATCAAAGTGGTCCACATGATTTCTTTGCTTCAATTTTGGATCCATAGACATTTTGAGAGGCTTCATGCATACCTAAATGGGATAGTGCTATGTAGGAAGAATATTCTTCCTTGATCAAAAATCACACTTGGGATTTGACTTCACTTATTAAGGGAAGGAAGATGGTTATATGTAGGTGGATATATCAGACCAAGTTTATAGTAAATGGGTCAGTTTATAAGTATAAGACGTGATTGGTCACCAAGGATTTTTCATAGGTAGCCAACATTGACTCCTCAAAGACCTTTGCACTTGTTACAAAGATGACTTCAATCTGGCTCACATTAGATATAGCCACAACACATGGTTGGGATTTTCACTAGATGGATGTGAAGAGTGTCTTTCTTCATAAAGACATTGACAAGGATATCTACATGGAACAACCACCTAGGTTTGTTCAAGATTCATCTTTAGTTTTCAAACTTAGGAAATCCATCCTTGGTTGGTTTCACAGATTTAGATTGCATTGGTGATACTCAAAATCATAAGTTCACTTCAAGTTATAAATTTTATTTGGGTTTTGGTCCCATAAATTAGTCTAGCAAAAAGCAAAATGCTATTGCTATATCATCCATAAAGGCAAATTAAATGGGAGTTATTAATGCAACTACTGAGGCTATTTAGCTTTAGGGGATTATATCTAAGTTTGACATTCCTTTTAGGTAACACACCATCATCTATTGTGATAAAAAAAGTACCATATAAATATGCAAGACCCTGGTTCAACATCAGTAAACCAAACATATTAATAATCACATGCTTTTTATCTGGGAGCTTATTCATGGTCAAGCCATTGACTTGAGATTTTCTCAGTATTCAGAGAAAGTTTTAAATATATTTACCAAACCCTTCAAAAAATATCAATTTTATTCATCTAAGATCACTTTTTGGGGTGCAATCTACATTAGCAACATCATCATCTTTAGGGAGGGACTTTTAGACTCTTCACTTCTTCTATGTCTCTCTTTCTGGGGAAAGTTTTTCCTATGGGTTTTCATATTTTCTCTACTTTATGAGATATTGTTATGTACTTAGATACCTCATCAAGCCTCATTATCAGGACTTAATTGTCCAACCCACCTAAGCTATGCTTAAAGGGGGTTATTGGTGTAGAATTTTATCCTACGAGTTTTGTCTACATGGTTCATTATGCTTGCTTATGGTCTTAGAGGCCATTTGGGTCATTTGAGAAGATTAGTCCCACATTCACTAGAATGTGGGGTTTCACTCTCTCTCCCACATATATATGTACCTTTTTGTATTTTATATCCAAAGTTAATGAATATTTTGGCTTTCTCTCTTTTGATTTGTCTCGTGCAAATTCTATTTTATTATTTCAATTTGCTACAGATCTTTGGTGGTGTGCACTCACTTCTTATCTCATGTGACCATTCAAACTTTGCATTCACCTTAAACTCTGATAACATCAACTGCCCACCTCTTAACTCAATCAATATGGATAATTCTTCTACTTCCAATCATTTTCATGTAAAACTCAATATTTAAAATAATGCCAAGATCTATCAAGACCTTATTCATGCTTTCCAAAGGCTAGAAGGTAGGTTGTAACTACTTAGAATTAAGTTTGGGGAACAAGGTGACTTAATTATTATTCTTTCTAAATGCATTGTCAAGCTAGCCCCTCTAAACTCTTAATAAAATGAAACCCTTAACATACTAAGACATAATACAAAAAAAATGGATGATAGGATATAGATTCTAGGAGATATGCTCTCTAATGTTCAAAGCTCCAACACAAGGTCCTTCATCCCTCAATCTCATATGAAAGAGGACATAAATGTTCATCAAAGATATCATTACAACTCTTTTAATGCTATAATGGCTCAATAAAGTGATCCAATGATGTTGTTCAATATATTTCATCTCTCCCAAGATACTCTTATGACTAATAAATATGGGGTCCTATAGACTAACTTTGAATTAAGTTGAGTTAACTACTTTTTTACTTATCTATGTGAAGAAATAAAATTGATCCTTTTAATTTGCACTAAAATCATAGTCAATGTTGAAAAAATGATTTTCAAATCCAGATCAGTTCTCTCCATGATAATTAAAAAATAAGGGCTTTATTTTTGGATCACGTCCTCTTTTGTTTCTTCCTAAACATAAGTTTATAACAATGAAAGGACCCATAAGACTCCAAATAAATGCTCATTTTTGACATCTTCCCAATGTATAAAGCAAAATCAACACTACATATGAGGCATACTCACTTGATTTATGAATGTATTAGGTTACAAGCGAAGTAGGGTAAATATATTCTTTCATAGCAACAAATACCAAATAAGGGAGGTGACTTAGACATGACCAACCCAACTACTTTCAATCGATATCTAGTCTTAATACCCAAAAAATATGTTGTCAAAAATCAAGTGTCTCTTATCACTCATAATTTTAAAATTAAGAACATGTTGGCATCATTAATCATCGATAATGATAACTCATATAATCTCACATTTTATTAGTTGGTTAATGTGATATGCTCTTAATTTATAGCATGTATTGGGATATATGTAACTGACACGTGGATATCATAACCTTTAATTTAGTCATATGATCATTTATATGGTTTCATATTATTAGTAGGGTTGGCTTAGGGTATGTACATAACATAATTAGAGTATATATAGGAGGTAGTGGGTAGTAGGTTATGATCATATTGAAAATTATATTCTTATTATAAGGTTTTGGAGGTTTCCCCCTCAAAGTAGCTTAGTCATATGTTTCATTATTATAATCTTATTTCAATCATATTGTAATCTATTGATGTGATTAAATTTTAGTGGTATATTAATTTCATTACAAGTGGTATCAAAGCTTCAATTTGGCTAAAGGTGTCATTAAAATCCCAATTTTGAAGAATCTCTTATATCCTTCAAACTATTGATAAAATTTTAATTGAAGTCAGAGAATAATTTTAGGAAGGTTCAATAAAAATTTAGAGCCTCATGATCATTTTTATCGATTTATTCTGATTTTAGATTTTTTCCTAAATTCACTCTACAAACCATAATTTTAGAAAAATTTATTCTTTCCTTACATTTTCAAAAATATCTCAAACTTCTTTCTTTAAATTTTTGGATTTGAGGCCAACCTATGTCTGAAATAGTTTGATCAAATTTTGGTCAAAGGTGAACCAATCCTGCATTGCCAAGACTTTGTATGACATGACCACACACTAGGGGTTGAGAAAAGGGTTTTGACACTTGAGGGAAAACTCCTTAAAAAGATATGGACTCAGAAAGGGGAATTTATGGATCTTTTATTTTGGAATTTTTTTAAATGATCACAAAGTGAGCCAACTTGAGTATAGTGTGAAAAACATATGGTCTCAAAATATGACCACTAAAGGAGATGTTTAAAAAATTAATCACTGATTGGATGAGATCAGACATAGACTCAATCAAATGTTGAATTTATAATCAAGTTTTCCAATTCAATCATAATTCACTAATGCTTAGACAAACCACTATGGATCATCAACTCAACTTAATACAAACCATAATACAACTCAACATTATTGTCAGTGTTTTCCTATTCATGACAATTATACATGTTGACAAAATAGAAATGCATAAGTTTTATGGGAAATATTTAGTCACCTAGATTAACTAAATGGATATTGTTTTGATGAATGTCAAATCCCATGTGGACATAAGGTGGCAATGGCATCTTTAATTTTGGACCTTGAATAATTCATTTAGTATCAATGGATTTGTGTTAAAAATGAGAAGGGTCTCAACATTAATTGGTCAATTTTTAATGATGAATTACAATTTCACTATTGCAATAATGCGATGGAGAATAGCTTTAGCTAGTTATAAAACTACACCAACTAGGTCCAATCATAGATTATATTCAATAGTTTCAGAATCTATTCTTGTGAGTGGAAATAATAATGGATGAAAATTTGAATCACTTGTTTATTGGCAAGATCAAGGATCACATCAAACATGAGGTTCGTATGTTTGATCTAAGTTTTGTATCTAAGGCTATTGTCATGGAATGTAGATTAGAGGAGAGGGAACTAGTCATAAAAAGGTATCCATTCACAAGTATAAGAGATAGGATCACTCCAACACATTCATCGCCTTAACTTACGAGACTAACTCCTCAACAATTGAAGTGAAGAGAGAAAAAGGGTTATGATTTAAATATGATAGAAAGTATAGTCAAGGACATAAGTGTGTGGAAAATAATTATTTATACATAGAAGGTACCAATGAAGAAACGACATAGGAGGAATTAGAGGAAACCCAATCAATTATTTCTTGCCTTGTACTTTCAATCATTATCACTCCACAAACCTTCAAGTTAGTGTGTTTTTTGAAAAAATAGAAGGTGACAATTTTGATTGACTTGGGTAGGACTCATAAATTATTCAACAACAAATTGGTTGTGTGCTTTAACTATTTTTTCTATGCAATTTTTGAGTTTTAAGTCATTATTACAAAATGTGGTACAACTAATTGTTTTAGAAAATGCCATAGTATTAAGATCTAAATGGGAGAATATTGACTCAATAGCTATATGTTTTCCATTCATATGGGTGGAGCAAACATTGAGTTGGGAGTCTATTGGCTAACTACCTTGGGAATAATTAAGATGAATTTACAATAGCTATTCATGAATTTTAATTTAGAAGGTAGGAAATTTGAACTTCATGGGTTATATGCAAATTTCACACAATTGATGAGTTCTCATCAGATGTAGAAGATTTTAAAAAATATCACGAATGGTTTGTGGCTCAAAAATTTCAAATGAGGCACAACCAACAAAGGGGTATACACTCATAGATATACAAGGTATTGTGGAGAAGAAATTAATAGTTTTTAAATATATGTCAAAAATACTTCCTCCCAAAAGGGATCATGATCATGCAATTCATCTAGAACACCATGATTTATAGGTACCCATATGTAAAAAAGAGTGATATTGGGAAGATGTTACATGAGATGTTGGAAGCAAGTATTATCTTTCATAGTCAGAGCCCTTATTCCTCTTCTAAGGTGATAGTATGCAAGAAGGATGACACATGGTGCATGTGTTCTGACTATAGGGAATTGAACAAGTACACTATCAAATATAACTTCCTTATTCTTATAATTGATGATTTACTAGATGAATTACATTGTGTTGTTTATTCTTAAACACTTAATATTTGTTTTGGGTGTCATCAAATCAAAATTAGAGATGAGGATATTCATAAGAAAACTTTCAAAACCCATGAGGGAAATTATGAATTTCATCTACATTTTAGAGTTTGATGAACTATGTTTTTCATCTATTTCTATAGATAGATTATCTTGGTTTTATTTGATGACATTTTAGTACATAAAAAAACATGGGAGGAACATTTGTATCATGTGAATCATGTTTTGTATATTATTGAACAACATCAACTTTATTTCAAGCCTTCCAATGTATTTGGGCCACATTGTTTCAAATGAAGGCATAAAGGTGGATCCTCATAAGATCAAGGCTTTGGTATAATGGAAAGTGCCTAAAAACCCAAAAAACCTCAAAGGATTTTTGGGGCTCACAAGTTAACATCATTGTTTTGTAAAAGAATATGGTAGTATAGAAACACCACCCACCTTATTGAATAAGGACTCCTTACATTGGAATGAGGCAACCACTTAAGCATTTGAGGAGCTAAATGGGGTCATGTGCACCATCCTAATTATAGCTACTCCAGAGTTATCAAAAACATTCATTTTGGAATGTGGGTATGGCATGGGATTTGTACTCATGCAAAAAGGATGACCCATTGCATTTGAGAGTTACCAAATCAAAGCTAAGAATTTTATAAACCCTATTTATGAGAAGAAAATGATGATGGGAAGGAAATTTAAAGTAAGGATACATCTTGATAGTCTACTTAGAATATAGGTTGCCATTAAAAGAACAATCAAAATGGGTCACTAAGATGTTATTGGGATATGAATTTGATATTGTATACAAGAAAATAAAGGAGAATGTCATGGCTGATGCATGATTTAGGAAGGATGGGTCCACATAGGTAATGTTGTGCATCATATACATATTAGATCTAATTAGGTGGATGAAGTAATATCAAAATGGGGGAATGATGTAGTTACAAAGGATTTTATCCAAAATCTCCAACAAGATACGAGCATGTTAGATTTTTTTTGTGGAAAAGGATGATTTATAGTACAAGGATAGGTTGTACTTGTACAAAAAAGAAACCCTTAAGCATAATATGCTTACAAAACTTCATGATTCTCTAGTAGGTGGGCTCTCAAGCTTCTTGAAAACTTATCATAGAGTTAATTAGGATTTATTTTAGGAAGGGATAAAAGGATAATTCCATAAATTTGTGACAAAATGTATGTTGTGTCAAAAAAATAAAGGAGAGATAATTAAGACTCTAGGTATATTGTAATCTATTCCTATCTAGAGGTGGGAAGAGATTTACATAGATTTCATCATAGGGATATCAAAACTTGAAGGGAAAATTGACATCATGATTATTATGGATAGAATTACCAAATATTCTCATTTTTGTGCATTAGCACATCTATTTATAGTAACTACATTAACAAAAACATTTATGGATATAGTTCAGAAGCTTCATGGGACCCTAAAATTCATAGTAAGTTATTATGATATTATATTATAAGTTAATTTTGGACTAATTTATTCTCATGTTTTGGAACCCAATTAGCTCTTAGCTCATCTTATCATTCCAAATTTGATGGGCAAACTGAGGTAGTCAACAAGTTCCTGGATGATTATCTTCATTATTTTGCTTTAGATAAATAAGAGAGACAGGTTTAATGGTTGACACTAGTAGAATGGTGGCATAACACTAATTTATCTACCTTATCTTAAAAATTCTCCATTTGTGGTACTATATTGGTACCATTGAACACATTCAACACCATTGATAGATACTCTTTAGTATTAGATATAACTTGGAAATGGTGTAAAATTGCATGAAGCAATAAGCTTACCAAGACCACAGTGAAAGACAGTTTGAAGTGAGAGATTAGGTTTGTGAGTTTAAAACCATATAAGCAAATATCCTTGAAACAATAGAAGGATAACATGCTTTCACCTAAGTATTATGGCCCTTATCAAGTATTGCAAAAGATAAGAAGTGTAACATACAAACTAGAGTTACCTCACTCAATGAAAATACATAGTCTTCTACATTTCCTACTTGAATAAGGTCATTGGACAAAGAGTTTCAACCTAGGCAAAGTTACCAAAGCTTGATGTAGAGAGAATTTTTTTTTTGGAACTTGAAGGTATAATTCAAACATGCATTGAAAGGTTATGAACATGGGTGATTATAGAGTATCTAATCAAGTGGAATAATTTATCTAGTGAAGATGTGACATGGGAGGGTGAAGTGTTCCTACAAAAACATCTAATGATCATCAACATTGAGGACATTGTTGCTTTGAATGGGAGATGCAAGTACTACCTTAACCTATAACATGTATTGGGACATGTGTGGCTGACTTGTTGCTATCATAACCTTTAATTAAGTCATATGATCATTTCTATAGTTTCATATTTTTAGTAGGGTCGTGAAAAGATGTGTCTATAACATGATTATGATATAAATATGGAATGGTGGTTAGTAGTTAATGATCAAATTGAAAACTATTTTCTTATTGTAAGGTTATGGAGGTTTCCCCATCGAAGTGGCTTAGTTATATACTTCATTATTTTTCTCTTATTTTTGATTTTATTATGATCTATTGTCATGATTCTACTTTATTAGTATAGTAATTTCATTACATAATGATCTCTAGTTACCAACTAATATGCATCCTTGCCCATAGCAACTAGGATGGGTTAAAGAAGAGAGATATACATTGATTGCCTCATGCAGGTACTTAATCAAATTTGCTATTGATCATTTTTATGACACTATTGATTGTGATGTTACTCCATTTGACTATTATGACATGATACTTAGTGAAATTTACATGTATGATTACAAAATTGTCTACGATGGCTTCCATAAGGCATATTGGTTGAATAAGAACCAAAAAAAGTATGAAACTTATTTCTTTTATCAATATTTTACTTCCTAGTAGGCAATTGGTCAAGCAAGTTAATTTGAATAAGTGGATGGCTCTTTACTTTGATCAACTTTTAGCTCCATTAAACTTCAACAAGTTGGGGACCTAGCAAATAAAGGAAAACATAACAACCAAAAAAAAGGTACTAAAAATGTAGTTCACAAGGGCATTGGGGAACCTAAAGGCTCACTTTAAGTCTTGCACACATGCATGGAAAATGTATGCTTGGAGTGAACTTGAGGCCCTTATTGAGCACATCCTTATCACCCCAAACTGTCCATACTACTACATGGGCTCTTACCTAAGCTTTGACATTTATAATTGATGTGATAGTTTGAGATGATATTTACAAAGAATTATAAGTTAAAAAAATTTAATTATTACTTTTTGCATAGCATAGAATTTACATTTGAAATGATATTTACTTGTTATATCTAGTTACAACTAGGTACACTCAATAATTAATATTTTTTGATGCGTGCGGTATCTATACATCACCCTTGAGTATGCTTCAAGGTTGAGATTGTTGTCCATGTGTAAAAGAGATTAGTGAAAAGCAATGAATTCTATAATACATATCTAGATGCATCTAAGCTCCATGCTCTTTTATTTTTTAAATAAATCAATATATATATATATATATATATAAAATTATAATTATAATTATTGATATATAAATTCTAAACTTCATTTCTTTTTATCTTGCACACTTAGTTCTAGGTTGGTGTGGCCTAATGATGAATGGGAGTGGAGTGGCTTGCAATCCATCTTGACCCTTCCATTCAAGTAAGGTAAGTAAGGCTAGAGGTGGTATGACACATGCTTAGGTAGTTAACTGGGTTTTAATTCTTTTCTAAGATATATCCCCCTCTGATTTCATTCTTTTTGCATTATGGCGTGCTTTATTAATCTATTTTTGGCTTCTGATCTATTTACCACTATGATTCCCACCTCTATATTCCCCTACTTCTTTTATGGATTCAAGTGAGAAATGAGGGGTTTCTCTATCCTGTTAGATAAACAGTTGAAGATTGTGTTCTTTGCTAAGACTGGGGACACATTATCAACCATTAAAGCTATTTTGGGTGTGGATTACATTGAGACAGAGATGCAAACTTCAATTAACTTGGAATTAGCTTCAATGTTTGTCACTGATCTTATGGCCCTCCTTTCAAACAAAGATGAAGTGTTGTTTGTTATTGATTTTTTCAAAAAAAAATGAGCAGCCTAGATAGAGTGTTAGAAACATTTGATGTGATCACCCTTGTTGATCTTCCAATCTTAGTTTGTGAATGTAGGGGACTGGTCTTAATGTTTTCATTCAGCGAGATGGAGACTCATTTCATCAAATTAGTGGATAATGTAAGGACTTATCTAGAGTATAAAAATAGATGAATGGATCTATGGATCCACTTGTGCATGTTTATTTGGTACCCCTGGTTCAGCCTATTATTCCATCTCAGCACTCGTAGAAAATAAGGCAGATATTTTACAACCATGGTAGTGAATAAATTGCTAATATTGGCATGGATTGATAAGGGATTACTAGTTATTGATGTGGTTGTAGTCTTTGGGGGAGCTGCTACTTATACTAAGCATGGTCTTGAGGTGCCTAATTTGGTATAAATATTTGTGGACCTTGAATTTATGATGAAGGTGGTATTCTTAAGTCTTCTCCTGCATGGTTTGATTGTGGTAGGGTATTTTCTTATAGTCTTCTATCTTCTACTAGTGTATGGTCTTTAGATGAAACTAGTCCCAATGAATCCCCTAAGTTGTTTGGTAGTTTTTAATTAGTTTTTGACACCAAATATGTCTTTTATAAAGTTAATTTAGGTTGGTTAGCTCATGTGGCCTCTAGTGGGCCATCAGTTTTGTATGCCATCCTCGTTAGGTGGGTTGGCTAGTTTTGTTGTGGTTCTGATTGGCCTTAGTGCCTATATGCTATTTTTTTTGATATAATATTTTTATGATTTCATATATAAAAGGTGGGGGACCCTATAATCATTCTTAAATAATAATAAAATAAAAATGATATAAAACTTTTGGTAATCCAATAAAACTTTTTACATTTGTTTAAACAAAATAAGACAAAGAAACAAGTTTGAATCCTAATGGAGGAGTAGTCTTATTAGGTTATGGTAGTTGGACTAGAGTCATAGAAAGTGGTGCCCCAAATAAACTATAACAAGATAAAACTGCTAGGGTATATTTTTTTAGATGATATCACAAAATGGTATGTATTTACCTTTAGATCTCATAATATCATACTAGGTAGGGCATCCTTTGAGTTATTCATACCTGGATCCTATGTAGGGCTAATGGTTGGAGAATGTGGATTGTTTTTATACCTACATATTCTAGACTCTCAAATCATCATAATGAAAAACATAGATGATAAATAATATATAGAGTCTCCAGAAACTATATAAAATTATTTTTGTCTCAAAATAATATAACAAGATAAGAGATTTGATGTTTTCATAGTCCATATGATTGATCAATATATTTATAGGTGAAATTGTGTGCTTATTATTGATTAACCTATTTCAAATCATCATACAAATGGTGATTCAAAATGTATAGATAAAAAATAAACACATAATTTCACCCATAAATATGTCGATCAATACAATAGGAATTTAAGATGTAGACATATAAAAATAAGAATGACAATAATGAAACACAAACAAATAGTAAAAAATCATCACAAAATGATTTTACCAAAACTAGACTTTAGTGGCAAAGCTAATCAAGTTGAAAATCAACTAATAAAGTTTTCAAAACATTAAGAAAAGTTTGTTGCATAGGTGGATGTAGGGATGTAGGCAAGGATAAAGGTATAATAGTTCATAAGTGATCATGGGAGTACTAGAAGAAAACAAGGTGGTGCATATTGGAAGGTAAACAATGAGTTTATTAAGGATAATCAAGGAGGTGGGAATGATAAGAATTTATAAAATGTGAGGAAGAAAATAAAGAAAGAGGGGAGACGTACAACCCCACAACAACACCTCTTATATTGTTGGCTGATATGTATGTAAGAAAGATAATGAGTAGACTTTATTTCTCTAGAAGTAAGGGAACAATAAAAAGGACATCATGATATAAAAATTCAAATAAATTAACCATAAGGTTAGGAAGGAAAATGAAACATGTAGAGAAAAAGTAACCAAACTATAAACAAGGATGGACAAGGAATAACAGGAACTACACACTAAAAAAAACTCTACACCAACATGCTTCAAACAAGAACTTAGCAAGTTAAACTGATAAAAAGTTAACATTGAAAATTGATGAAATAATCTACATTAACAAACATGTAGATAAGAGAGGAGAATATAATAAATCAGATTGAGGAGACCAAGTCATAAGCACAAGTGATATGGAAACCAAACGATCAGTTGAGCAAAGGGAACTAATAAAAAAGAAATTTAAGATACAAATGAGAGAAGAAAGTGAAAGACACTACAGAGCTATAAACATCATCATAAAAAGAGTAAAAGACTATACAGAAGGATAAAACATCACTAACTTGACAAAACACTTTCTTGAAGACAAGTTGCAATGGAGAGGGCACACCCAAGCAACCAAACTTGGAAAAACATAGTAAGGGGGGAAAGATAGGTATATCATAGTTATAATAAATAATTTAGAGGAAAATAACAAATTAATAAGGAAGATAAGGTTATTGAAAATCATATACTTTTAGATAGACAAAGATCTAACTCCTATGTGACAAGAGAAAATGACTGTTAGTATTGCAACATGTTACTTTATGCCAAAAGTTTCTAAAGTCATAGGAAAAGGATGTGGAAAATGAAGACCAATATGCCTCTTTAAAAAGAGACATCCCAACCTATCACTGATTTGGGGAGTTTGTTTAAATTTGTGACTTCAATGCAAGGAAATCATATAGATAGGCCATTGCTTTGAGAAATGGAAATGGTATAAAGAAAAACAATCCTTTGTGGTTAGAGAAAGAGGAAGTTCAACATTGGACAAGGATATCATTAGATGGGAAAACAAGTGTCATGCACTATGGTGAAAAGTATTTAAGGATGCACAACTTATATTATTTGATAGTATACAATGGTACAAGCACATGGAAAATGTCACGGAATTTTAGATGTAAAATATATAATAGAAAAAGCATGATCTGTTATGTCATATGTTCCTAACATTTTATACCAAAATTTTTAGAGATGGAGATTGGCCTTTCTCTAGTAGATATGAGGTTTGATCATAACCTATTGTGCATAAATATTAGCATGCCAATAAATATGCAACAAAAAATCAAGCTTAGGATACCCAAGAAAAGTTGTCAATGTAAGAAAAAATCCTCATAACCCATGAAAATAGAGGAACCTTTAAGGCAACCTTGGAAAATAAATTTCAAGAGATAAAGACAGGTGGTACTTATATCACACCTAGCTCTCCCATGGATAGAAACAAATCGATGTTAATGACTCATGAAGTGTTGAGTACGTACAAAAAGTCTATACTGTAAAAGAGGAGCACAAACAAATTTTTAGATAACCTTTGGTATGATGATGAGTATGATCCAACAAGGAGAACCTTGAAGGAATCAAGGATGACATAAAATAAATAAAGGAGTATGATAGGTTGGTGAAGACAAAAAGAGAGTAGCATATGAGAACACAAATAAAAAGGCTAATATTTATTGGGAAACATTTCCTTAAGGGGTTCAGGAGGGAATCACAACAAATAAAAATACACACACATAACATTCAAGAGACACAACTGTGGAAATATAAGAAGATAAGTACAACCCCCATAATTAATACAACAATAATACTCTTCTCAATAGAAAAGATTAAATACGGTATCAAGAAGCTAGTAGGTGGTAAAGTTTGGGACATAAATGAGCTACAGATGGAGAATATTAAGTGGGCACTTAAGGTCCTAATGCCACACATTAAAAATAAATGAGATGCTTCACAATTGATTGGACTACTAGTGTTGTTATACCCCTCTTCAAAAGTGGAGGTGTCAATAACATATCAAATTATAGAACTATTATGATCAAACTTATACTAGAAAAATATATTTGGAAGTATGATAATGTGGAATTAACACTTGGGCTGAAAATCAAGGGAAGAGGGTAAAAGGGTAGGTAGCATTTAGGCCTAAACATTTTACAATTGATCACTGTATCACTCATATATATTTGATAAGATAATTGATGAAGCTCTTGGAGCATTTACAAATGTAGGTCTATAGTCACTAATTCAAGAGGAACAACTCCACAAATTATTGAACTATCTCATTAAGTGAACAACATTAACATGTTCAAGTTTTTTGGGTTTGATCTTGATGCATGAATAAATATGGTTGTAACTACTATGGTGAAGTATTAAACAAATACACACAATACAAAAATTCATTAGACTTAATTGTGGGTAATTTGGATTAAGAAGATAAGTGTGAAGATTTGAATATTGTATGTATAGAGTGTAATGGATTAACTTACAATAAAAAATATTTAGTTAATAATTTTATACCTCCTAAAAAATATGATGGTAATTGGATTTTGAATTTTGAAAGACAATGAGTAGCCAATCTAAAAAATGTAATAAGATATTTAGGTGACAACAAAGATATGCTATATCAATAAAAAGCATTAAAGTACAAAAATTATATGAATTGTAATACTATCAAATGTTTATTTATTTATTAAATGAAATTGAATTTTAATTATGTCATTCACTTTTTTTTTATTCATTGTAATAAAACTTGTAAAATTTAATTTATAATATTATTTTTGTTTCCTATGTATATTAGGGGATGGTAACTGTTTATTTTAAGTAATTTGTCATGGTATGAGTTTGATGAGATAAAAATACCTCTATAATTAGATTAAACATCATAATTGATTCATATTGATAAGCATATGATATATAAGCCAAAGCATGAATATCGTTAGAAGCCAAAATGGGATGTTGAGGCACCCACGAATCAAGAAATGATAAAACATTGTCATGTCATTATTGTTGTCTTCATAATTATCTTCTTGTTTTTCCATCTTATCCATTAATTGATCTTTATATTTGACATTATATTGGATGATTGAATCTTTTTTGAGTAGTTGTGTCTGTGTAGTATCATTAAGTTGTGATAGGCACACTCTTGTCCGGATATATTTATGTAATTGAATCTTGTCTTCTCATGCCTTAGGTATAAATATTAGTTCTTCCTTTTGTATTTTCTTATGTATGATCTATTATTGAAATTGTTTTAGAAAAAGGTATGGGATTAAGAAAGGACAATAATTTTGTTTTTGTTTTTTGGACTCTAAGAAAGCCTTTGATATGGTGCCTAGATGTAAACTTTGTGCTAATATGGAAGAGATTGGCATGCTAGATGATCATAAGGTAGTATTCCACAAGATTTATGATTTGGTGTGACCCATAATTAGAACACCTACAAGGCTTTTAAAGTGTTTTGGAAGTGACATTAGAATCAAACAAGGATTCCCATTATCCCCCCACATTGTTTAGGCTATGTATAGACAAGTTAGAAGAAGGTTTAAACAAATTTGGAGGTGGTGGGGTTCACTTAAGTAGCTACATTGTCAAGCTTCTTCTTTACACACACGATCTCATCTTAATGTATTTTTTTCAGTATTTAATAAAACACCTAAAATTATTATAAGTCTTTTGTATATAACTAAGAATGCAGGTATTCTCAAGACTAAAGTCTTGATTTTTTTAATCTTCGAAGAAACAAATAGAAAGTAAATTTTTGCTTTGAGGGGAACCCGTTGGAGATTGTAGCATAGTACAAGTATCTTGGCCTTGAATTTCATAAAAAACTTAGTTTAGAGCCATGTAAAGTGAAAATAATTTAAAGATGTTGGAAATTTCTTTAGGTTCTATATAACATGTGCATAAATGCAAAGGTGTAGGATTGGGAAACCACAAGGACCTTTTTGGTTGTTTATTTTGCTAGTGAAACTTCAAGGATGTGAAGTTTGGGGAAGAAATACATTGGAATTGAGATGGAGATATAGAGAGAGAATTCATAAACACTAATAATGAGCGAAACCAAAACCTTAATTTCTTATGAGATATTATTAATTAAGATACATAACTTTCCTTTGGAGGTAGTGGTTATGAATTGACTACTAAATTATTTAAAGAAAACATATGAAATGGATAGTAATAGATGGCCCAATATGTTAGTAAAACAAAATTCAAACATAATAAAGAGCACTTGGATGAAAAAAAAACATTAATTGGATAAACATGTGGGGTATTAGTCTTCACAAATGTTTAGGTGATAATTAAGAAATTAAAAGATATGTCAGAAAAAATTGAGTAAGCCTATGAACAAATAGAAACTAAGTAGGAAGAGAGAATATTACATTTATAAATTCAACCTTACATATGAGCAATATCAATAAACTTAAATAGGGGAAAAACTCAATTGGATTACAAAAATGTTGATAACTCAATTGAGAATTATCTCTCATCCACTTAGGTGCCTAATAGGTAGATGGACAATGCCAAAGGAAGAGTGGGAAGAGAGAATACGTATATTTTTTATGTTAGGGATAATGGATATAGAATGGCACTACATTATGGAATGTTTGACCTAAAAAGAAATTAGAATCTACTACACTAACACACTAATAATTGAGTCATGACCACCCTATTTGATGAGGCTAGGTTAATAAAAACATGGGATTTTTTTTACAAAAATCAATAGTAAGAGGTCCAGAAAGTAATGAATTTGTGTTATACGAGAGTTATCAATGCATACATGTGTATAATTTTTGGTTTGGTGGATGTTATTAAATTCTATTTATATTAGGTAGTTGAAGACTTTCATGAAAAATCTTAATTATATTGTTGATTTTTAGGATTATAGAACCAACAATTGATAATCAACATTATAGTTATTAAAATATTTCATTTTATTTCTTCTATCACCTAGCTATATTATAATAATAAATTAGGTACATTTTCAGATTATAACTTGAGGGATGGTATGATTTATAGTTATATTTTGTATTCTAATAATCATCTAGAGAGATATTGATCATATAGGTATACATCCCTTCTTATAGAGGACATTTTATGTCCTCTTACTTTCATTATTTTCTTGTTTCAACCACGTGCCCACATTGGTCAATGATAAATAAAATAAATATTAGTTACACAATGATAATTAAAAGTGAGGATGAAAAAATAATTGAGATATGAGATAATAAAGAGAACTAGATGAGAATTTTCCCTTGAAACACATCCCCTCAATCATTTAAGAGTAGAAAAATGAAGTGCTCATGAATCCAATTTTAGTGATTGACCTCAAAGATATTTTATATTCCCTCTACCCATCCAAAGAACTAGGGTTAAAAAATTATCCATGTTTTTTTAAAACATACAAAGATATCATAAAAACTGATCTCCAAAATAAATATGTTTTGATATTCCTTGTACATCTTTGAAAATCATGCTTATTGTGGCATGCATGTAATTTTTGGATTTTTTTGGTTATTTTAATTGAAAGCATGCATTATATTTTTATAGATAAAAAACATATTACATTTTTGATAAAAAAGGTGAGTGGTATGAAAGCACACCCAGAGCAAAAAACACATCAGGACAAACCCCGAGAATAAAATAGAGTTACAACCCTAGGCCCAAAACAACATCAATACAAAATTACATAACAAGTGACATCAACAAAAATCCATAAATAAAAAGAATAAGATATTAATACACCGATGCAACCAACCTCGTAGAAGGAGGAGGAGGTGGTGGACTGTTTGGATAATCTCCCCAACTACCCCCATGGGGGCGTGGATTATTAGGTATGGATCTATAACCATATTTTTTATTATTTTATTCAACATCTTCCTCTTTCTACCGATGAGGAGTTGAAATAAAAAGAGATAATCTATGATTTTACTTTTCCCATCCCAAGATGAAGACATAAACCTAAAATTACTGTAACCCACCTTTGGTGAAGGCCACCCACCATGATCCTCTGATAGTGAGAATTTGCAACAGTGAGGCTGAGGCATGGTGGAGAATGCATAAGGACTTATGAACCTGCATCAAACCTTGTCTCTATCCATTATATTTGATCACTTCTCAAAGGGCCTTAGTGAGGGGAATCTGGAGGTGCCTTTTTAATAGTATAAGGGGCATTGACCTAGTGGCCAATGGGAGTGTGAAGGTGCATCACATTTAACACCACTATCTCTTATTTCTCTTGGTGTTGTAACATGACATTTGATAGTGTAAAGACATTGTTAGTAGTAGAGAAATATCTATCTAGATGTTATTTATTAAATAAGGAAAAAATTATTTCTAAAGAATAAAGAGAATATAAATATGAAAACTATGTCAAAGTTTCTTGAATCATGTAGAGAGCATAGTAAAATCCCCTAATAGAACCATGCATGAAGAAAAGTTTCTAGCGTAAAGGGTTGAAAAAAATAGTGAATCCACCTCAAAGCTTTCTAGGCTCTAATATAAAACCAAGAGATGTGTTTAAGACACCTAATTTAACCAGAGGTAGGGCATTTAGGAGATGGGATCCCCATATAAATCAATATATCACCCACTAGATGACCTTAGTAGAGAATGCACCATGTAGAAAGGGATTTTTTGGACTCTACAACTACAAACCAAACAATTTATAATCTTTCACTCTAGATAAATGTATAATTCCTAAGATTAAACCATTTGTTAAGCATTTGTTATGGCACAATTTTGGGGGTTAGCCATTGATAACTAATATAGGGTGTGCATTGAAGAAAATGAGTAGACACACTCCATTTTCAATATTTCCATCATATAAGAGAACCTTTGATATCAATGTTGTGTAAGGCATAGTTTATCATGACCATCTAAATCTCAATAATGGATTCAAAATCCTAGTTTTTGAGTTTGAATTTAGTCTTTAAAGCTTGAAAACTAGCCTAGGATCTATATCATTTGTCAATGACATCCTTAATGACATAAATGCCTTTACGGAAGAGTCAAAGAGATTTAATTCAAGGAACTTTAGAAAAGGCTTTTCCATTAACAAAAATAATTGGGGACCACCATTAGGAGTGAAAATTGATAGAAAGACATGATCTAAAGCCACCCCCCTTCCAAACAAGACAATATTTAATGACATCCAAACCCAAAGCTCTTCCAAAGTTATCATCTATAAGGACTTCTAGAGGAGATGCAGTGCCTAAGAATAAATTTCCAAGATTATTGCATTCAATTACCTTGGGGATTCATTTAGCACCAAGGGCATTTCCCTGCTTGGAAATATCAATAAGTCCTAACCCACCAACCTCTTTGGGCCTATAATAGATGTAGTAATATCACTAAACTTTTAAGATTCCTATAGGAACCTTTAGAAAGCTACCAAAAAAAGAGAGTACTATACATGCGTGGCAACCAAAATTTTGGAACAAATCTAAATTTTTCTGTGAGATATAGAGAGGTTTATTAATCTAATATGAAAGTTTTTTCTCCACTCTCAAGGCAAAAATATTCTAGAGCTCAACCTAGGAATCTTGAAAATTAAAAGGAATTCCCAAAAATTTAAACATTTCCCCATGAGAAATCCATTTTTACTGATAAACCTCAAGCCAACTAGGTTTAAGGTCATATGATTGCCTATAACACTGGGTCTTGGTCCACTCAAGGTTGGAGCTAGAGGCCATACAAAAAACTTGAAAGCATTCCATGTAGCTATGAATCACTATTTATTCTTCCATATTAGTAAGGAGTGAGTCATCATAAAAGTTGTCTTTAAGAAGTTAGTCTTGAGGCAAACAGGGGAGATAAATTCCCTTAACCAATTGTTTGGAAGATAATCTCCAAATAAGTAGTTAAACCCTTACACAACTAAGACATAAAAATAAGGAGTGAAGGGGAATCCTTTACAAATAGATAAAAAAAGATATAAATTTTCATATTGATGACCATCAATGGTGAGATAAGTTCAAGCATATTGAATAAGAGTTTGGATAGAGTGGACAAACCTAGGGCTAAAACCAAGGGCTTGCAAAATAGTAAGAATAAAAGGTAATTCAATTATGTCATATGCATTTTAAAAATTTTAATTAATAGAGATTTTTGCTTGGATGTGTGAGCCAATTCCATCCCTTCCCAAAATATAATGGTGTTGTCCAAGATATATCTACCTTGAATGAATCTAGTTTGCTCTGGCCTAACCATCAAGGGAAGGAGGTACCTAATTCTTAAGGCCAAAGCATTGACAATAATTTTATAGGAAACATTCAAAAGAGTTATAGGAATCCAATTAATGATTAGCTTAAGGTCATCAACCCTTGGTATAAACTTGATATTTCCTTTTTTAATGAGCTAGATAAGAGATCCATTAACCATAGCTTTAAGATAAACTTTGTGCAAACCAGGTCCAAAATTCACCATAGGGTTTGATAAAATTCACTTTATCATGAGCCATACCAATCACTGCATTATGAATATATTCAATGGAAAGGGGTCCATCATAAGACATTATTTTACTTGGAGTAATTTTCTAAGGAACTACATCAAGAATTTTACTAAAGCAAAGTCTCTCAAATGCCATTATTTTCCTTGGAGTGACTTTGCAAGGAACTACATTAAGGCATTTTACTAAAGCAAATTCCATATATTCTAAGGGGGATTGAGGTTTAAAAAATTATTCTTAATATTGAACAAAGGTTTGTAGGATGTTTGGAGGACCAATGATATGGTCAACATCTTCCTTTATAGCCTTTATTTTCACAATAAACTATCAATATCTTTACTTTCCTTAGAAACTCTATGCCCAATATTCAACCAGTGGATTTGAGCCCAAATTTGAGCACAACAAGATTAAAGAAGCTTAGATATTTTCATTTTTTCCCTTAGCTTAGTAGCTTTATTTATAAAGTCTCATTTAGAGGGGGAATGTTCAATTTCTTGAGAAATTCTATTAAACTCCCCAATGTGGGTAGAGTTGGCCCTTTTCCTCAACATGAATAGTTTCTTAGAAAACACCATAAGGAAAGTGGCAGTGTGAACAATGGTTACTTCTCACCAGTCAATCCACTAGAAACACCATTGGGGCAAGGAAAAAAATTCCAAATCCTCTTTATATGTGCAAGAGTTCACTTATGCTACAAATGTGAAGTGTTAAGATACAATTAATTTTTGAAAGTTTTGAACCACAATGTAGACCCATTATATGTTAAATTTGATAGGTTGGTGGTCTGATAAAAGAACATATTTAAACACATTGATTGGCCTATCAAAGCACTAGGTAAATAAAATTATGTTATATTATGAGAGAATGGATCTATCCAATTTCTTAAGCACTCTATCATTTCCCTAGTGAAATTTAGATGAAGTGAACCAAGGGGTGGGGGGAGAGGTTTTATGATAATGATTAGAGTAAAAAATCCTTAATTTAATTTGCATGTATAACCATGCCTCTCATTCATTGACACACCATCTCATGGGAAAAACCCATTTTTTGTCTTCTATAGACTCTACCATGTTGAAATCTCCATAGATTATTCAATTGTCATTTAGGAGTTGCTCCACTAGCCACTTCCATTGAACTAATAATTTCATGACATTGTTAAATGGATAGAGATTAATATACCCAAGGGATTTCCTGTCAAAATAAAAGACTGTCCAAAGTGCATGGTTATATGAGTACACTCCCTAGTTCATTAAAAATGAGGAAAGAAGTAGAACTATCATATTGATAACTTTACCACATACCATGTCATGGTTAGACATGTGACAAGTAGCATTAGGACAAATGGTTTTGGTTTCCATCTAGAGAGGAAAAATGGTAATTTTCACTTCTTGTAAATAGAGAGTGTGTAGATCTAAAAATTTATGATTATTGGCCTTAACCATGTAATTGTGAGTTGATTAAGTTAAACCACAAACATTTCATTAATAAGTCTTCATTGGAAACTATTGAGGTGTATCATTTTTTCCATCTTGGCCTTTAAGCGACACAAAGTAGCTGTCCAAAATTTTTGTTGCTAACATTTAGCAAGCAAGTTCATAAGTAACACATGATATTTTTCACTCTGCAATAAATACTCCTTTTTCTTACTAAGGGAAGGGATATGTGAGCATCACATCACTTGAATAGGAGGATAAATATGAGTTTTCATAGGCTTTGGAGCCAATATAGTCTGAGTCAAGGATTCTTGTGATTGAAACAATGAAAAACTGGGAGTTACATACTCATTTGTTTTGAAAATCATATTAATTTTTTTTGGATTACTTGTCATGACCAGTTTAGGGTTTTATTAAAGACCCATAGGGGAATGTGGAGCTTTGGTTTGGATAACATTCTACAACTTATTGTAATTATTCAGAGTCTCATCACAACATTATTAAACTAACACACTAACATGTATTGATGAGAGATTCTAGGAACCAATGCTAACAATTTCATCAACCCAAAACTTGCCATCTATCATTATCTCTTGCTAGTGGTCTATTCTACTCAATCATGGCTTTGGTTGGTGGAGTTTTGGTGACCATGAGTGGAAAATCCTTAATCTTGTGGTTTGATGATTGACATTGAAAACAAGTGTTGGGAAGGTTAATATACATCACTTATTGGGTGAAGCATTACTATCTAATTTATATGTCAATGGTTTCATAGAGGTCTCGTGTGAGATAATTTTTCACAAAAATGTGTCATTGTGGGTTGGAAATGTAAAACATATCAATTTTGAAGAAAATTAACCCACCAAAGTGTTTAACCAATTATTCTAGGAATGACCAAAGAAGCATAGGCAAGCTGAAAAACTCAACCCAGACTAGGACCTTGAGCTTAGCATTTTTAGAGATGTCAAATTCTTGGGTCTAGGGGGAGAAAATAAGTAGTGTGCTTAAAATATATCAAGGACCATGATTATGAATGGAAACACAATATTCAAGGTTTTTTTACCTAAATAGGAAGAAATACTTGGTCAAGTTTTATACCCTTATGAGCTTGACGCCATGAGGCTACCATTATGTTTAAACCCTTATTTTTAATATATATTTAGTGGGTATATGCCCAAAAATATATTCAATAAGGGTATGCGATTTAATCCTTAGGAAACCTTTATCAAATTCAAGCACATTAAGCTAAACATCAAGAGACATTTTCTGAGAAGGGGTATATTATCTAATGTAAGACCGTGGGTACAAAGTGGATATTAGAAATGGAGTGGGATTTTATTTAATGATATTAAAAATAACCCTTTATAGAATAATGTGAAATAAGATTAGTGTAGACATTAAAATTTAATCATTAAGTTCTTGATAATGTTTAATCTTGACATATTTAAATTACTTGACATATTCATCATTCCGTTAACTTGAAATATCTATGAGATCCTTCACTATTATACTCACTATTTTTAATTACTAAAATCATCATTCATATATCCCTATTATGCTTATAGATTCATTTTAGCTAAGTTACAATAGTCTTTGTCCTTCTAGGACAAGACCACACAAGGTCAAACATGGCTGTAACTTAACCTTTTCCACATGTGCGGTCTTATACACCATGATCTAATAGTTAATTTTCAAAGTTGAGACATTTCATGCCATATCTCCTATGCTTTTAAAAAAGTTAGTAAACAAAAACCATTCAAATATACCACTATATAAGTACATCAAGGCCACTCAAGGTATCACTTATAAACTTGTCAAAAACACTCTCCATACAAGCTATTGCACATCAAGAAAAATAGTCTTATTATTCTCAATTCAAGTTCTAATTAATTGTAATAGCCATAGGACAAGTTTTAAGTTATTTCATTTCAGGTTAAGGGAATTCATTATTTAGAATTCAATTCAATTTACTAACTACATTCATATAATGAAAGTATTAAGATTCACACACTCACTCTAGGAGGGAGAACTACATTGAGATGAGGCCATTTTGGGCTAAGTATGAAACACCTAGATTATGTGGGTTTTATCAAAAATAGATTAGATATTTCACTTACTCAATTCCCCCATTTGAATTTTATGTGAAAGAACTAGGGTTTTAACATTGCAAGTATTTCTGTGTGATAACTCAACACCCACATGAAACCAATAGACCACCTCTAATAGGGGTAGATACTTGAGTAGGAAAATCATCCACATAGGAAAAACAAACATATCCATAATCAAATAAACAAGGCCATAATGCACCCCTTTATCAAATATGGATCTTCCTTTAGTTTCTTTTGGAATGACAAATAATGACTTTTTTTATCAAAATAATAATGCTACTATTCAAATCCCTTGGTCTACTGAAATTGAAAGACACATTGATTTTGATACTAATAATAATGAAGAGCTATATGATATGCATAATGAACATGTTACACCCTTAACCTATAGTGTGCCCAGGGATATATGTGGTTGACTTATGGTTTACATACCATTCTTATTATCTTATTACATTTCTCTATGTTCTTAGTATGGTTAACCTATGGAATAACCATGTATAAGTAGAGTATATATAGGAGGTAGTGGTTAGTATTTTATCATCATATTGTGAATTTTTATGTTATTACATTATTGTGGAGGTTGCCCCCCCAAAGTGGCTTAGTCATTATTATCAAATATTCATCTTTTTTTTCAAATATTATTATGGATCTAATTATTCTACTCTTAATTCATTGATACATTATTCCATTATTGCAAACATCTAAGTAATTTAATTGCAAGTGATATTAGAGCATCAATTTGGGCTCATTTATACAATGCTATTTTTTTTAGATATGGTGTTTTAGCCTTCTAAAGAGCCAAATGATTGAAAAAACATAACTTGCAATCTAGGAAGAATTTATTTTTTCTACCATTGTAATATTGTTCGAAGTCTTTTAAAAAAAATTGGAATTATTTCATACCCTTGTGAAAATTAGTAGTTGTTGGATTAATCTCAACAAGATGATCACAATGGTATAATATGCTAGTACAATTATTTTAGGCCCAAAACCCTCCATCTTAGGGTTTGCGCATGGATGGTGTAAACACTCATAGAAGTGGGAAAGGTCAAGACACCCCAAAAAAATCAACATAAAAACTACATGGAGTCTATAACTTTAGACCCATCAGTTTATAAGGCACTTCAACAAATTCAATTAGATATCCAAAGCATGCTGAGGAAGGATGATTTTGTTGTAGTAAAAGTGGAAATGGATTCTTTGAAGGATCAATTATCATTAATGAGTGCTTAGTTAACCTCTATTTTGGGTCAAATTTCATAAAATAATCCTCCATTACTCCAATCTAATTCACCCACTTAAAGAAATCAAAACTCAAATACTATTTTAAACACATGCTGCCAAAAGTAAAAGTGTGAAAGTTTGGTGGTAAGGATCCACTCACTTAGATCAATAAAATAAAAAATTTATTTGATATACATCATATTCCATGTGTGCAAAAGGTGATCCTATCATATTTATCTAGAACCTGAGAAGTTCATTTAATATAGGTGGTTGTGTGCTCAAAATAAAAATAAGGTCGCTCCTATTACCTGATCGGTGTTTACTATGGAACTACAGATACACTATTTTAACATCATCAAAAACTACTTTAGTCAGTTATCAAAGTTGTGATAGATAGGTAATGTTAAGGATTATATGTAACAATTTTAGAATCTATCCTTATGTGTGGATGACATCATTGAGAGCAACTTGATTGACATGTTCTTTGGGGGATCAAGGATAAAATCCAAATCAAGGTTTGTATGTTTAATCCATCAACATTTTATTAAGCCATACCATTCACACAATAGGTATAAGAAAAATAATTGGTCAAATAAGGCCTTTCAGTCATGGTCACAGACACAATTTCACAACACCATCATTTCTATAACCTATAATATTGACCCCTCAACACATCAAAGCGAAGTGTTTCAAAGGGTTATGTTTTGGATGTGATAGCAAGTGGAGCAAAGGAAATAAATGTGACAAAAATAATTTTTTATACATTGAAGATGACAATGAAGATGAAGATGATGATGAGGTTTCATGTGAGGATATGGAAGAGCCAGAGGAGGAATTTGAATATTCTCACCCTACTATATCATGCAATGCCATTTCAAGTATATGTAATCCTAAAACTCTTAAAGTGGTGGGATTTCTCAAGAAATAGAAGGTGACAATTTTTATTGAATCAGGAAGTACACACAACTTCATCAACAATAAGTTATCTACTCATTTGAGTTATTTTATTTATCCAACTCTAAAATTTCAAGTCATGATTGCATATAGTGGCACAATTAATTATTTTAGAAAATGACATAGTATTAAAATTGGCATGGTGACTACCTAATTAATTATCTTATGTTTGTTATTCCCATAGGTGGGGATGATATTATTTTGGAGTATAATGGCTTATGAATTTGGGCACAATAGAGATTAATTTCTAAAAACTATTCATGCACTTTCATTCTAAACGTAAGACATTTGAACTACGAGGATTATGGGAAAAGTCTCCGCAATTGGTTAGCTCATATCAAATGAAAAAGATTCTTAAAAAAGGGGTGGAAGGATTTATAGCACAATTATTTTCTGTATAAGTTCAAGAAACATGTATCTACATACTCTGATTTACAATTATTCTTAATGACCATCCAACATGCCAAAAGGCCTACCACCCAACAAAAAACATGATCATGCCATAAGACTAATTCCAGGTATCCCACCATTGCACATTAGATCATACATGTATCCATATACTGAAAAAGGTGAAATTGAAAAAATGGTACATGAGATGCTAGAGGCATGTATTATCTGACATAGCCAATATGAATATTCTTTCCCAATGGTCATGGTGCAGAAAAAAGATGATACTTGGAGGATGTGCCCCAACTATAGAGAAAAAAATAAGTACACCATCAAAGATAAGTTCCCTATTCTAGTCATTGATGATTTTTTAGATGAATTAGATGGCATTTTTTATTTTACCAAACTAGATCTTCATTCTATGCATCATCAAATTTCGATCAAAGATGAAGATATCCATAAAATAGCTTTCAGAACTCACTAAAGCATCATATTCATTATATGTCATTATGAGTTTCTAGTCATGCATTTTATTCTCACTAAATCATCATCTAAATTTTAGAGTTTGATGAAAACTATTTTTAGGCTTTTTTAAAGAAGTTTATGTTGGTGTTTTTTGATGACTTCCTAATCTACAGTAAAAATTGGGAAGAACATTTGAAACATGTGAAACAGGTAATTTTAGTTATAGAACAACATAAAATTTATACAAAACCTTCCAGATGTGATTTTTTCATCCATGAGGTGGAGTTATTGGGTCACATATTTTCACATGAAGGATTCTAAGTAGACCCTAAGAAGATCAAAGATATGATGGAGTGGAAAGTGCAAAAGACCTTCAAGAAACTTTGTGGATTTTTGGGGCTAATAGGTACTATCATAGATTTGTAAATCATTATGAAATAATAAAATCTCCACTTACAACCTTTTTAAAGAAAGAATAATTACATTAGAGTGAACCAACTACAAATGCATTTGAATAACTGAAAGAGGTTATGTGCACCACTCCAATTTTGGTGAGCCCTATTTTTTCCAAAATGTTTGATGTTGAATGTGGTGCATAATGATATGGCATGAGAGAATTACAAAGAAGGCAAGCCCATTACATTCAAGAGTCATCAACTTAATGGAAAAAACAATTTCAATCCAATCTATTAGAAAGAGATAATGATTATTCTTCATGGAGTCAAGCAATGAAGACCTTATTTGATGGGTAGACACTTTTAGGTAAAAAATGATCATGATAGTCTAAAATATTTTTTGAAAGAATGATTTTCATTATAAGAGTAACAAAAATGGGTGATTAAGATGTTGGGTTATGAATTTGAAATAACCTATAATAAACATAAAGAGAATGTGGTAGCAGATGCATTTTCTAGGAAGAACCTCACGATATATTAGAAATGCCTAGGGTCCCTTGTTTATACCGTAGAAATTATCTCCATCCATTTTATTTTTGGTGTAGTTTATAGAGTTTATCACCTATGGAAATTAATCTCACCATACCCTCATATATAGGATAGTGGGTTATAAACATAGTTTAACCTCTGTAGTTAGTTCTCTAAAATATTGAGCTGCCATTAATCTATGAAAGAAAAAATATATTTGAAATCCCACATAATCGTTCAAACCCTTGCCTAAATAATCATTTATACCTTAAATTTTTTGTATTGTATTCACAATCATTAATTCTATTGATTTGTATTGTATTGTATGCCTCTAAGGTGAAGTGTCGTTTATCATATATGAAGCTTCGTTTGGTTTCTTTTACAATGACAAATAGTGATTTTTTAAAATCAAAAAAATAATGTTAGTGTTTAAATCCATTATTCTATTGAAGTTTAAATTCACACTGATTCCTGATACTAAAAATAATGAAGAGGAATATGATGTACATAACGAACATGAAACTCATATTGCTCCACAAGAGCCTAATGAAATAGATCCAAACCAAGTCCAATAATTATCTAAATTTCATCAAGGTATTCAAGAGCACCCTCAAGAAGTGAATAAGATAATTAACATACTTCTAACATCAAAAGATAAGCATCAAGCTAAATTGGCTACATCTCAACCACAAACAATTCCTTTTTGGTTTGTCAAATACCCTACTTCTAATGTTTCCACTACCACTATTGTATCCATTCCTATTTATACACCTCTAGTTACTTCCATAACATCACCCCTTGGTTTGGTAACATCACTTGGTTTCCAAAAATCATTCATGCATATGCCTAATCAAGCTAGTTATACTCCCCCACTCATCTCTACAAATACTACTCTTGAGCATAAATTTATTTCCTTACAAGCTAAGATATCTCAACTTGAGCAAAATATTTCTCATTCTATCCCCTCCATAGATTCATTTTCCTTGTTACATAATCTTTTAGCACCGGATATTGCATCTTATCCATTATTATTTGAATTTGTGGCTCTTAATATTCTTATATATGAAGGCAAACATGATCTTGAAAAACATTTACTTGCATTCCATATAGCTTGTCTAGAATATGTAAATAATGACAAATTTTTGACAAATTTATTTCCAAGAACTCTCAAATAATATGCTCTTATATGATTTTATGATCTTCCTCTTTAGTTATTAAAGGCTTCCAATCCATTGGCAAATCAATTTTTAACATGCTTTTCTATCAACATTGGTGAAAAGCTATCATATGCTCAAAAAGAAAATCTCAAACAAGGGTCCAATGAAAATTTAGTAAATGTGTTTTGAAATACAAGACTATGCTAGAAAAAATGACAAATCAAATGGTTGATACTAAACTACAAGATATTTTCACTCAAAGTTTGTTATCTTCACTCTAAGAGTATATTATATTTGATAAGTTCAAATCATCTGATGAGTTATGCCATAAATTTAAAAAGAGTGAGGTCAAATTGCTTATTTTGAACTTGTCTTAAATATACTTCAAATTCTCCTTCTACTTCAAATTTTAATTTTCAAAGCAAGCCAAATTAAAAGAGCAAATCTAGTGACACAAATAATGAAACTAAGATTATAGTTAATGCTATCTCACAACCAACACAGTAATTTCAATTACAATCTTCACCAAAAATGCAATTATCAAGGTTACCGTCACCTCCTCATGTATTATTGAAAAATATTCTTGAATGCAATATCATCTCTCCTCCTCCACCATTGGAACTAGACATGTGTAAACCAAAATCTAAAAAGTTTTGATAATAATGCATATTGTGACTACCATCAATGCATTAGACATTCCAAAAAATATGTTTCAAGCTCAAGAGAAATATTCAAGATCACATCGATGAGAATATTTTGGTATTAGCACACCTACTGATGAGGGTAAGCCACAATCAACTGAAAATTCAAAGCTAAAAATGTTCAAATATATTTTTCTAAATCATGAAGAAAAAAACAAGCCTAATTCTAAAGTACATTATGCATACAATGATAAACCTATTCCTTATGCATATGGACATACACTTGATAACATAATTGGTACATTTAAAAAGAAACCAATAATTACAACCTATGATTACATTTAATGATTTTGAAGTTGTTGATGATGATTCAGATATACATGCACTCTTTATTCAAGCATATATTGATAAGAAATCCATACATAGTGTTATGATAGGCAATGGGTCAAGTGAAAATGCATGCACCATAACACTCCTCTACTCTCTCAGTTATATATAACAAGATATACATGATACATATAAATTTGTCAAATCATTTTGATGATTATACATATGATACCCTTAGGCATATATTACACCTTTAAAAGTAGGGAATGTCATGGTTCCCACCCCATTTATAGCTCTACCAAGCAAAAGGGTATTTGATATGCTATTAAGACACCCTTAGATATAAAAATTAGAGTAGTTACTTCTACAGTGCATATATGTCTCAAATATATTCATGGTAATCAATCTGTCAAAATTCCATGAAATTAATATGAACATCCTTTGGAACCAATTATATTTACTCCTCCTACAAAATATGTGGTTGGCACATACATTAAGTAACATGGTAATGAAATAGTCCATAAAAATATTCAAGAGCATGATCTAGATATTAGAAAACACATTACATAATCAATTTCTCCATCTATTTATGAGCATGGTATAGTTACACATGAGCATAACCAGTTTGTTTCAAAGAGCATGTTACATTCTTCTAAGCAAAAAGTGGCACCTAAAAAGAGGACTTTATCTCCTAAGGAATCACATGTTATTCAAATTACTTCACCACATGTACATGTAATTATGTCTTATCTTATTATACAAAAGGATACAGGGTCACATAGGTATATGAGAAGTGATTCAAATGGTTATAATATACCATATGATTCATGTTCAAATTCATAAGTATCTACAGTTGGCACTTCTTCTTTATAGGAAGTCACTCCTTCATATCATGTCATAGGTTATGCATACATGCCTCCTATTATAGGCATAATTGGTTAGCTACTAACACATTTTACTTTGTACATAAATTTTATGTTTTTTCCTTGTTGCTAATTATTCTATCCAAAATTCTAAGCTTTCATTTGGGCCATGAATTTATTTTCACTTTGGTCACTTTCCCTCTTGATTTTCAAAATCAATTCAATCAATTAAAAATAACTATCTTACAATGCTTTCAATGCACTTTATTTATGGAAGTCCACTTGCCTAATACGAGATATATATCATGTTATGGATTCCATCATACATTTTTATAATATTACAAACTACATGACCACACATAACCCCTTTCGGATTGAGGGGTCATGTACATTCTTTGCTATGACTTTTTTTCACATACATTGGGAGCATATTCCTTGCCTTCCTTCTTGCCACATTATGCTTCAGCACCTTGTTGTATATTATTCGAATCCCTTCCATTTATTTTATATATGAAGCCTTCCTTATAATTAATTTTTCAAATATTTTAATTCCAATCTTTCAAACATACAAAAAACTATATATTTCAAAAATTCAAAATCAAGACCTCAAAAGCATTTTATTTTGTTGGTAATTTATTTCTTTTCATATCTTATTTATTTCATGCTAAGTAGATAGCATATTATAATTTTCATAAACACACTACTATTCATGAGGTATGCCAATGTGATACATGACATGACATCCTATTACATGGTTCCTTGATGTTGGGCTTCCCTTTTTACTCAATAGTCTTATGAAACTAGGGTTATCTCTTTGTTATCCATGAACACTTCAACATGTTGTATATATCCATAAAATTTATACCATGATGAGATATATATCATATAAGTGTTTTGATATTCACTCATACTTTACATTGTGTTACATAAATATACTTGCTAACAATGACATTGATACATATGGTTGATGTATACTAGTCTTAAATTTTCTCTATGCTTCTTTCCAAATTCTTACTTCACTATGTGATAAGTTAGGACTTGATTGCTTATCATGTGTGGCCCTTGGTCTTGTGCGTGCAACATATAAATGTTTTTGCTCGTATGGTTCCATTATGCCATTTGAGTATGGCCCTTAGCCTTGTATGTTAGTGAAATATTCACATGTCCCTTGTATATGGCCTTTAGATCTTATGTGTGAAATTCTATGAAAATTATGTGACATTGTATGACATTACTTGTATGTTCATTACTTGTTACTATGGTGTCATGATTCATATCACACATGAATTTTATTTTTTAATTTTTCTCTTGTGATATGATACATATCATGCATATGTTGCTTATGTGCCTCAATGATATATCTATCTAACATGTTTCATATGTGATTCAATTCTATATTAAATACTATGATGAAATGCATTTCAAATTGAATTATACTACTACATGATTATATCTTTAACATATTCTACAAGTTTTATTTTGAGATTAGTGACTTATAGGATATGTACCTCATCCTAAAAAGGGAGCATTATAACAGGTTTGCCTTGAGAATTCAAGTCCTCATGAGCAAAAACTTTACACTTAGGATAATATAATTTTTTCATAATTATAATATGGTTTAATTTTTTTAGATTATTGGGGAATATGACATGCATGTGCACTTATTCCTATAATTAATTTAGTATATGATTCACATATACTTGATGAATATGCATGGGCATGTGAAAATAATTAAAAATTATAAGTTTTGAACAGTTACAAGTTCAATGGACATTCTATATCAATTCAACAAAAATACATGGGGAATGATATTCATTCATCTCCATTTTACCACATCAAAAATTTCAAATTTTACTTCTTCAAAGTTCAAAAGTTTCAAAGGTAAAAAGTTTTAAATATAATCTAGATCCATCTACAATAGTGTGATTCATCTCATTTTATAAGTGGGACACATTAGAATCTATTGAAATTCAATGTCTATGGTTACACTTTGACGAGCCACATTTAACGGTTCCACCCCTTCTACTAAAATTATTATACAAATTACTCTACATAGTTAGATGAGATTTGAAGCATACAATCTTTCCAATTCAAAGTCTTTTACTAGTTTTCATAATTTATATTTGATCATTCTAAATTTGCCATAAGTTTAATATTTCTCCAAATGCCTCAACAAGGGGGAACATACTTCTCCACTTTCAAGTTACAAGGTAATTATAATACATGATATTTTAGGTGTATTCTTTCCTTGTTCTCTTTTCAATTTCAATTTTCAAGTTTCATATTTTTAATATTTAGATATGGATAGTAACTGCTTTTAGTGGCATTGTTACAGGGTTTGCATTGAGGAACCTTGAACAATCAAGGTTCATGTCAAAATACAATTTATGTATACACAATCAAGTATGCATCTCCTTTAATCTATTAATTCCATTCCATTGCATCACTAGAATAAGGGGGAGAAGGGGGATTGTAGACACTCAAATTTAATCATTAAGTTCTTGACAATGTTTAATCTTGACGTCCTTACCTTACTTGAGTTATTCTCTATTTCGTTAACTTGAAATATCTATGAGATCCTTCAATATTATACTCATTATATTTCAATTAATCAAAACATAATTTAGATATCCCTATTCTACTTACAAGTTCCCTGTTAGCTAAGTTCTAATAGTCTTTATCCTTCTAGGATAAGATTGCATTAGGTCTAATAGGGATGAAACCCAACCTTGTCCACTAGTGCAGCCTTGTCTTCCATGCTCTAAATGTTAATTTTCAAATTCAAGACATTTCATGTCAACCCTTCCATGCTTTTAACAAAGTTTGTTAATGGAAACCTATCAAATATACCACTATATAATCACATAAAGGCCATTCAAGGTACCACCTAGAAACTTGATAAAAACATTCTCCATACAAGCTACTGCACATTGATAAAAAGAGCCCTATTATTCTTGATTCAAGTTATAATTTATTCTAGTAGTTATAAGCCAAGTCTGAAGATATTTTATTATAGGTCAAGGGCATTCATTGTAAAGCATTCAATTCAATTACTAGTTGCATCCATATAGTGTAAGTATCAAGATTCACTCACTTACTTTAGGAGGGATAATTACATCAACCTTAGGCCATTTTGGGTTATGTAGGAAACATTTAGACTATGTGAGGTTTTCTGAGGGTAGCTCGACTATTCTACTTTCTTGATTCCCCCTTTTTCATTTAATGTCTATTCCATTTATGTGCAGGAACCAGGACTTAAACATTGTAGGTATTTATGAGTGATAACTCAACACCCATAAGAAACTAAAATACCAACTTTGACATGGGTGGATAGTTGGGTAGGAAAATCACCTACATAGTCAACATGGATGTGATTATAATCAAATAGACAAGGCCATAGTGTGCCCCTATCTGACCTAGTATAGACCTATCCTAGTACATACACACTTCAGAGATCATTTCAGTTAGCTCCACATAAGTGATCTATCTGCATAGTTAGTATAACTCAAATTTGAGCCAAGTTTGCATATTTTAATTAAAGTTACTATTTATAACTCATTTTAGTTTCTATAATTTACTATATTTTACATTTAAATTATGTATATTCTATAAATATAAATCAAATTCAAATAATTTAATGTTTATTATGTTTTATTATATTAAATAAAAATAACAATTAAACAAGTAGCTACTGCCTTATGAAAAAAGTTCCAAAATTCAAGATGAAATCCTATTCTATCTAGTCATAAGATTTATCTAAGTCAATTTCCAAAAATAGGTCTTTTTGACCAAAATCACTTGCCCATTAAATTAATTATCAAAACTCTGATAAGGTTGTTAAGAATAAACGTTTATTTTATAAAACCAGACTATTCTTTTTACACTATAAGCGTGATAAGAAACTTGATCCTCCTAGCAAGGGTTTTAGCTATAATTTAATAAAAAAATGTTAAGGATAGTGATCGAGAACTAACCCCTAACAAATCCATCTTTGAGCCCTTAAAACAATTTTAATGAGGCCAACATTGATTAGATATCCCATGAATCCTCTCTTGATATATTCTTGACACATCTTGAAGTACTCTAGGTCAACAAGATGCCACATCAATATATAAAACTCCATCGATAAACCATCAAGACTTTGGAGGCTTATCATTATTCATATCCTTCATAGCTAAGTCTCCAAATATTCAACTTCTATCTCCATAGACAAGATCCTCTCATAGTTTTTTCACATTTTATGGATCACCTATTAGACAGAGTCCATAGAAGTCATTCATAATGGATGGGGGCCACTAAATGAGAGTACTATTAGAAGTGCACTTAGTTTAAAAAAAAAATATTTAGCTCATCTTAGAGATATTTTTGTCAGAATCATGCAATGAAACAATTCTTTGTAAGGCATGATTTCTCTATATATATTGGAAATATAATTTGGAAGGCACATGTCCATGTGCAATCCAATGGAGTCATTGCATAATTCGAGCACCTCTGGTTTTATTATCCTAAACATTTTCAAGTTGAGATACCTATTCATTGGTGGTACCCAATTTTTTAATGTTGAATGGATGAAATTCTAATGCATGTCCTACTTACTGAAGTTTGAGATGAACCTCTTTTTATCTCCCTTTCTCTTGCAATTATTCAACACTAACTAAATAATTTCATAGTATGTTGAATAGATGCTTCCCACCACAAAATTAATCCTTCACCACTATTAGGAGTGGGAACCAAATACCACACTATAGAAATGGATTCCAAATGTTATTATGACTCAAAAAGGCATCCATTTAACTCATAAGAAGATTATTTGTGACAAATGTCAATAGAAGTTATCTCTCATGGATATTTATAAGCAATTTTAAAATATTTATTTCAGTTATTTCTAAGCAATTTTAAAATATTTATTTCAGTTATTGATTACATTAAGACATTTATGGGTGTTGCAAACTCTACTAAATATAGCTATATATTGCTAAGTGAATTTACTGAAATTAGAAAAATTGTGTAACTAGTTGTAACTAATGGCTAACTATGTGTATAATGTTTATTGCACTATTAATTTCCTAGATGTGTTTAAATTAAAAAAATGTATATTTTTACTAGGTATTTTGGGTGAAAAATAATGGGCATGATACTTATATCAAACATTGGGTTTCAACATTGGGAATTCTAGGTAATATTTAATCCTATATACATTATTACAGGAGTGGAAGTCTATGATGAAAGTTCTCTAGACTTGGGTTGTGAAAAAAAAGCATGTCACTAACTTGATCCTTTTTCATTTTTGACATTACTCTTGTGGATGCCACCTTTTAGAGATATGAGCTCCTTCTTACTTCAATACTAGTTAATCATCAAGTTATGGGTTTTGTGTTGAATTACAATGGTTTCTTACACATGTTTATGCTCTTGTTGTTAGCTTACTACCTTGATTTACATGTTGTTATCTCTAGGATATAATTGAGGGTTTGGGTGATATGGAGATGGTTTTGAAGTTGTGATATTGAGATGGTTATATTACTTTGTAATTATAGATGTACTTGTGATTTTATTTAACCCCTATTGTATTGTACATGTTATTGAACCCCTGTTGTATTATACCCTATGCATATAACACCCTAGTGTAAATTATGTGTTGTTAAATCCTCACCTTTATGATGGGAAACCCTATGTTGAGCCTTGTGGAAACCATCAGATAGTATTGGTATTACCCAAGGGAGATAATGAAAATTTTTCATTGGGTAACTATTACATACTTCTATCCAATGATACTCCTAGAGCAATATTATGATTATGGCTCTCATATATCCCTCATATATTCCTCATCCCCTAGATGGATTCATGAGCCAGGCAATGCGAGTGCCATGTTTTAAAAATTTAGATCCTATTTGTGTAGTGTATTGAAATTATTTTATTTATTGATCAGACTTCTGATGCTTGTTGAATTTTAAAACCAATATCATTGAATTCCTTTGAGTTAAATTATTAAGGATACTTGGCTATTTAGTTTCAATTTTATGAGAAATTTTAATTGATTTCATGGTTTTATTTTGATATTATTTGAGGCTACTTAGACATTTGTCTTAGAAATTGTAAATATCTTAATTGATTTCACTATTTCTTTGTTATTTAATGGGTCATTTGGCCATTTGCTATAGCTTGACTAGATGTTTTGATGGAAGTTTCATTTTTGTTATTGGTTGAACTACTTGTGTCTTGTATGTACTAATGCAATTATTATTACTAATGTGTTAGTATGAGGAACACAGAAATTTAGCTTATGGAACAAGCTATGGATAGGGTGGGAACTTGTATATGTAAATTCTTGAGGCCACCTTCCCCTTTTTCTTTTGGCATGCTAGGCTAGGTTGGAAGTGAGCTTGGACATCCACTTGTCCTCGCATCTTTGTGGGGTTTAGAATGTAGTGAGGATGCCATTGCTCCCCAATGTTTCAATATATATTTTAGAGGTTTAAGAAGTTCTTGTAAGGTCTAACAATATTTTAAATTTTAATCTACAATATATGTAATTGTCATGCTTATGACATTAATATAAAACTTATGACATTATACACTATTTGATATAAAACTTATCATACGTGCACCATTGGTATTAGTTGTTTAGTGGCTCTATGACTCCCTTAAAAATTAAAATCCCATATGAGTGTTATCTTTTGACCTAATATTGATTTTTGACCCTTTTTGACCCTCTTAACACTATTTAAATCCCTTTGGCACTATTCATATATTTTTACACTACCTTAGGAGTCACCTTATCTTTGAATAAAATCAAACAAATAAATGTGTAAACCACTTAAGTGGTCCCTTCACCAAAAAATCAAATGATAATTTAGATCTATGTTTACAAGTTGATAAAACATTAAATATAGGTGGGTGTAGGTGTATTTAAGACCCTTTTTGACAAGTGATGGGCTAAATTTTTTTTAGATTGTTGAATAAGTTTTGGGATGGCCAATGTACCCATTTATGGCATAGGGAAGAGAGAACATTTATGGGTATGGGAAAGCCTTACTTGCCCACATGGGTGTGCAAGGTGATTAATGCTTAGAGAAGACCTTTTAGAAAGAGCCAACGAATGGGATAAGTGTCACCTTCCCATTGGCTAGTGAGACGATTTTTATTTTCTATAAGAAAAGAAAAATCCTTCCTATAGAGAGTCAAGGAGAGATTAAAGAAGGAAAGAAGGAGTTTATAGGAGGAGAACTTGGTTTGGGAAGGAGATAACTTGCTCTAAATAGTTGTATGAGATCCCCCTTACATAGAGTTAAGTGGTGGAGCTCATGCAAGCATTCATATCACCCATGCATATTTCATTTTCATGTTTTAAACATAAATATCTCTTCCCTTCTTGCCTTGTGCTTATAAGAGGATGTATGTCTGCTTGGCTTACCCTCTTTTCTTGTTGTTATCCATGGTTGAGCATATGGCCACCATGAGCATTTTTTTTTACCTCTTTTTCCTTGGAGATAAATAATCTAACTTTTTTTTTACAACCCATTTTGTAATTTAAATTCTTACCATTATGCTTCTCAAATGGGCTTGGATTGTCAACATGGTATATGCCTTCATAAGTAGGATTTAGATAAGGGAATTAATTTTGAAGCCCTCATACAAAGATGCAATGCATGGGGTTTGGTAGAAGAGAAACCCTCATGTTTCAAAGGTATTCCCATGGTAAGGGAGAAGGGTTTGGGCAAGGGAGGCACTCCAAAGTCCTCCTTCTCCCACCCCATAACGTGGAGTGAAAATTATCATTTATAATGGGTGAGTTTTGATTCTTTAATAAGTATTAAAACTCTTTTTGGCTGTCATGTGTGTATTTTATATTTTCATATGAGTGTTATTGTATTAACATTATATGGGTTTTGGTTTGGTGTGAAGTGGAAGCCTCTTATTGTAAGAAAGTTGTTACTCCTAATTGTACTTTCTAGTTGAGATTGTTACATTGTTGTTACCCACCTCTTTCTTTGATTATATTACCTTACCTTTCATCATTGGTGTCATTTATGCTTAGTTTTTTGAGTACTAAGGTTGGGAGTGCCTAGGTCAGTCACTTGATGATGATAAAATGATGGGAGCCAAGCCCCTTGTTGGTTTGACATTACAAGTGCACATGGGAGCTTGCTTGGAGACTATATTCATTTCATGATTTTGCAAATATAAACATTTATGCAATTTTATTATTGGCCAATTTATAGTCATTTTTATGTAATTTTCAATTTGTAACCAATGTGAAAGATAAGAAAGAAAAATTAATGTAAATATTATGATTTTTCATGCATTGTATTCTCATTGAAGCTCTAGTGTAGGAAAGAAAATTGTGATATATATATATATATATATATATATATATATATATATATTATATGGATTTTTAATGCATATGAAAATGTTATCTTATTGTGAATATTAGTAATATAGAAAGAATTTTAAAATTTTGTTTTAAAATGCTTCATTTACTATGCTTTGAGAGGCTTTTAAAGGGTTACTTAAAGTTTATATACAAATATTTTTTATAAAATTAAAGCGATCAAAATTACCCAATTTAATTTTAATAAAAAGAAGGCTTCTTTAGGATTCCATTGCATTTTGTGGATCAATTTTTTTTATTTATGGTTTATTTGTTATTTTTTAAAAAGGCAAAGTACTAATTCTACACTAAATTCCTTCAGAAAGTGGACAAACTTTAATAATATTTTGTGAACACAAAATAACATTAAAACAAGCGTAAAATAATTTTATATTAAAATACATAAAATTTAGGACCCGACATAGTTAGTTTTTGTAATTTTAGGGCTCAAAATTGGCTCATAATGAAATTTTAAAGATCATTGTCTTGAAAGGTAAATTGTAGTTAATAGGCCTTTAAATTGTACGAAAATACCTTTTATCATCGGGTAGGTCCACTTTAAGTTGATGGTCACCTATATGACCATGAGACGAGTGGTATAAGTCTAAGGGGGTCAATGTGTTTGTTTGGGGTAATGACCATCGCAACATAGGTTGGCAGTTAGGGGAAAGTCACATGACTTTGTAAGCCACTTGATTAATCTAACTGTGCTCACTATGTAATTTCATTATTATGTATTATTTTATGTAATATTATTTATTTTTAAAACTTTGTAAACTTCGAGTTTTGTTCTATATGTTCATTTGAAACCAATTTTTTTACTAAACATGTATATGACTTTTGATACCTGTTGAAGTTAGTGAAAAACCCAGGTGTGGGGTGACCTGAAAAGGGGGCCCTCCTTAATTTTTTACCTTCTTCCACATGGAGGAAATTTTAGGGCCTAAAACATTAAAGTTTTCAAGATATGGCTCATTTATATAAGAAAGGTCATTTTTTACATTTGTAGGTTCGTAGAAGCCCTAAAATGGGTTGACCCAAAAGGGGCACCCTCCTTAATTTTTTCTCCTCTACCATGTGAACAAAACTTAAAATTGTGAAACTTAAAATATAAAATAGTTCCTTATTAAACTTGGCTTGGTGGCCATTCATAGTTGAGAATTAGCTTCAATCTCCCAAACACCTTTTTGAAAACTATGGGAACTTGAAACCTCCTTGAGACACTTCAAGAAGTGGTGTACCTACAAAAAAGATGAAGCATCTTTGTATCAATATATAATTTTAAAATGATATAAATTATGAAAAATATTAAAATGTTGAAGATGCATTAATGGTAAGTATCCAATGATGAGGAAGATAAATATGGATGACTATGGATAAGTCATCCTCAAAAATATTCTTCATCTTCACCAAATCTGAAATAAAAACTTAAAAAATGATTTGAAATATTTATTGCATTCTTTAATGATTTTTAGGGTTTCCTCATCTTCGTAAAATTTAACATTTGAGATAGAAGGGATTCAATGATGGAGATGGAGTGCTCCATCCTCAAGGAGCTAGGTAAGTACATTTCAGACCCCTTTTGAGGTTATATGAGCAGTATGAGTTCTCTTTGCCAAGCACTTTCCATCTAACGTAAGCCAACTTGAAAATAAATTTGATTTGTGACTTAAAGTGTGAATCAAGCCTTGTGATTAGTTGGATTTACTCAAGTTCCTTCTTGAATCCTATTGAGAGTTAATATGAATCATTCTCTAGCCAGTGGTTTCTTGAACTCACCTCTTTTTAGTTAGCATCCATTATAGACTTTGGAGCCATGGGGCTGTTAGATTTGATTAAAAAATAATAGGCTGGGTTTAGACCCTATAAGTCGATCAGATTAAATCAAGCTGATATTATCTCTTAACAATCACGTTACTATTTGTACATTAACTTTCATACTATTTAAACACACAAATTTATTTTAATATATTTCACATCTTGTACCACGAAGATAGCTAACTAATAGACAATAAAACTATATAAAATATGTATTATACATTCTAAAAAAATTACCTTATTTTTATATGATTTCAATCATACAAAATTTTAAATATAATATTTATACCATTTCATTTTTAATAAATTTTCAAGAAATGCTAAAATCTTGGCACTATTATGTTAGAGTTTTAATTGGCATGTGATGTTTTGTTCAAAACATATTACATTCCTAAGTGATTATGTGGTTTTATGGAACTTACAATATTGCTTGAACTCTTTTATTGATTAAAGTGGCGATGACATGTTGTAAGGAAGGAAATTGAAAATTTTATGCATTAAGTATAAAATATTATGTGAGCATTGAAATTGGATATCATGTGAAAATTGTTAGAATCTTACAGAGTACAATTGATTACTTTTGTATAAGCAACTAAACACGGAATTAAATCAGAAATAATAAGTAACTAAAAATCAGAATCAACAAAGAATAAGAGATACAAGAAACAATAAAAACTTGTATTAAACTCTTTTAGAAGGAAATACAATGAAGAAATCTCTCTTTCTTCTCACACCTCTCAAGAGTTCTCTCTCTTACTCAATTACAACCAATTCAATCCTTGAATTGTCTACCTTTTTTCTCTTACAAGCTATGAAGATTTAACCCTATTATATAATACTAGGATTCATGACCTATGCATTCTCCACCGTTAGATACACCTCTTAATCAAAGGTTCAAATCTGTCTTGCCAAAAATAGAAACATGGACTCAAAACTAACAGTTAATATTATCATGCAAACAATCTATTTTTCCTCAAAAATAGAATTCTGAAATGCAAAGGTGACCGACGTCGGTCCCTGCCTGTCTACATATGACCGATGTCAGCCGATCTCTAACCAACATCAACATCTTTCAATCGATACCTGATCGATATTAGTGACTGTGTAACTCCAACAACCTCTGCATTTTCTCATCTAGTGAAGCTTTTAGCTCTACAACTCAACAATCTCCCACTTGGAGATAAACAACTGCACCTGTACTCATACATCAACATCCTCTAGCTTGTTTCACCATCTTCAAGTTCAATCTTGAAGACCAACAAAAGTTGAATGAAGATTCAACTTCTCCTTTGTTACCAGCTTTGTTAACATATCAACAGGGTTCTTATCCGTATGGATCTTTTCCAGCTTCAACTCACCATCCTCCAATACCTGTCTAATGAAGTGGTACCTAAGCTGTATATGTTTGGTTCTTGAATGAAAAGCTGAATTCTTTGCCAAATGAATTGCACTTTGACTATCACTGTACAATCTGCAACTCTTTTGCTCCTTTTCTAACTCTTCCATGAACTGAGTCATCTAAATCATTTCCTTGCTAGCCTTTGTGACTGCAATGTATTCTACCTCTGTAGTAGACAAGGCAACAACCTTCTATAACTTTGAAATCCAGCTAACCACCGTTCCACCAACAGTGAACACATATCATGTGGTGCTTCTCCTGCCATCCAAGTCACTTGCCATATCCAAATCTACATACCCATGTAGAGAAGTGTTTGACCCTCCATAGCATAAATGCCTACTGCTGGTCCCTCTCAGATATCTGAGAATCCATTGAACTACTTTTCAGTGTTCCTTTTCTAGATTGGCCATAAACTTGCTGACAACTCCCACTGCTTGGGCAATATCACGTCTAATACATACCATTGCATACATCAAGCTCCCAACTGCTGAAGCATATGAAACTCTACTCATATACTCAACCTCATCATGTGATTTAGGACACTATTCTTTGCTCAACTTGAAGTGTCCAGCCATAGGTGTGCTTACCGGTTTTACATCTTGCATATTAAACCTCTCCAACACCTTGTTCACATAATCCTCTTGAGACAAAATCAAACTATGATTTTTCCTGTCTCTCTTAATACTCATGCCAAAATTTTTTTTTGCTGCTCCTAAATCCTTCATGGCAAATTTGTGAGCTAATTTTACCTTAAGCTTAATAATATCTTGCATGTGTGAACCTGCAACAAGCATATCATCTACATACAGTAACAGGATAATATATCTACCATTATCCAATCTGTTAAAATAAACACAATGGTTAGATTGACATCTACTAAAGCCATGCTTTGTCATAAACCTGTCAAACCTCAAATACCATTGTCTTGGAGCTTGCTTAAGACCATATAAGCTTTTCTTCAACCTGCACACAAGTTTCTCCTTACCTTTGACCTCAAAACCTTTTGGCTGATCCATATATATTTCTTCATCCAAATCTCCATGAAGAAATGTTGTCTTAACATCAAGCTGCTCAAGATGCAAATCCTCAATAGCAACTAAAGACAATATAGTCTGAATAGAAGTCATCTTTACTATAGGAGAAAAAATTTCACCAAAATCAATACCTAGTTTCTGTGCAAATCCCTTTACTATCAACCTGGCCTTATGTCTCATTTGTCCATTCTCTCTTTCCTTTAACCTGTAAACCCATTTATTTTTCAATGCTTTCTTTTTGACTGGCAACTCAACCAAATCCCACGTTTGGTTCTCTTTCAAGGAATCAATTTCTTCATTCATGCCATGCTCCCACTATTTTTGGGATTCTACTTGCATTGCCTCATCAAAACTTTCTGGTTCTCCACTATCAGTGAGCAACAAGTAGAATAAAAAAGGAGAATAATGAATTGGAGGTTTACTTACCCTTTCAGACTTCCTCATGGGCATTTGAGACTCATTCACAGCTTGCTATCCGCCCAAATTCCTTTCTGTTAGTGACCGATCTCGGTCATCTTTTGGTCTGCAATTGACCGACGTCGGTTCTACCTGACCGATGTCAGTTACTGTCTTACCGACATCGGTTCCTTCCTAACTGATGTTGGTGTCTGTATTTTCTTGTGTGTGATTATTTTTACTCGCGAGCTCATTTTGGATCATAACCTCATCCAAATCAACATTGCCTTGCTCAATATTATTTAGCCTCTTGAGCTGATCACTATACATCACCTTCTCATTGAAAACTACATCACGGCTTCTAATAGTTTTGTTAGTTCTTAAATTCCACAACCAGAATCTGAAATCTCTAGAGCCATAACCAATGAATGTGCACCTCATAGATTTAGCATCCAACTTCTTTCTATTTTCTTTATCAATGTGCACAAAAGCTTCAAAACCAAAAATTCTGAGAAATAAAAGATCTACCTTTTTACCTATCTAAGCCTCTTCTGGAATTCCACCATCCAGTGTAGTAAAAAGTCCTTTGTTAATCAGGTAAACCACAGTATCTACAGCTTCTACCTAAAACTGTAAGGCCAAACCAGCATGCAACCTCATACTCCGTGCATGCTCCATTATTATTCTATTCATCCTTTCAGCAACTCTATTTTGCTGAGGTGTCCTTGGAACCATCCTTTCCCTATGTATTCCACTCATAGAATAGTAACTATTGAATTTATTGCTGCAGGTACTCACCACCATTGTCAGATCTAAGGCACTTCAATCTCAAACCTGTTTTATTCTCAACTAATGCTTTCCATTTCTTAAATGTGTCAAAAACATCAGATTTCTTCTTTATGAAATAAATCCATACCTTTCTTGTAGCATCATCAATGAAAGAAACATAATACCGTGATCCTCTAGTAGAAGTTACCTGAGTTGGTCCCCACAGGTCTGTGTGAACAAGCTCCAACTTGTGCTTCTTCTTTGTTGACCCAATTTTAAAAAACCTTACTTTCTTCTGTTTCTCAAAAATACAGTGCTCACAAAAATCTAGATCTATGCTTTTCCAATTTGAAAGCTTACCTTTTGACTTAAGAATATTCATTCCCTTCTCACTCATGTGGCCAAGCCTACAATGCCACAACTTTGCATCTACATCTGAAGTAGATAAAACAAAAAGAGAATAATTAGTAATACAATTACATAGATAAAGAGTACCTACTCTCTTACCTTTGGCTAATACAAGTGCACCTTTGGAAACTTTTCAAGATTCAGCTGTGAGAGTTACTGTGCAACCCTCATCCCCCAACTTTCTTGTAGAAATCAGATTCCTCTTCAGGATGGGTACATGCATGACATCCTTCAACACCCATGTGTTGCCATTCTATAATTTCAGCTGCACTTTTCTTTTGCCAACAATTTGACAAAGTTCATCATCCCCTAAATAAACTTTTCCAAAATCTCCATGGACATAATCATTGAAAAATTCTCTATTTGGGGTTGCATGGAAAGAGGCACCAGAATCTAAAACCCAAGATTCTACTTTATTATCCAAAAAAATATAAGAGCATCTTGTGCAACAATACCTGCAACTTTTGCTTCTTCATTACCTTCATGCTAATTTTCTTCTTTAACTTTCAACTAGCAATATTTCTTTGCATGCCCTTTCTTTCCACAATTTCAGCAGGTTATTCTTCTTCCATTTTTGGATTTGGATCTACTTCTCATCTTTGACTTTGACCTTGATCTCCCTTGCTTGCCCTTTTCTCTTTGCCTTCCTTTGCTTTCAATACTTAAGCATCCCCTGTGCTTTTCCTACGAATTTCTTCATTCAAGATTACACTAACAACATCATCAACTTTCAAGATATTTATAGCAGATGCAGTATTACTAACTACCATTACCAAACTATGCCAACTTTCAGGTAAAGAGCATAAGATTAAGAGAGCCTTAATTTCATCATCAAAAATTATTTTGACTGAATTTAACTGATTTACTATTGCATGGAAATCATTAAGATGACTAGATACCGATCCACCTTCCTGCATTTGCAAATTAAATAATTGCTTCATAAGATATACCTTATTCGAAGCTGAGGGCTTTTCATATTAAATTTTCAAAGTATCCATTAACTCTACCGTTGTCTTTGCCTGTGATAAGCTGAAAATCACAGAAGATGCTAGGCTCAACCTTATAGATCCTAGAGCCTTTCTATCAAGAACATTCCATTCTTCATTTTGCATATCTATGGGCTTGCTTGAAACCCCACTCAACGGTAAGTACAGATCTTTTTGATACAGATAATCTTCTATCTGCATCCTCCATAATTGATAATTCTTTCCATTGAATTTCTCTATTCTTAGCTTACTTTCTTCTGCCATTGCTTTATTCCCACTCAATCAGAAACCCCTGAGAGTGAACCTGTAATCAACAAACACTAACCCGCTTTGATGAACTTTGTTAGTGAACCTGGCTCTGATACCACTTGTTAGGATCTTACAGAGTACAATTGATTACTTTTGTATAAGCAACTAAACACGGAATTAAATCAGAAATAATAAGTAACTAGAAATCAGAATCAGCAAAGAATAAGAGATACAAGAAACAATGAAAACTTGTATTAAACTCTTCCAGAAGGAAATACAATGAAAAAATCTCTCTATCTTTTCACACCTCTCAGATGTACAGATCTCTTTCCCTCAAGAGTTCTCTCTCTTACTCAATTACAACCAATTCAATCCTTGAATTGTCTACCCTTTTTCTCTTACAAGCTATGAAGATCTAACCTTATTATATACTACTAGGATTCATGAGCTATGCATTCGCCACCGTTAGATACACCTCTTAATCAAAGGTTCAAATCTGTCCTGCCAAAAATAGAAACACGGACTCAAAACTAACAGTTAATCTTATCATGCAAACAATCTATTTTTTCTCAAAAATAGAATTCTGGAACGCACAGGTGACCGACGTCGGTCCCTGTCTGTCTACATATGACCGATGTCAGCCGATCTCTAACCAACATCAACATCTTTCAGTCGATACCTGATCGATGTCAGTGACTGTGTAACTCCAACAACCTCTGCATTTGCTCATCTAGTGAAGCTTTTAGCTCCACAACTCAACAAAAATTGTGTGTAAAATGTAAGATATTATGAAAGTTATTGAATTTTGTGCTCTTCGAAAGATTAGGGCTAATAATGTTTTTCCTTGAACTGGTTTGTTGCTTGTGTTTAGAAGATGACCTCTCTCCAATATCTATTGAAATGGTAAAATGATTAGAGATATCATTGTTTTAGTTATTGAGGAGGGTGAACAAACACTTGTAATCTGTATATGTTGTCCTTTTATTCAAAAAGAGTAGTAGTTTAGTAATTAAGGAGGGTGAGAAAAGAACATTTATCATTTTTATATGCTATAATTGTAGTTAAAAAGATAAGTAATTGGTTTAAGTGAAGTGTTTCAACAAGTTTCTTTGTTTTAGAGTATATTTTTTTAAAGTTTTTGTCGATTTTTAATTTATATATTTTTTATTTTTGTATTGAAGATGATGTTTTTATCAAGAAAATGGGATGTAGTGCTCTTTCTATTTTATTCTGAACTTCCTTCCCTATCCTGTTATAATCGCTCTTGCAATATGTTTACGTTGTTTGTTCTTGTGTTTCTCTAACTTATGTAGTAGTGTGGGTTATCATTGTTCAGAGTTGATTGTGTTATGAAAGAGCATTTCACATCCAATATAGTAGTATAACTAGATTGATGTCATTTTATTTCAATAAAAAAGAAATTAATAAAGATGATAATAAAATTATTAATGAATATAATATCTGAAAAATCAAAACCAATCTAAGAATGATGTCTCTCAATTTTTTCAAATAAATATATTTATTTTAATACATATAATAAATATATGAATACGGCTTTAAAAAAACAAAATGCATGCATACTAATTAATAACAATAGAAATATTATAAAGAATGGAAAGGAGAGTTCTGTGTAAAAAAGGAAGTAATATTGGAGAATCTGTGGAAAAGGGGAATGCACAGGAAAAATAGAAACACAAATGGAAGAAATTAAATTCAAACTCATTCACCTTCGAAGAAGAGTTTTACAGGGAATGAATGAATGTAGTAGAAAATAAAGGTCCAGTGTTTACAGCGTATGTTCATACATGTTATAGCTTATGTTTGCAAAATGAAATATTCTCTAAATAAAATCTAGCCTTCCCTTGTTTGATAAGTGTGATATGCACGATTATGCAAAAATTATGAGAGTAAAAAGAGCTTTAAAACTCTATGCTGCAAATTATATGTTAACTAACAGATTTGATTTTTATAATTTACCTACAAAATCGACAATGGGGAGGGCGACATCTCATTACTATGACTATTATTTATAACATAAACAAAGGATATTCCTTAACTTTATATAAGGAAATAGTAGTCGACCAAAACCAATTTGCCTCCATTTTAAAAAAGCTCAGGTGTGGCTCAAAAAAATCCGTCGCCTCCGGTGAGTATGTTTCTCAGAGCTATCCCTGGATTGTCGAGAATCAAATTTTGGTTTGGTTAACCTTGTCATGTGAACTCGATGAACCTTCATTAGGTTGATAATAGAATGATTGTAGATTTAGGTCTTTTTATAAGTTGTTACGATGAGATGAGAAGGAAATTACATCGTTTAATTAAGAAAATAAAATACAAACTTTCTATGATTAAGTACCATTAATTAAAAATAAAATAAAAATTGTTAATATGTTTTATAGTTTAATTATCAATCATTGTATTCTCACCCTATATTGAATGATTTGAAATGTCAATCCAAAAATTTTCATATAATTTTTTAGAAAAAATCTCACTGTATTTGATTTGGATTGTAGAAATACTATTTCTCTTATTAATTTTTAAAAAGTCTATATATATATATATAGAAAGAGGAGGGTGTGCTTAACGTCATAATCATATTTTCATGATTTTTTTTGATAAAATTCATAATGTTTAATATGCTTAAAGCTGAATTTTGTTATTTTCAAGTAAAAATACAGATTATTTTGTGCAAGTCCAAGCCTTAAGTTCAAATTTCTAAATCTATAGTGCATAAATGCTATAACATGTATGTGTCACTACTATTATGCATTGCACAAGGTTTTAAAGTAGGGAAAGTTGATCAACATAAAGATAAGGGGTGTGTTTGCTAAAGTAAATGTTAACGATAAAGAATATAAATTTATACTTTATAATTTAAATTTATTTTAGTAAATATAAGAATTAGGGTCATTGCATACATGTTATAACATGTATGGGTCACTACTATTATGAATTGTGTAAGGGTTTAAAGTAGGTAAAGTTGATCAATAGAAAGATAAGGGGCGTGTTTACTAAAATAAATGTTAAGTATAAAGAATATAAATTTATATCTTATAATTTAAATTTACTTTAGTAAATATAAGAAATTAGGGTCACTGCTTCTTCTATAATTGTTCTCACAACTCCACAAATTATGATTATGATTTAGAAGAAGGTTTTTTAAAATCTAATTTGTTCAGTTTTTAGTCATTATTAGGATTTCAATCATTGAATCTAAGACTTTTAGGGCATAAATTTTGTAGCTAATGTTTATTTTATGCAAACATATAGTCATTTTTAAGGTTTTGGGGCTTTTCAAATTGTTTGCTAACATTTATAAGAGTTCCAAGTTTTTCAAAATTAAAATCTACAAACTAGTGCACACCCAACCACCTCTTTATATCGAATTTCCTTATGATTAGGTTCCTTATAGGCCAAATAACACAACAACACCATTTAATTATTTACGACCAGGGTAAACAGGAAAAAAATGGGGCACATTTGTGCACAATCACACAAATTCAATTTGAATTAATGAAAAAGTGGTGTGAATGGGGCAATGTAGGACTATTTTATCAAAATTTGGCACACTAGAGAAATAAATTACCTAATATGACAAACTACTCTCCCAAAATCACAATACTAAAAATATGGAATAAATGCTATAAATTAATTTAAAATTTTATATACCTAGAAACTTACTAAATATGGAAAGTACAAGAGAGAAAGATAAACTTAGCTTGAAAACTGAGATGTGGGATGATTCTGGATCTAAAATTGATAGGACTATTTTGATTATGTGTGGACCTGAGATAAGAGTTAATAGGGTTCTTAGACAATAGCATTGTGATTGGACAACAATGGGGTGCACTCTTGTCCCTAGGGAGCACTTGTGTTTGAAAAAGATCATGGTTTTGAGATTATTGGGTTTTGTGCACCTTCACCTGTTTATTTTGTGGACTATGTGGGAGCCTTTTTTTTAATTTGGTAACCACTGTGTAACCATTTTTGCATTTGAAAACCCTAACTCAATGGACAAGATGGAAAGATACAATCATGGAGTAAAAAAGGGTCAATGTTTGAAGTTGTGTTTGACCTCAACACCCCCTGTGTTAATCATTGACTACATACTAACATTGTGAAAAGGGATAAATAACTATCTAGTTCTCCCATGCTATGATGGTGTGTGTAAAATTGGTACAAAATGTTAGATATTGATACAATCTTGGTGTGATTAAGTGATTCAATCATGACTTTTGACTTTGGATGTGTATTCAAACTTTGGCTTAGGGTTATTAGGGTCATATGTAATCATAATTGGGATAAATAGAGAATTTTCTCTTAACATGTGCATTTAGAATTCTAGTGTTTTTTGTGTGTAAGCCTCTTGTGTGAAAAAGGGTTTAAAATGTGCTTATATAGTAGTATATTTAGAATTATTTTAGACATGGGGATTCATAAAATTTTAAGATGACCCTTATACAACTTTTTAATTTTTGGAAAATAGTTATTAATTGGCAGAAGGACATTGCCAATGGGATCAAATAATAGCAAGGTGCACTATTGTCTATGTAGGGCATTCTTATCCTAAGGGTAATAAATGCTAAGCCAAGGGTATGAATCAATATGGGCATGAGATTAAGATACTAAGAAAATTGGATATAGGTATTCTAGGGTCATATATTTGTTTAGAATAATGGGTCATCCACGTAAAATATGAAATAAACTGGTCAAAATGTCCTAGAATAGGTCATGAGCCAAATGCATTAAAAAAGTGGTCACAAGTGCATGATTTTAGCCTAAATGCTAATTTTCAAGTCTAAATCTTATCCCGTTTTATTCTAGTAATGAAACAAAGTGAAAGTACTAGAGAAAAAAGAAAAAATGAATATTTAAACTTCCTTGTGAAGTACATTCTTGAATGTGGACCATAATGTTGAATTGTGCTTCATACAACCCTATAATGAAACATGTATAAAATCAATATTTACTGAAGATGAAAATTAAAATTAAAGACAAAAAAACTTATAGATATAATAATAAGGAATGAATGCATATGATTGGGTATGTGAACTATTGTGTTTTTTGTGAAAAAATGGTGACTGTAGATGGTAGGCCCCTCAAAGATTTCATTTTCATTTTAAAGATTAGATTAGAATATGCTTGCCCCAATCCTTATTGATTAGGAGAGTGTGATTAATAACTTAGGTATGATTGACTCCATCATGTCATACCCATGTTATTGAAGTAGCTTGGAATCCATGTATGAATTCCAAGAGAATGTTCTAGTGCAAAAATTGGTTTAAAAAGGTGAAGGAATTGTTGCATATAGAATATGACTCATTTATGATGAAAAATCAGTGTGAATAGTTTGTATAATTTGAGTATAGTGTATATAGCATAGAGAATGAAAAATGTTGCCATTCTATTTGTGGAACTGATGTGAAACTGAGTAAGGAGGAATTCATATGTCACTCACATGCCCCCAATTTGATATCTAGTGTATATAAATTCTAATATGGAGTAGTAACAACTAAAATTTTGAGCATAAACCTATGTAGAAACCATAAAATCATGGCACACGTGATGCCTCCAAATTGAAAATATCTAAGATAACATCTGATTATATTATAGAAACTGATATTTTGAACCTGTTGCAAACTAGTCTGAACTACCTAAGATTCTGATAAATTATGGAAATGACTATTTTATGAGCTCTAGGATAATAATACCCTATTTGGACAACAATGGGGTGTGCTCCTATCCATTCAGAGTGCTACTGTCCAAACTGACAAACTGAGTGTACTTTGTGATTAAATGTGTGGGGACTATAATTTTTGTTTGTATCTATCTATGCATTATACTGGGTAAGATTAAGTCTATTAGATAACCCACTATGTATGCCCCCTCTTTTGGGGTGAATTTTTGATCCTGCTCAATAACTTAAAATAAAAATTTATGCAATAGATGTTATGTAAAAGATGTGAAATGAAGTAGTAGTGATAGCATGGAGAAGTGTGGCATTGTCATATAAATAAATTGAGTATAATAGTAATGTGAGATGCATGTAGGAACAAACATACATAATGTGAATATCAAGATATATATTAATAATTAGGTGCACAAATAAGTGATAAAAAATGAGTATCAAAATTTGAATAAAATTAATTAGGGAAGGATGCATGATATCCACCATGGAATCAAAAACTAGGAGGATGCATGATATCCATCATGGCATAAAAAATAATCAAACAAACATGAAAGTGGCATGGACATGATGCAAAAAAACATAAAGTATACACAAAACACACAAATATAAGGCCAAGCGATCACATACAAGGGACATATTAAAATGACACTCATACATATAAATACAATCACAATGATATGTTCAAATGTCCTCACATGCATATAATAAAATTTCAAATGTCCTCACATACATAGAATTAGAGAATGAAGGCTTGGATCCACACACAAAGACGTATTCAAATGTACTAAAATGAATTATATAAATACACACAAGACATGAAGTGGGAAAGCAAACATGAAAAGCATGCATGGATATGTGTAATTGATCAACATAAGTAATTTAAAAGATGAGTAGATTTAGTAACATAGATAAATAATAGTATATCAATGTGTTGTTACACGAGAAATATCGATAGATGTAATTCTATGTAAATAACTGAGCTATGAGCAATAAGGGTTATCTAAATAAAGATAAAACCTATGTATGTTATGCCCATAGTGATCTTGATGATGTGCATACAAGCTATATAATGCTTGTGTGTGGTTTGGATCTCAGAAATGAAAACATGTGCTCACTGGGACAATAGTGGGGTGTGTTACTTCCCATTTAGGGCACTACTATCTAAATGTGGTTTATGTTTTTGATACAATGAATTAGACTACCACTAAGTCTAGGGATGGCAACATGTATGCTCTACATTCAGTCATGTATATTTTTGAAGCATATATGATATGAAATTGGATAGAAATATGAATTGAATAACTGTGCTCAAAATGACTAATGTAAATAAACTAAATATAAGCATAAATAGGTTCCATTTTTTTTCTTAAATATATGTTTTTTTAATTTTTTTTTATATAGATGAACTAAGAAATATAAATAAGGATACTAATTGATGCCTCCCTTAAGATCCTTACCATCAATGTATTCTACATCAAACAAAAAAATGGTGATTCTAGGAAATGAGGACTATCATACAACTATGAAATATATAGATATGGAAAACCAATTGCCCTATGATATGGTGTTAGCCTTTCTAATTTATGCTTTGTAATATGCATTATTTTTCCTTGACTATTATTCTATTACTTGTATTTGTTTGTATACTAGCTAAGACATGTTTTCTATTTTTTGCTCTTTATTTAAATAATCTATATCTTCTCTTGCAACTATGATCATGGAATTTTCATGTCCAAATGTGACATGGTTATGATTTTTATCCATTTTCCCCCATTAATTTCATCCATTATCTTCCTACTTCAATTTTATATTGGGCCAAACTAGGACATATGTGAAATACCGCTGAACATGTTTTTGGACCAACTGTGATAGGTAGCTCAATGGATCTAATAAATGATTTAGATACAATAGTCTTACTCAAGTGTTCCTTATCATATCCAAGAAATTATAATAGGCTCATGTTACACAAATTCATTTTTATAGTGTTATTAATCATAATATTGGTATATTGATAACCATCAATGAGGGGATTAAGAATCAAAAGCTTAAAAAATGACAAGTGATTTTTAGTTGAATATCTGAAATCACATTTGTAACTTTAAATTTTTCAAGTGTATCTTGATTTTTAACCTCTTTTATGAGAAACCCTTATTTAAGAATGTTTTTTTTGCTTACCTTGATTTTGATTTGCCAACTTTTATTTCAGTAATTTCATTATTTCTTGTTGTAACCTTTGATTTTTAAACTATTCCTTTTGTAATTACTCTTTTTCATCTTGTAACTTTTATAATTTTACTTGCACTAATTTTTCCTTTTGAATATTTTACTACTCTATTTTTTGCATTTGTAATTTTTTTTTTGTTATGATGTAGAAGATGTACTCATAAGATGAGTGGGTTACTTGATTGATGTATCAATGATAGGATCACCATTATCAATTATCCTTTGTATTTCATTCTTCAAAGAAAAACAACTATATGTATGATTCCCATGCATTCTATGATATGCACAATAGTATTTTAATCTTCTTAAAGGATGTAGAGGAGATAGTTTGATGAACTTGTTTCTAAGTATTTCTCTTATAATCTCACTTGAATTTTTATTATCCTTCTACATAATTTTTGAATCACTTATTGTAGATGCATTTTGTTGTAGATTATCATTTTTATATAAAACCTTGTTGGGCATAACATTGCTACATGAAGATAAATATACATGATTAATAGTTTCATATTATGGATTTTTTACAATGTGAATTGATTTTCCAATAATGTGATATTTGATTTAAAATACCATTTTTGCTTCTATAACTTTTCCGTTAAATTTATCATAATGATGATTTGATCCTTAAGAGATTCATAAACACAAACCCTAGGTAATTATAAATAAATAGGCATACACACACCATCTAAAGGAGATGGAGGGGTTTTAGGAAGGCTATTTTGGTTACCTTGTTTTGGCACTATAGGACGGGTTATCTTACCCCTTAGAAAAGTGATAGCATGGACTTGTTTAGAGGGAAAATAGCTATCACCCTCTTGAGGGTTAGGTGGAGGAATAAATTCATTTTTAGCCATTTAAAAATTTCCAAAGACTAAAAGGAGAACATGATCAAATAGACATACAAATGCTAGCAAACACTCAAACATGATAAAGAAATTAATATTTAATTTGAAACCCTAACAAAAATTCAAAAGGAAAAACCCTAGGGAAATCTTGGGCTTGAAATATTTAATGAATAAATGGGTTCACCAATATGTTTTATCATATTTCGTTAAACTAGGAAAATAACATACCTAATATGCCAAACTACTATGTATAATTAGAAAACTATAAATATGCAATAAATGCTAAAAACAAATTTTAAACTTTTTAAATATGAAAACTTACTAAATATGTAAAGTGCAAGAGAGAAAGACAAACTTTTCTATAAAATTGAGATGTGAGATGATTTTGGATCTAAAAATGATAAGTTGACTGTTTTGACTATGTACAAACCTAGAATAAGAGTTGGTAGGGTTCCTAGATAATAGTGTTGCGAATAGACAATAATGGGGCGTGCCACTTTATTTAGGGAGTATTGGTGTTCAATAAAGATCAAGGTTTTGATATTTTTGGGTTTTATATTCCTTCACATGTTTATCCTTCAGACTATGTGGGAGCCTCTGATTCACTTTGATGACCACGATGTAACTTTTTTCCACTTAAAAACCCTAACTCAATAGATAAGATCACAAGAAATAAACATAGATTAAAAAGGGGTCAGTGGTTAAAGTTGTACTTAACCTTAACACTCCTTGTGCTAAGCCTTGTTGTCATACCAATACTCCAAAGAGAGATGAAATTCCACGTAATTATCCCATAATATGGTGGTGTGTGTAAAACTAGTGAAAAATGATAGATGTCGATGCAATTCTAGTGTGATTAAGTGCTTCAATTGTGACTTGTGAGTTTATAGGTGTGTTTAGACTTTAGCATAGGGCTACTAGGGATATATATATATATATATATATATATATATATATATATATATATATATATATATATATATATATATATATATATATATATATAAAATTAGAATTTGGAGAAATATGGAATTTTATCTTAACGTGTAATTAGAATTCTAGTGTTTTTAAGTGTGCAAGCCTCTTATGTGAAAAATGGTTTGAAATGTGCTTATATGGTGGTATTTTTATAATTCCTTTAGATCGGGTTTCCTAGACTTACAAGAAAACCCTTAAACAACTTTTGAATTTTTCAAAATATCCATTAATTAGAGAGAGGAAATTATTGGCAAGAGTAAACAATAGTGGGGTACACTATTATTTAGGTAGGGTGCTCTTATCCTAAAGACAATAAATGTTAATCTAAGGTTATGAATTAATTTGGACACAAACCTAGGTTGCTAAGTGAACAAGATAGAGGTATTCCAGGGTCATATACTTTCTTGGAAGAATGAGTCATCCATGTAGAATGTGATGGAAAGTGGTCAAAATGCCCTAGAATAGATCAAAGCTAAGTGTGTCAAAAAAATGATCACAAGTGCATGATTTTAGCTTAAATGTTAATTTACTTGTCTACAAGGATGCATTGATGACTATACACACCCAAAAACCCCTTTATGCTAGATTTAATTATGATTAGGTCCCCTATGGGACAGTGGACCAACTTGGATCAATGTGTATTTATGTGACACCCACACAAATCAGGTTGAAGGGTATTAGATGGATGGATCTATGCAGATGGTCTCTTTCCAGATAGATATATAGGCCTAGAATTTGGAGTGCCCCATATATATACTAAAAAAAACCATATCCACTTAAAACCAAGTTAAATGCAAATAATTCTAAGCACATTTGTGTATGATCATCCCATTTATTTTCAAATTTATGCCAAAGTGGTGTGATTAAGGAATTGTAAGTCACAGTGTGACCCTACACACCCAACTAACCATTTATATTAATTTTAATTTCAATTAGTTACCTTATAGAAAAAAGTGACACAAGAACACCATATCCACTAGTTAATAGGGAAAATGCAAATAATTTAGGGCACATGTATGTGCGATCACTCTAATTCACTTCAAATTTAAGACAAAGTGGTATGATTGGGGTAATATAGGTTGTATTAGATACCCACACACATAAAACCACCAATTTATGCCATTTTTTAATTACAAATAAAGGGTTTATAGGCCAAAATAAACACATCATTTTCACTCTATATGAGAGAAAATACAGATAATATGATGCATATTAATGTATGATCAATACAATTCTTTTTGAAGTGAGGGAAAAATGTTGCATTTGGGAAAATGTGGTGATAATAAGTACACAGCCAAACACTCATTTATGCCCATTTTACTTAATATTAGGCCCCTTATAAGTTAATAATGACATTAAAAAATATATCCATATGGCCAGGGTAATGCAAATAATTTTAGGCACATTTATGCACGATCACCCCAATTCATTTCAAATCTAGGCCAAAGTGGTGTCGTTGGGGAAATGCAGGTTTCATTGGTGACTTATATAGACCCAACCACCATTTATACCTATTTTAATTTTGATTAGGTCCTTAAAGACCAAAAGTGACACAAAAATTCCATATCCACTTACAACCAAGGAAAATATAGATAATTTGGGACATATCTATATGCAATCACACCAATTCACTTTGAATTCAATCCAAGTGGTGTGAATGATGCAATATAGGCCACATTGGTGACTCTCTCATAATTAACCACCCCTTTATGCCATTTTTACTCATGATTCTGAATATTAAAGGAAAAAATCAACATAACAACACCATATCAACTTATGCCTAGCTCAAATGAAAAATTATTTTTGCACATTTGTGCTTGATCACCCTAATTCACTAGGAATTCAAGCTAAAGTGGTGTGATTTGGGTAATGAAAGTACATTGGTGAATATTTCACACCCAAACACCCTTTTACATTGATTTTACTTACAATTAGATCATTTATAGGATAAAATTGACAAAACATATAATATCCACTCATACCCAGGGGAAATATGGGTAATTTTGGGCACATTCAAGTAAAACCATCTCAATTCACTTCAATTTGAGGACAAAGTTATGTGATAGGGGTAAATTTATTGGATATGGTGTTGTTGTGTTGATTTTTACTTATAATGGACCTAATCACAAAAAAAAAAAACAATATAAAGGGGTGGTTTGGTGTGCGTAGGTTACCAATATGACCTATGTTTCCCAATCCAACCACTCTGGCTTGAATTTGAAGTGAATTAGGGTGATCATGCATAAATACACCTCAAATTATTTGAATTTTTCCTATTCATAAATGGATATGGAGTTATTTTGTTGCTTTTGGCCTATAATAGACATAATCACAAGTAAAATTAAAATAAATGAGTGGTTGGGTATGCATGGATCACTAATGTGAATTACGTTTCCATAATCACACCATATTATCTTAAATTTGAAGTGATTTGGTGTGATCATACATAAATTTACCAAAACATTTTTGTATTTTTCTTGATTGCAAGTAGATATGGTGTTTTTGTGTCACATTTGGTCTATAGGGACATAATCCTAACTAAAATCAACATAAAAAGGAAGATGGGTGTGTGCTAGTCACTAACTTTAATTATTTTTCTTTATTCATATAATTTGGCCTAAATTCTAAGTGAATTAGGATGATCATGGATTAATGTGCCCCAAATGTTGGGATTTTCTTGGCTTATAAATGGATATATGGTGTTATTGTGTTTTTTTGGCCTATAATCCCCATAATCACAAATAAAAATGACATTAATGCATGATTGAGTGTGTGTGGGACACTAGTATAACCTATGTTACCCAAATCATGCCACTTTTATGTAAATTCAAAGTGAAATGGGGTGATCATGCCCAAATGTGCCCCAAATTATTTGCATTTGTCCTCATCACACATTGATATGTTATTTTTGTCTTGATTTTGGTAGAAAAAGGGACCTAATCATGAGTGAAGTCAACATATTTTGGGTATATGTGGGTCACCAATGAAACTTACATTATAATAATATCACTAATTTGTCCTTATTTAAAGTGAAATATGAAGATTGTACATAAATGATCCTAAAATTATCCACATTTTCCTTGGTTACAAGTGGATATGGTCTTTGTATGTTGATTTTGGCCTATAATAGACCTAATTGGATGTAAAATAAGGAAAAATGGGTGGTTGGGGGTGCCCTAGTCATCAATTCAACTTCATTTCCCCAATTATTGGAAGGAACGTCAAAAAAATTATTCCAAGCTAGAGATCTAAAGCATTAACAACAAAAGCATCACAAGAAGAGTTGTAAGAGCTACAAAGATGATAAGCAAATACAAAGGCAATATATATATATATATATATATATATATATATATATATATATATATATATATATATATATAACTTACTTATTACAAAGGATATGCCTTGCATAAATAGACAAAGAAAGACAAGAAGAAAGATAAAATAACTAGTGTGGGATAAATCCATAAAAGGACAAACTAGGAAAAAGATGAAAAATAGTTATATAACCTAGAAAACATGATAACATACTATAACACCCTCCCTCAAGTGAAGCAAGGGGATGAAAATAGTCAAAAAATAAAGTGGCATTTACACATTATGAGTCTTGGCACCAAGGCTTGATCAGGTACTCATGTATAATATTTATCCATGAAATGAAGAAGAAAGATGTCCTCATGAACACCCCCAAGGATAAATTATGAAACCCCAAGCATGTCCACTGGTGCTCAATAGGGTTGTAGGAAATGTGAATTACACTTTGGTTATCATACCAAAGTATAATAGGTGAATCTTACATGAAGCCAAATTTTTTTAATAACTAAAAAAGCTAAATAACCTACTGACTCACTATAAATGTTGCCTTGTACTCAACCTCAATAGATGAAAGTGCAATATCTTACCACTTCTTACACACACAAGCAACTAGAGAAGAACCAAGACAAAATATATATCTAGAAGTGGAACACCTGTGTAATGAAATTACTTCAACAATAAAGTAGAATAGCAAAAATATATCCAAATATGACTGAAATATATCAGAATATATGATAATAGATAAGCCACTTTGAAGGGGCAACCTCCACAAGTTTTAATAAGAGCAGAATTCATAATATGATGATAAATAATTACCCACTACCTCCTATATATAGTCTATCTAGGCCATGGTTACTCCATAGGCTGACCTATTAACCAAATGAATGCATAGAGAAATGTGATATAGCATCAAAGAAGGATAAGTAAGCCACAAGTCAACTATTCCTATCCTAATACATGTGATAGGTTAGGGGCGTAGCATGCCCTTCCCCTTCAAACCAATATTGTCCTCAATTTTCAATAACTCTAGATGTTGTTTCAAAAAATCTTCACCTTCCCAAGTTGCATCTTCACTGCTCAGGTTCTTCCACTTGATCAGATATTCCCTAATCTCTTTGGTTCTCAACCTCTTAGTACGTGTTTGGAGGATCTTCTCTGGTTCCAAAATGACTCATCCTTCTTCATATAGTTCTAGGAGCTCTATCTGCTGAAAATTTCTATCCAATGACCTTCTTCAAATAGGAAACATGAAATACTGGGTGTATGCGAGATGAATGACGTAACTCGAGCTTTTAAGCCACACTTCCAATTTTTTACAGAACCTGATAAGGGCCATAATACTTAGCAGAAAGTTTGTTTTCATTTTTCTATTACTTCAAGGACATCTGCTTGTAAGGATGCAAACATACAAATACCTAGTCACCCACCTCAAAATTTTGCTCACTACAGTGTTGATCTACTTGTTACTTCATCTTTTTTTGTGCCAAGGCCAAATTCTCTCTCAAACTAGCCAAAACCTCTTGTTGATGCTGAATGTGCTCCTCCACATCTTGAACCTTGGTTTTCACCTTTAATGAAAAAGTGATGGAAGGTGGATGGTAACCATATAGTGCTAGAAATGGAGAAATTTTAAAAGAGGTATGAAAAGATGTGTTATACTACCATTCTACAAGTGGTAGCCATTTAGCCCAACATTCCTATTTATCTAATACAAAACAATAAAGATACCCCTATAAACATTTGTTAACCACTTATGTTTGTCTATTAGATTGGGGGTGGTAAGATGAGCTATGAGCCCAAACATGAAAATAGTTTAGTCCAGAAATTACTTGTGAAAATAGGATCATGATCACTTACAATTATTTTTGGGGTTCCATGTAATTTTAGAACTGCTTCCATAAAAATAGCTGCTACTATACTTGCCAAAAATGGGCGTGAGAGAGCACAAAAATGGGAATATTTTGTAAGCCTATCCACAATGACTAAGATAACATTCTTACCTTTAGAACAAGGTAACCCTATAATGAAATCCATGGAAACCTCCTCCCACCTTTGACTAGGAATTGCTAACAGTTGTAACAGACCCAACGTCTTAACTATCTCACCTTTATTTTTTGGCATATCAAGCATTTTGCCACAAAATTTTATACATATCCCTTGAGTCCTTCCTAAAATAATTATTTCTTAATTATGTGATAAGTTTTCAAGAACCTTGAGTGTCCCCCAATTGGATATGCATGCAACTCTGCAAGAATCTTATGCTTAAGCTCTAAATTTTTGCACAAGTATAACCTACCCTTATACCATAAGACATTAATTTTCCATTCAAATTTGTCAGAGGCTAAATTACCTTGATGGATATTTTTAATCAAAACTTGTGTATCCTTGTCTTGCTCCCATTCTAAATTGGGTTCATCCACCCAATCTGCTTGCAACATAGACATTGCACAAAGTAATGATTCTATGTATGTATCCCATTTAGATAGTGCATCTGCTACTACATTATCTTTACCCTTCTTGTATATGATTTTAAAATCATAACCCAACATTTTGGTTACCCACTTTTGTTATTCCTTAGATGATAATCTTTGATCCAAAAAGTATTTGAGACTATCATGATCTGTTTTCACCTTATAATGTCTACCCATCAGATGGGGCCTCCATTGTTTAACTGCATGAAGAATAGCCATCATTTATTTCTCATAAATAGGTTTTTGTAGATTATTACCTTTGAATTGATGACTCTCAAGTGAAATGGGTCTTCCTTTGTGCATTAGTACCACTCCCAACCTGGATCCAGAAGCATCACATTCAACAATGAATGTCTTTGAGAAGTTTGGAGTAGCCAAAATTGGAGTGGTGCACATAGCTACTTTTAGTTTCTCAAATGCTTTAGTGGTGGCATCATTCCAATAGAAGGAATACTTATTTAGCAATGAAATGAGTGGAGCCACTATGCTACCATAACCTTTCACAAATCTTTAGTAGTAACCTGTTAGTCCTAGGAACCCTCAAAGGTTTTTGAGAGTTTTTGGCAGGGGCCATTCCATCATAGCTTTGATCTTCTAGGGATCAACTTTGACAGCTTCATGGGAAATAATGTGACCTAGGTACTTGACCTCCTATACTACAAAAGCACATTTGGATGGCTTCACATAAAGCTGACGCTTCTCCAAAACTATCAAGACCTGTTTCACATGTGCTTCCCATGTCTGACTATAAATCAATATGTCATCAAAGAAAACTAGCATAAACTTCCTTAGAAAAGGGCTAAAAATAGTGTTCATCAAGGTCTAAAAAGTAGATGGTGCATTTTTAAGACCAAAGGGCATTACCAAAAACTCATAATGGCCCTCATGTGGTCTAAAAGTAGTTTTATGAACATCTTTATCCTTGATTGTAATTTGATGGTACCCTAAGTGAAGATCCAATTTTGTGAAATTATTAACATCATGCAACTCATCAATTATTGGAATATGAAACTTATCTTTGATGGTGTACTTGTTGAGTTCCATATAATCTGAGCACATCCTCCATGTGTCATCCTTCTTCCACACCATGACCACTGGTGATGAATATTAACTTTAGTTGTGCTTGATGATCCCTACCTCCAACATCTCATGGACCATCTTTTTAATTTCACTCTTTTGTGCATATGGATATATATATGGTATGATATTTGGTGGTTGAATCCCTGGAAGTAGTTGAATGGCATGATCATATTCTCTTTTTTGTGGCAGTCCTTTTGGCATGGCCCCAAAAATAGATGGGTGGTCATCAAGAATCATTTGTAGATCAGGATGTGTAGATGCCTGTGTGGGTTGAACTTCTATGGAACATAATCATGAAATAATTCCCTTTACCCCCTTTTTTAGCATCTTGGTAATTTGATGTGAAATAATTAATTATGGAGATTTTGCCTGTAATCCACGTAGTTCAATTTTCCTACCTTCAGAATGAAAGTGCATGAATAGTTCCTGGAAGTTCATCTCAATAGTACCCAAGGTTGTGAGCCATTGGACTCCTAAAAAAATGCCTATGCTAGCCATGGGAATAACAAACATAGGAGAATTGAGATTGTACTCACCCATAACAAGCTTAATACTATGGCATTTTCCTAAATAATTAATTGTGCCACCATCTGCAATCATGACCTAAAATTCTGGTGTTGGGTAGATGAAACAGTTTAATCAAGTGGCCAACTTATGGTTGATGAAGTTATGTGTGCTCCCCAAATCAATCAACATTTTCACCTTCTGTTTCTTGAGGAAATCCACCACCTTAAGAGTTTGTGGAGTGCTAATACCTGCAAGTACATGACAAGAGATTATAGGTTGGGAATCTTCAAGTACCTCCTCTATCTATTCCTCATCATTATTGGAGGCATCATATTCTTATTCATCTTCATTATATCCCTCAATGTAGAATAACTTCTTCTTATCACATCTATGTCCTTTGCTCCACTTGCTGTCACAATCGAAACATAATCCTTTTACATGCTTCTCTTTAATTTGTTGAGGGGTCAATCTGGTAGGTGGAGGAAATGTTGGTGTTAATATGATACAATATTTGAAGTGAGTGAAAGGCTGCATCTTGTTGGCTATGAATTTTTCCTCAGCTCTACATGGCATGATAATAGAATCAAAAATCTTAAGTGGATTAAACATGCATACCTCATGTTAAAGGTGGTCCTTGAGTCTGCCCAAAAATAGGTCATTTAATTTCTCCTCAGAAATTGTCTCCACACGTAAGGATAGGTTCTAAAAATGATGAATATAATCCTTGATGGAGCCAGTCTATCACAATTTTGCTAGTTGGTTGAAGTAATTCTCTATCACACTATTGCCATAGTGTAATTATAACTCCTCTGTAAAAACTGACCAGGTGACACTGAGAGTCATCTTTTTCTTTTGAGTACATAACCATTGATACCAAATGAATTGATCATGTTCAAGATACGAGGATGCCATGGTAACCTTCTATCCACATAGAATTTGATGTAGTTTGAAAAAAATCTCCATTTGGTTGATCCAATTGAGTGGATCTTTTCCATCAAATTTGTGCATATCCACCTTTGGTAACAGGTTCCTCTGTGGCAATGTAGTTGGATTTGAAGTAGACTGGTTAGAAGAACCACCCTGGTGGGGTTGTGAAATAGTGATAGCTAGATGATTTGACTAATTATTTTTCAAATCCATCATGATATCTACCAAACTATCTTGTATGGATTTCATATTAGATTGTATGCCTTGCACCTCACTTTGAATGCCTTGCACACTATAGTCAAGCTGGCTCACTTTGTGATCTATGTTAGAGAACCCTGGTACAAAGGATCTAGTACATCCCCCTTATGACTCCATTAGTTCCTTTTTAGGATTTTTACCTGGAGTTTTAACACCCTTTCTTCAGCCCTGAGTTTGTGGACCTACCATAAAAGGGCTTTACAATGTCGACCCTGATTGGTACTTTTGACCCAACTTTGACCAAGTGATTTTGGACTTATGTCAGCCTCAAATCAAAACATACAAAGAACATACCCTAGCCAATTTTTTTTTAATATTTAAAAAAATGTAAATAACTCAAAAAAATTATTTGAATTGCTCACTATAGATCAATTTTATGAAAAACCCTAAAATGACGATAACTTTTGTAAAATAGATCCAAATGAGCTAAAATTTTAATGTAATATTAATTTAATGATTTATCATCTCTAGGAAAAAAATTTCATATAAATTCATAACCATTTTTTTATATATATCCAAATTTAAAAAATTAAGGTTTCACCCACAAGATTTCCCAAATTACAACTCTGATACCACTTGTAATGAAATTACTTCAACAATAAAATAGAATAGCAGAAATAGATCTAAATATGACTAAAATATATCAAAATATATGATAATAGACAAGACACTTTGAGGGGGCAACCTCCACAAGTTTTAATAAGAGCAAAATTCATAATATGATGATAAACAATTACCCACTACCTCCTATATATAGTCTATCTAGGCCATGGTTACTCCATAGGCTGACCTAATAACCAAATAAATGCATAGAGAAATGTGATATAACATCAAAGAGGGATAAGTAAGCCACAAGTTGGCTATTCCTATCCCAATACATGTGATAGGTTAGGGGCATAACAACCTATCATCAAGAGAACCTACCCAATATGAATCAATATACCCAACCAACTGAGTAAAACACCTAATGTAGTGTAATACAAAGTGGGAAGTGCCCTACATATATCTCAAAATCCTCTTAGCATCCTGCCAATGACTGTCATGAGGAGCATGCAAAAACTAAGATACAAACCCAATCTCAAATGAAATATCAGGGTGAGTATGGGTCAAATATATGACTCCCAACCATTTGCTTATACAATTTAGGATCACAAAAAAGAGTAGTGCATGTGTAAGTAAGAGTGACTCCAAACTGGAAAGGAGAGGTACTTTGCTTGTAATCAACCATGCCAAAATGCTAAATAATATCATGGGTGTACTTATACTAACTCAAATGAATCCCTAAATTTGATTGAGAAATCTACAAACCAAAGAAAAAGTACAAAAGACCAAGATATTTCATATCAAATTATGTTGAAAGAGCTAATTGAATAGTCTAAATCTAAGAAAAAGAGCTTCCTATAAGAAGTAGATCATCAACATATAAGATTAGTATAACAATATCCTCTCCAACATGATGGATATATACTGTGGGATCTGAGTAGTAGTGAACAAAGCTAATAGGGAGAAGAAAAGAATCCATCTTCTCATACCAAGCCTCAGGGGTCTATTTGAGACCATAGAGAGACATTCAAATTTGAAAAATAAGAGAAGAATAATGACTAAAGCCAATAGGTTACAACATGTACATTTACTCCTACAAATATGCATGTAAAAAGGCACTCTTAATGTCCATCTAGTATACTAGCTAACCTTGTGATGCAATAAGATAAAGTACAAGGTGCACTAAATCCATCTTATAAATGAGTGCAAAAGTCTCTAAGTAATCAATACCTTTGACTTTTTAGAAACCCTTTACAATAAGACATGCCTTATAATTTTAATTTTACCCATCGTATGCATACTTGGTGTGGTATATCCATTTGCACCTAACCAACTTTCTTCCCTTAGGAAGAGTGACCAAATTTCGAGTATGATTCTTCATCAAGTAAGAATATTCATCTATCACTGCATCATCCTTTATACAAGGGGAAGTGAAGCTTATCTACAAATCAATCCTAGCTCAAAGAAGATAAATCACATTATCCCTTCCACTTATTGGTACATTTAGATAATTAGGGCCATGACCAATATGGATCTACGAGACCTAACCAAGGGGTCTCTTACCACAAGAATATCACTAGAGAGGGTTTCAAAGCCTCTAGTCAAGCAACACCATGTAATAACCTTCGCTAGGTCCTATGTTTTCTTATTCATAAGTAAATGATAAAGTAAATAAAAATCTAACCTAGTGCTCACCAAAGCATGTGGCACAAAACAAAGGTAAAAAACAAAAAAATAAATATGCATATAATAATTCTAATTAATTTAATATAAATATAACTCTAATGCATGGAGAGAGAAATACATTCAAAATCCATGACTTATGCTACTTCTATCTACTAAAAAAGAGGACTAAGAATTAGAGACACTTATATTGAAGTTGAACCCATCGAGACTCAACCTCTCCCTTGGCCTATAGTGTTTTGTAATAGGTTATTGTGGATTGTAAGGATCATTAAGATAGGTCATTTCTAGGCTGTATGACTTCTCCTAAGCATCCAAGACTTTTTCATAAGACAAGATTATTATTTCTAAGTGTAAACCCTAAGCAATAATTATTTGAATAGAATGGTGGAACAAAAGAGTGTAAAGAAGCACAAATGAATGATTAACTCCCTTTCTCTTTAAAATGATGAAGAGGATGTGTTTATATAGTTGGATCTAACCCTAAAGTCTTTTGAAGTTTTAATTGATAGAGTCAACCCAATATACCTTGTATATTTAATTATCAAAGTAGTTAAGTCCCATACTGGGTCGACCGAGGTTGACCTAATCTTGTAACATGTTCATATATTTCAATTATAGGGTTGGCTTAGGCCTACTTTGTTTGGTAAAAGTCAAAAAGAGGTTTTGGCTTAGGTAGGGGCTATTTGTGTCACATCTCGATTCCTCTCTAGACCTAATAGCCTATTGATTAGTGGATTTTATGGTTATTATTTGACTAATTAGTATTTTGGTTAATCTATAATTACATATATTAATTTATGGACATTTATATTTAACTTATTTACATGATTGTTAATTGTAGAGTTAGCTGTACTAGTATATTATGTGCATGATGATCATGTTTGTTTAGTTTATTACAATAGTATATTATGTATTTTATATTTGTTTCAAAATAACTAATTTTATTATTGAGATGTGGATATAGGATATTTCCATCCCTCAGAGTGTGATAGAGGGAGGGCATCATTGGAGAGGGTGGTGTAGATGGAGATGTTGGGGGATGACATACTGAAACTAAGAACCTGCACACACCACAACTACAATATTATGTTATGATCTTTGTTTGCTTTGAATGAATTCAATTATTATTTCATATGTGTTATTTATTCCTTCTTGATGATCATATTGATATGATTGTGTGTTGCACTTATGATTGTCGTACTTAGTTGATCTCATATGTGATGTTGCTATATCAAGTGATTGGAATCCATGTGTGTCTGTATTATGAATTATTGTTGTCTTTGGATAAAATCAAAAGTTGTATGATAGTCTTTTTTATTATACATTACTATAGTGGTGTAAGGAACTCTATTATTAATTTATTTGATTTGTGTGTTAAGGTGATTATTTATATCATGCTTAGTCAATATTGTTATTTGGAACCAATGTTGATATGCATAATGTTTAAAAGGTTATTATTATTATTATTATTATTATTATTAATGATTGAATGACTTTATAGAAGTAGACAAATTTTTTAATAATCATGATTCATGGATGGTCATTAGAAAGTCATGGTATATAGTAAATGTTATAATGTTTATTTGGTAGTCGATGGTTTTGTTAATAAGCTTATGTTAAGTCAAAATTATTAGTATAATTATAATGTTTGAAGGACTTTAGTGAAATTAATGTTACATTGAATAATGTTTAGAAAGAATCATTATTATATTGATTATGTTTTGGAAGGCTTGAGATTAGGGTTGGTTTTAGGGCATTGACCTATGTTAAGCAAGTCATTTTTTATAATCTAACACTTCTGCTCTAGTTTGCATGAGAACACACAAAAATCACTCCTAGTTTTCTATAGTGGGTTTTCATGCATAAACCTATTTGATAAGTTCATTATGAGGGACACAAATTTTAGCAGAAAGAGGGGGTTAGGGTAACATGAAAGAAAATAAAAATTAAAGAGAAACATTGCCAAGGGGACACAGAGAGAGAGAAAATAAGGAATAAACATGAAGGGTTTTGAGCAAGTTTTTGAAGAGGGCAATTCAGGGTTTGGCAAGCTGAGATTTTATTAATATGTTTGTTTGTTGATTTTATTAATATGATCATTGTATGAGTTAAATCAATGAGATTTTATTAAAGGTTTATGGTTTTTATTATTGTTTTGAAAATATTAAAAAAAAATTAGGGTGTATGCATGGTACTGTGGATGGCTCAGCCATCCAAAAAGCCAAGCATATGACTCAAAAAAACCCTAGTTTCAGCCATGAATTCTAAGATTATGTCACCATAACTTAATATTTGAGTAAATATTTTGTCTAATAAACCATAATTTGAGATGACTATGTATGTGAATGCTTTCTAAAATATATAATTGGGTTTGAATGTTTAAATTCTGGGTATTGGGTTAGTTAAAATCCTAGGTGAAATTTAAGGTAGATTATATTTTAGTTATGAGTGTATTTTTAGACCCACATAAGATTATGTCCCTAATTTTTTATATAAATATAGAATCCATTGAGTTCAATATATATAATTGAAAACTAGGTTTTTATTTTATCAATCTATTATTTTGTACCCTAACCCAGTTAGGGCATGACTATGTAATAGGTTGATATGGAAAATTAATTTATTGTCTATTTTGATTGAGTTACTAATTTGGGAATAGAAATAACCATAAAATGTGTATATATATACACATAGGTACATCCATGAATAAAATAGGTCTAGAACATGTCACCAACGACCTATGACATGTATATGCTTATATAAATATATATTAAAAACTATGTATTGGTTTATGTTTTATTTAATATAAATATATCTGTATTATCTTATGTTCAAACTATTTGTAAGCTATAAGTGGTGAATGACCTGATGTTATTCTAGTTACATGATTAAACTGGTTATACACTTAAAATAAATTTGATATTCTTCTAATTCTTATAAGATTTATTTTATACTATATTTGAAGTCAAAATAAATTAGTTTTAGTGGTTGTTTAGTGACTGAGCATTCTTTTGGTTTTATTATAGGGCTTATCATTATTCTATGAATGGGAATCGATTGAACTTTTCAATAAGCATTTCTGAGTCTAAACATAATATAAATGATCATATTCATATTATGAGAACCTAGGATGACCTCGCACTACATAATTGATTTTATATGAATGTAATCATCCGTATATATTTGAGACATGTTTACTAAGACATATGACCAAAACTTTATAAGACTACATGTCTTAGAAAAATACAACTTGCCTTATAATGAAATCAATTTTTATATACCTAGATATCGCTAGGATCATATATAACTTTGTGCCTTGAATTATATCTTTCTATATAAATAAATTTGTATGATATAGTTGGCTAATTGTGTATATAGGACTCTATGCATTTTTAATTACAAGTCATGGACCACTAAGTTTAATGATAAAGAACAAAGTCAAATACCATAGTGAGTTTAATGATAAAGAACAAAGTCAAACACCATAGTTTAGTGTTTTTATTTAATTTTGAAGGAATTTTTTATTATGATAAGTTTGACTATATAGTGATACATGATACTCTCAGATTATGGACAAAATTCTTGTCTATTTGAAACATATCACATTCAAGTATGAAATACTAGTTGTTGATATAATATGTATAAGATTTAACTAAGTGTAGAATGTGTAAATCAATATATGGGATAATGGTGATTTATTGATGAATACAAATCTAAGTCAAGTATACCATGTATATATTTACATATTCTAGATAATTCTTAAAAACATTACATGATATAACAAATAAATATGGGTGATTTTGTTATCTAAACTAAATTGAAATATATGTTTGAATGGTTGAAAGGAACATTTGTTTATGTGGTATTAAGATGGAATACAAACCATATAATGTTATTAGTATTTGAATAAGCTTATTATTGTACTTTTTGTTTATAGAAATAAAGTAATAAGATGGAAATTAATGTTATATGAATAAATAACATTAAGTTGGAGTTCCATGTTAATTTGTTGGTAACTTGATGTCTATAAATATAATCTTACCTGATTGGTTTGATTTTATTGAAAAATATTTTGAAATCTATTTATTATGTTATAATAAATTAGATTTTAGATTCATTACATTGAATTTTATGGACTAAATGAATGTATTTTTTATTTCTTTATTTGGCACATATTACATCTACTAGTAGGGAATTATTTAATATGAATAATAATTTTATTATTATTATATAGATAAACCTAACCTGGTATTAATGACACTATATAAGCAAGTGAGATGGACTTCACTTACTTAGATAGTGTCGCTAATACACAAATATAGTGTAATTCGATTGAGTGGTGTGTATGAAATTGACTAATCCTTGAGATCAATAACTATATGAAAACTTTGGCCAAAGTAGTGTTCATGGTTAATCATTTTAATTTAATATATTTAATTTAGTTTACATGTTTAGTATGTTATCATGTTAGAACAAGTTTATTTATGATATACTGCATGTATTGATTATCTTACATCACACATGTTCTAGTTGTCACTATGGATTCTTGCATCATCATTATCTACCCATCCATGATAGAAGTGTCATTGCCTAGTTGGTATATTTTTCAAAGGATAGATGGTTTGTAGTTGGTGTGTAAAATCACTTAGATGATGCTCTCCCTCCCCTCAATAGTACTACACTAGAGACTACACTTGAGATTACTTATGGATATTATGAGTTCATTGAGACTCGCATGCTCTATGGAGATTTGCATCATTGTATATTATTATTAAGATAATTATTATGCTAAAATATACTTTTTATTCATATGTACAATTATATTAGTTGGTTGTAATATTATATCATTTTTGGTTGAATATATAATAATATTTTTATGAAATAAATGTAGTCTTCATTTCTATATTAAGCATTATACCTATTCTTGATGCTGGTATTAATATTGTGATCATTAGCTAAATATATTAGCTATAGATATTTCTATGGTTAGCTAAAAACTAATGTATTTAGTTAAATATCACTTATTTTAGTTTCATCGTGATGTAATATGTTATTTAAATTTCATAATTGTTTAAAAAAATTACCTTATTCTAATAAAACCTAGTGGGGATATTATATTGTGGTATCATAGCTGAGGTTTAAACTCTATGACTTTATGAGTCCACTAATGCAAATGTATTCTATTTTTAAGTAGGAAGAATAATGGTGCATGCTAGACTTGGAGGTGAGGGTAATAATAGGATTATTCCATTATTTGGTGGAGCTAAAGGCTCAGAATGTGCAGAGCACAATAATTCTATTGGTCAGTCAAATCAACATATATTAATCATTGAAAATAATTACATATATAGGGAATATTTATAATATAAATTAGGAGTATATTATAAATCATTATATTACTAAAAAACTTAAAACACAAAAAAATAAACAAAATGAAAAATATATAAATCATTATATTACTAAAAAACATGATGTAGGTGCAAGATGGAGAACCAGTCTACAACGAAATAACTCACTATTTGGAATTGAATGCTTGTTTGGAGGATCCTTGTTCAAAAATAGAGAAGAATGAGATGTCAAGGATCTATTTATCAAGTTTGAGATTACTGGAGGGAGTAAGACTGGGATTCGATGGGGGTGGTGAGAGCTAGGCAGTGTATGAAAAATAATAACATGGAACTTCTATTGAATGGGGATGATGATGAAGGAGGATGAGAATCCAAATAGATAAGAATGAATGAAAAATGTCTAGGGATGATATAGATTCCAATCTAAGTTGATGGAAGGTTGAACTTGTAACATCTAATGTCGGGTCTTTGAGTGTGAAGATGTGGAGATTCGATGGTGTGGGTGAGATCACAACCAATTATTCAAAGTGTAGTCTGATGTGAAAATATGAATAAAAACAAACCCAATGCTAATGAAAATATACAAATATCTAATGTGTGATCTAATGCATATGTCTATGTATCAAAAAATTTCCAATACAAGTTTGATCTGCATGATAAAATCCTTTCAAACCCTTATACAAATACACTTTAGACATACAAAATCAACACTAATTCTAGTGATAGAGATACAACTTTGTTATCATCCACAAATCTTGATTGATATTATCATATGTATGTCATAATCAGATATGCCCCATCTAAACAAAAATGCAATATATATTTATATTTGCATACATAGTAAACACATACATATGAGTGTTCTCATCCAATGTAATCCTTCAAATAGGTATCTAAAAAACTTTAGAATGCTCATACAGATCATAAAACCAAATTTAAAGGAAAAAATATTATAGAATTTTAAAACCAAAAAATATATATTTTTATAAAATACTATCAATAAAATGTACAGTGGTTTGTACTGAAAAAATATTGACAAAAAATAGCCTATCAAATGATAAAAGCAATTGATGTGTTTTGCACTCAAAGGCTTATATTATGAACAATGCCAAAATTTTAGAGAGGTCTAGGGAACTCACTATGATACTAGATAATAGGATTATTCCATTATTTGGTAGAGCTGAAGGTTCAGAATGTGCAAAGTATAGTAATTCTTTTGGTCAATCAAATCAACACATATTAATAATTGAAAACAATTACATATATAGGGAATATTTCTCCTTTAAAGTAGGAGTCTATTATAATCATGTTATTTTATCTCCAATATCTATCTCCTACTTTCCTATAACCCTATCTTTCACGAGCTGCAACTCACATTATTACAATATTATTAACAATAATAAATATCACTATTGTCATTACATAATTTGTACTAATAGATCATTATTATATTCACACAATAAGTTCACATTGTTAATTTACCTCAACATGTACTTCAAATACCAATCCTCTAGTGGATCCAAATTATTTTATCATTAAGCAAACTATGAAGTTGGATCAAATCCTCATAACCATGCATGAAAATAGGGACCAAATCATGGACTTAAAATAAGAAGTGCATGGGCATGTTGAGAAGAATGTTCAAGAAGAACCTAAAAAGCATCTTGTTGAGTAGGAAAATCCTCAAGAGCATAGGCATGAGGAAGTGCCACAAGATGCAAGAGATAGAGTAATTGTAGAGTTGGCATAGGATATGAAAAAGGTGAATCCAACCAAGTTTGATGGAATTGTTTTTGGAAATGGAGTTGAAGCATGGTTGACAGAGATGGAAAAGTATTTCAAGATTAAAAATTACTCTAAAGTCATCAAATTAGTTAGGGGAACATATTAACTTCCTGGGAAAACAACAACTTGGTGGGAAAATAAGATCAATATTAACCTCAACTCTACCACCACCACTTGGGAATAGTTTATGACATTGTTTAGGTCATAGTGGCTTTCTCATCTATATTTTGATTAGTAACTGATGGATTTTTAGAACCTTAAGAAAGGAGACATTTTGTGAATGAATACTGGGAGAAATTCACCGAGATCTTAAAGTATGTACCTTAGTATCAAGTGGATGAGAGGTTCAGAATTAGGAATTTTATTATGAGATTAAAACCCTAAATTGGTTTTGAGGTGGATGTGCATGGGCCATCTACCAAGGATCAGGTCTTTAAGAAAGAAGTCAAGCAGGAACAAGAGATGGAATCTCTTGCTCAGGTTAGAGATAAGTTCAAGAAAAAGTTTGGAGGTCCTAAAATGAATTTAAAAAAGAATAATTGGTAGAGGAGTGGAGACTCCAAGAGCTAGTTCAAAATCCAAAATGTTAAATTTAAAATTAACATAAGGAACACAAAAATTGGAAATGGTTTTAAAGGAGGTTTTAAGGGAAATCAATAGTCAAATAGAAGAGGAACACCTGGAGGTTTCTTCATTTTTAGAGGTGACCATTATGCTCTAGAGTTTACTCAAGGTAAATCAAATATAAATAATAAGGGTTTTGCTTCATAATAGGAAAATTTTTAACAATGGATTCATGTAGTTGTTGACAATTATCAGGTTGAGTTCTAAGATTCTCCTATTAAACTATCAAGTATTTTGTTTGATCATCTAATTTTTATTTTTATTGACACTAGGGTTATAAAACATTTTATTTCTCCTAGAATGCTTAATAATTTGTCTATAAAATCTATAATTGTGGCAAATGCATGGTCAATATAGTATGGTAATGAGTCAAAGGTCAAGGTCGATAAGTATTTAGTGGAAGCTGAGATTAGGTTAACTAAATTCACTTCAATAGTGGATTTGTATACTATATCATTAGGGTCATATGATGTCATCCTAAGAGTTAATTGGTTTGTGAAGAGTAAAGCTAAGGTTGATTGCTATCTAAATAAGGTAGAGTGTTAAAATGATTTTAGAAATTAGATACAACTTCAGGGTGAGAAAAGAGAGTTAAAGCTTAGGCAAATTTCAATAGTTCAACTCAATAAAGAATAGTAGAAAGGATGCCAAGAATTTATTGTTAAAATAAATGAGATGGAGGAATTTAAGGAACCATCCATTAAGGATTATCCTTTTTTTAGAAACTTTCAGGATGTGTTTCCAGAGGAATTGCTTGGATTACCACCCAAACGTGAGTTTGATTTCTCAATAGATATCATACCTAGATCTAAACCATAATGCAAGGCACTATATAAGATGATAGCTATAAAATTAGTTGAGTTAAAAGCTTAACTTTAATATTTGTTATCTAAAGGTTTGATTCAAAAAAGAATGTCACTATGGGGTGCACCAATGGTTTTCATTGAGAAGAAGGATGGTATTCTATACTTGTGTATTGATTACATGATTTTGATCAAGGTGATAATCAAGAACAAGAATCTGTTACCTCAAATTGATAATCTCTTTGATCATATGTGAGGGGAAACTATATTGTCTAAGATTGATATCATAATAGGGTATCATCAATATTCTAAAAACAATGTTCAAAACTTGGTATTGGCATTACATGTTCACAATGTTACCTTTCAGGTTAATAAATGCTCTGGTAACATTTATGAATATCATGAACAATGTGTTTAGGGATTATGTGGATCAATTTATGTTGGTTTTTTTAGATGACATCCTCATATATTCTAAGAATGAGGAAATACATCTTCAGCATCTAAAATTGGTCTTGTAATTGTTTTTGAAGCATAAGTTGTATGGTAATTTGTTCAAGTGTGCATTTTTTAGAAGAAAGTGTACTATTTGGGACACATTATCTCTGTAAATAGAATTTTAGTAGATCTAATGAAGATAAGAGCCATAATGGAATGGCTATAATCTAAAAATGTACATGAGGTGAGGAGTTTTATGGGTTTAGTGGGTTATTACAGGGAAATTGTTCCAATTTTCTCAAAGATAGTTAACCCAATTACCTCTCTTCATTATAAGAATCAAACTTTTGTTTGGTTAGACAAGTGTGAAATAGCCTTTCAAGAGTTGAAAAGGAGGCTTCCTTTGGTACTTGTGCTCAGAGTTCTCAATCTTAATGGTCAATTATTAGTAATCACATATGCATATGGGGATAGACTTGAAGGAGTTATTATGTAGGATAGTTTAGTTGTAGCATATGAGTTTAGAAAAATAAGGTCATATGAGGTGAATTATGCCTCTCATGATCTGAAACTTGCTTCAATAGTGCATGCCTTACAATTTTGGAGGCATTATCTGTTGGGTAAATTATTTGAGCTCAAAATTGACAACTTGGGACTCAATTACATATTTACCCAACCAAACATAAATTCACATCAAAGATGTTGGTTAGAATTCTTATTTGATTATGATTTTGTATTAAATATATCAAAGGCAAGGAAAATAGAGTTGCAGATGCCCTAAATCATAGAAGGTACATAGTAGCCTTATCTACTATTAGGAGTAATTTTTATGATTAGGTAATTAAATTCTCCCCCAGTGATGAATTCTATGATCAAGCCAATAAAGCATTACTAGAGAATGCTCAAAATCCCAAGTATAAAGGATTCAAGTTGGAGAGTGATGGTATTTTGAGGTAAAATGGTAGAATGTATGTGCTTGATAGAGAGAATTTCTGAAGCATGGTGCTAAAGGAATTACACAATTCTCCATATTTAGGACATCCTATTGTAACCAAGCTCATGGCTAAGCTAATACCCCTCTATTTATGGAAATGGATCAAGTAGGATGCAATGGATTTTATGTCTCATTATTTGGAATGTTAGCATGTGAAAGATAAACATGTACATCCAATAGGATTGTTATATCCTCATGATATATTAGAATGGAAGTGGTATGTGATTAGAATGGACTTTGTCCAAGGTTTATCATTATCATGGAATTGTCATGATATGATCTTGGTGGAAGCTAATTAACTAACCAAGGTAGCCCACTTCATACTAGGTAACTTGATAGATGATGCACCTCTGCTTGTGAAGAGATTTATGAAAGAGATGTACCAATTGAATGGATTTATGAAAAATATCATTTTTGATCAATATATGAGAATGAATTTTAGATTTTGGTTGAATTTGAATTCAACTTTGGGTATGCAATTGAATTTCAACATTGCATATCACCCAAAAATAGATGGGAAAATAGAGAGAGAGAGTTAACCAAGTTTTAGAAGATCTCCTTTGAATTTATTTCATGGATAAACAATATGTGTTGGAGGAGTACCTTCCTTTGGTTGAGTTTGATTAAAAAAACTCATACTAATCAATGTTAAAAATGGCTCTATTTGAGGCATTATATGGAAGGAGGTGTAGAATACCAATCAGTTGGGATAGGTTAGAAGAAAGGGTAGTCTTTGGACTTGAAATGCTTATGGAAATGGAAGACCAAGTTAGAAAAATAAGGTAGACGTTAGATGAGGTCAATAATAGACATAAAATTTATGTGGAATTAAAGAGGATAGTAAAGAAATTTTTTATTGGTGATAAAGTATTTCTATGGGTTAATCCTAAAAACATCTTGATTAAGTTCAGGAAATCAATGAAACTTTCACCAAGATATGTGGGATCCTTTGAGGTTTTGGAAGTGGTCAATCCTATAACATATAGGTTTGTATTGTCACCATCTCTAGCTCTTGTGCATAATATTTTCCATGTGTTCTATCTTAAAAAATATGTTGTTTATTCTTCACATGTGATGGATTAGAATGATTTATAGGTTTTATATCTCGGGGTGGTCACAATAAAATCAATTAGAATAATTAACACTCACAAAATCAATTTTAAAAATAGAGAAGTATCATAGTGCAAGGTTTAGTGGGACTAATATTCTAAAGATAGTTCCACTTGGGAGGGTTATGATGAGTTTTATAGGCTATTTCCACATTTGTTTACTTAGTATGTTGCTAGATAATATTTATTTTCTACTAAATTATGTTTAATTTTAGAAATTTTTATTGAAATTAGTGTCATCAGGATGATGACCAACTTTAGGGGAAAGGATGTCACATTTTAATTCTTCTCTAGACCGAGTAACCTATTGATTAGTGAATTGTATGGTTATTGTTTGACTAATTATTATTTTGGTTAAGCTAGAATTACATATATTAATTTATGGGTATTTATATTTAGCTTATTTACATGATTGTTAAATATGGAGTTAACTATACTTGTATATTATGTACATGATGATCATGCTTGTTTAGTTCATTACAACAATATATTATGGGTTTTAAATTTATTTCATGATAACTACCTTTATTGTTGTGAGGTGGATGTAGGATAGATCTATCCTTTAGAGTGTGACAGAGGGAGGGCATCATTGAAGAGGGTGTCATAGATAAAGGCATTGGGGGATGAAGACTGAAATGAGGAACATGCACACACCACAACTAGAATAATATGTTGTGATCATTGTTTGCTTTAAATGACTTCTAGTATGATTTTAGATGTGTTCTTGATGCTCATGTTGATCTAGTTGTGTGTTACACTTATGATTGTCTTAATTAATTGATCTTGTGTGTGATGTTGTTATATCGAGTGATTGGAATCCATGTATGTATTTATTATGACTTGTTATTGTCTTTGGATAAAATTAAGTGTTGTATGACAAAGTCTTGTTTATTATACATTACTATAGTGGTAGAAGGAACTCTATTAATTTTTTTGATTTATGTGTTAAGGTGATTATTAATATCATCCTTAGTTAATATTGTTATAGGGAACCAATGTTGATACACATAATGCTTACAAGGCTATTATTATTAATAATGATTGAATGACTTTGTAGAAGTAAATGACATTGTTAATAATCATGACGCTTGGATGGTCATTGGAAATTATTGGTATTGATTAAACATTATAATGTTTATTTGGTATTCAATTATTTTTTTAATAACCTTATGCTAAGTTAGCATGATCATTAGAATTAAAATGTTTGAAGGACTTTAGTGAAATCAATGTTATGTTGAATAGTGTTTAGAATGAATTATTATTATATTGATTATGTTTTGTAAGGTTCAAGATTAAAGTTTGTCTTAGAGCATTGACCTATGTTAAGTGAGTCATTTTTGATAATATAAAACTTATTCCCTAGTCTACATGAGAACACATGAAAATCACTCCTAGTTTTTTGTAGTGGGTTTTCATGCATAAACATATTCGTTGAGTTCATTATGAGGGACATGAAGTTTTGGAAAAAAGAGGGGGTTCAGGTAATGTGTAGGTAGATAAAAAGGAAAGAGAAGCAATGCTTGGGGGTATAGAGAGAGAAGGAAATATATGAAAAAGGACAAAGGGATTTAATCAAGTTTTTGAAGAGGGTAATTCAAGTTTTGGAAAGCCGATATTTTCCTAATAGGTTGGTCTATTGATTTTATTCATATTAGCCTTGTATGAGTTAAATCAATGAGATTTTGTTAAAGGGTTATGGTTTTTATTGTTATTTTTAAAATATTAAAAAAAATAGGGTGTATGCCTGATACTGTGGACGACTCAACCATCCACAAAACTAGGAATTTGACTAAACAAAACACTAGTTTTGGCCATGAATGCTAAGATTATGTCACCATAACTTACTAGCTGAGTAAAGATTGTGTCTAATAAACCCTAGTTAGAGATAAATATGTATGTGAATTCTTGATAAAATATATAACTAGGTTTTTAATGTTTAAATTTTGGGTATTGGGTGAGTTAAAACCCTAGGTGAAATTTAAGGAAAATTATATGTTAGTTGTGAATGTAATCTTAGACCCTACTAAGAATATGCCCAAATTTTTTGTTATAAATATAGAGTTCATCAAGTAGATATATATAATTGAAAATTGGGTTTTTATTTTCTCAATCCATTATTTTGTACCCTAACCCAACTAGGGCATCGTTGTGTAATAAGTCGATATGGACAATTAATTTATTGTTTATTTTGATTAAGTTACTAATATAGGCATAGAAATAACCATAAAATGTGTGTGTATATATATAAACATAGGTATATCCATGGATAAAATAGGTCTAGGACATGTTTCCAATGAATTATGACATGTATATGCTTATATAAATATATATATTAAAAACTACATATAGGTTTATGGTTTATTTAAATACAAATACAGTTGCATTATCTTATGTTCAAACTGTTTGGAAGCTATAAGTGGTAAATGACATGGTGTTATTCTGCTTACATGTTCAAACCAATTATATGCTTAAGATAGATTTGCAATTCTTCTAATTCATAAGAGATTTATTTTAAATTGTATTTGAAGTCAAATGAAATTATTTTGGGGGCTGTTAAGTGACTGAGCATTCTTTTGGTTTTATTACATAGTTTTTCATTATAGTATGAATGGAAAGCAATTGAACTTTTCAATAAGCATTTTTGAGTATAAACATAATATAAATGATCATATTCATATTATGAGAACCTAGGATGACCTCACACTACATAATTGATTTTATATGAACGTAATCATCCCTATATATTTGAAACCTGTTTATGAAGACATATGACTAGTATTTTATAGGACTGCATGTCTTATAAAAATACATCTTGCCTTATAATGAAATTGGTTTTTATATACCTAGATATGTATGGTATCATATATAACTTTGTGCCTGAATTATATCTTTCTATATAAATAGATTTGTATGATATAGTTGGCTAATTGCATATATAGGACTATATGCATTTTTAACTACAAGTCATGGACCACTGAGTTTAATGATAAAGAACACAGTCGAATAACATAGTTTAGTGATTTTATTTAATTTGGAAGGAACTTGTCATCATGATAAGTTTGACTTTACAATGATACATGATATTCTTAGATTATGGACAATACTCTTGTCTATTTCAAGTATACCATGTTCAAATATGAAATACTAGCTATTGATTTAATATATATAAGATTGAGTTGAGTGTAGAATGTGTATATCAATATACGGGATACTGGTGACTTGTTGATGAATACAAATCTAAGTGAAGTATACCATGCATAGATTTACATATTTTGGATAACGCTTTAAAACATTACATGATATAACAAAGAAATATGGATGCTTTTGTTATTTGAGCTAAATTGAAATATATGTTTGAATGGTTGAAAGGAACATCTATTTATGTGGTATGAAGATGGAATACAAACCATATAATGTTAATAGTATTTGAATAAGATTATTATTGTACCTTTTATTTACATAAATAAAGTAATAAGATGAAAAGTAATGTTATATGGATGTTTAACATTAAGTTGGAGTTTCATGCTAATTTTTTGGTTACTTGATGTTTGTAAATATAATCGTACCTGGTTGGTTTGATTTTATAGATGACTATTTAAAAATATATTTATTATACTACAATAAATTAGATTTTATAGTTAGAATCATTACATTGAATTTGATAGACTAAATAAATTTATTTGTTATTTCTTTATTTGGCACATATTATATTTGTTAGTAAAGAATTATTCAATATGAATCTGTTGGTTTTATTATTATTATTATTATTATTATTATTATTATTATTATTATTATTATTATTATTATAGATAAACCTAACTTGGCATTAATGACACTATGTAATAAGGTGAGATGGACTTCACTTACTTAGATAGTGTTATTAATACACAAATATAGCATAATCCGATTAAGTGGTGTGTATGAAATTGATTGATCCTTGAGATCATTAATTATATGAAAACTTTGGCCAAATTAGTGTTTATGGTTAAACATTGTCATTTCTTCTATTTGATTTAGTTTACATGTTTAGTATGATATCATGTTAAAACAGGTTTCTTTATGATATACTACATGTATTAGTTATCTTACATCATACATGTTCTAGTTATCACTCTAGATTCCCTCAATGTCGTTATCTAACCATCCATGAAGGGAGGGTCATTCCTTAGTTGGAAGGTTATGTGGGGGATTGATGGTCTGTGTTTGGTGTGGAAAATCACTCGAATGATGCTATCCCTCCCCTCAATAGTACTACATTAGAGACTACACTTGATTTTATTTATGGATAATACAAGTTCGTTGAGACTCGCATGATCCGTGGAGTTTTATTAAGACATTTATTATGTTCAAATTATAATTTTTATTCATATATACAATTAAAATAGTTGTATGTAATATTTTATCAACTGTGATTGAATATGTAATAATACTTTTATGAAATAAATGTAGTCTTCATTTATATATCTAGCATTGTACCTGTTCTTGATATTGGTATTAATATTGTGATTATTAGCTATAACGATTAGCTATATAATTTTTTATGGTTAGTTTAAAACTAATGTATTTAGTTAAATATCAATTATGTTAGTTTCATCATGATGGAATCTATTATTTGAATTTGTGTAAATGTTTTAATTTTTTTTACCCTATTCTAATAAAACTCAGTGGGGTTGTTACAGTTTGAGTTAGTGATTTGCTTAGAGGAGTGGGTAAGGGAGGTTTCAAATCTTATAAAAATGTATAAGAGATATTTGTGTTGGTTTCAAGTGGTCTTATATATAAAAAAAAAAATTAAATCACTAATGGTCTACCCACCCCTTTCTCGATACACCCTTTAAGGTGTGCACTCAGAGAGATTGAGACTTGATAGGTTATTACAAGAGAGAAAGCATCAGTAATTGATAAAGTTTAAAAATATTATGTGTATACATATTCCCAACTTAAATCTCATCACATATGACATAGGTGAAATATGGGATGGTGCTTTGGGAAAATAACATAGCAACACACAACACTGAGGTAAGTAAATTGCAGTATTTTAAAGCATAATATAATTGAAAGTAAATACCTAAAATGAAATAAATAAAATAAAGTAATGTATGTGTGCCTTGAATTACCTTTATCATTGAATGTTTATCTATTTTGTTTGTATTTTTAATCATGGAGGGTGCAAATACTACTTTGGACAAACCCAAGGATACAAAACTAAATATTAAAAATAAACAAACACAGAAAAGCCAAGATAACTGAAATGTGTAGGCATGACGTACTTGGAAATTTGGTAAGTTGGGATGATAAATGATAATTTAGGACCAAATTACCAAATTTAAATTTAAATTAAACTAGGTAACTAGAAAACTAAGGCTACTAAATGACCAAAAAACTCACACAAGTATAACTTAAGTAAGAAAGGTAACAAACCAATACATTTAAAAATGAAAATCTAACATCAATGTGAAAGCACTAGTAATCCTTAAAGAAAGATGGGAAAGATATGGTAAAAAAAAATTAATGAGTGGGTAGTAATTATCCTTAATCATCAATGGAAAAAATACATGAAAAGAAAAACAACATTAGTGAGTGAGAAGTGAAAATACAAACTCGCTCAAAAATGGAAAAAAGTACAAAAAATAGAAATAGACACAGTTATTTTAAAAAAGGAATGAAAATAATTTTTTTCAAATAAAACCAAGATAATTCTAGATGTAAATCGATGATGTAAAGAAAATAATCCATAGTCACTCAAGCATATTGTTTTTGTTTCTCAAGATAGATAAAACTAGAACAAGTAGTGCTAACATGTTTTAAGATATAAAGAAAAAGAAATATTGAAGTGGGTAAATATATTTATAATCAAACTTTATTTTCAAGGGGGGACATGAAATGGGTGGCATGGGAAATAAAAAAAAAATTTAGGTAGAGAAACTCTTTATCAAAGTCAAGACATTAAAATTAGGTTTTTCAAAATAAGAGGACTTTCGACATTAAGGACTCTAAGAAATTCTCCTAATAACACAAATTTTGAGTTATAAAATTAAGTATGACTATCATCCATTAAAGGATATACATATAAATATTAAAATGAGTGTACCTTCTCACAATGTATTCCTCATTCCTTAGGACCCCTTATAAAGTCATTGGTCTACTGCAAAGGTTGAGTACTTGTGTGAAAAATTAGGTAGTACTATAGATTATTTTGAATTCTCTTATCCTAATCTACTGGCCTACCACACCCCAATGGACCTCATCTCTAGTATGAGGCCAACTATGGAGTTTTAACTTCAATTGGAGATAGGAGATGTGCTATGAATCACATATTTTGGTGTGATGTTGACTTTTTAATTTTTATATTACCTATTGATCATTACCTTTTGTTTCAAATAATTTAGCTTTTAACTTTTTATGGCTTTTCTATTCCTCCTTCATATGGATTTAGAGAACCAATCATGGGTGTTAAAGATGATTATCATTTGAAAACTTGGGACTTGGTAGCTAAGAAAGAGGACTTAGAGAGCATGGTGTATAAGATTCTTATTTATTCATGTGAAATAATTTTTTTATCTTGACTTAGACCTTGTTGTATCCAAAGTGGAATGAAAAGAAGATAAATCAAGATTAATGAACATGAAACCATTTGAATTACTTCAAATGATAAAAAAAATGTGACAATGTGAAAGGGATACAATGACAGGTAAGTATGATTCCTTATCATAAGAATGTATGTAAGTTTAGGTAAATATTCTAACATAACTTATTATGTAATTTTGATCCACAAAAGAAACAAATATCAAGGCTGAGAATATGGGATCATAAACTTGAAAACATTTCTTAACATTATATAAAAAGAACAATCAATTTAGTAAAAATATTTGAAATAATATGTCAATTTTTATGAGGAGAACCTGGCCCTATCCATGGTATTACATTTCAACTCATAAAAGATAAACCCAAGTGGGTGTAAAAATTAAAAAATGGTAAGATTGGACCTATCCATGTTATTATATTTAAATTCACAAAATAAGAATCCAAGTGGGTGTAAGAAGATGTGAAAAATGGTATTTGTGAGGAGAGCCTAGTCATATCCATGGTCTTACACTACAACTCACAAAAGAAAGACCCAAGTGGGTGTAAAAAACATTGGAAAATAAGAAATTGATATGAAAAATTGATGTAGGAAAGGAAAAGGTATTCATGAGGAAAATCGAGTCCTATCCATGGTATTACAATGCAACTCATGAATTTAAAGAAACCAAAGGACTAAAAGAAATAACTAAGGTTTGTGTATAAGATAGATTGCTATAGAGGGTGAGATCATTGGATAAGCATGTAATAAGTGTTATTAAGACAATATATATAAGTATGATAAGAAAATAAATATTTAAGAAAAGTATTTCTTTAAAAATTACACATTAATGGGTTCTTTGAAAACATGGCCTTCATTAGTTTGCAGGTTGAAAACATGGCCTTCATTAGTTTGTAGGTGATAGGTGTTAGGACTAATAATGTCGTTTATTAAATAAGGGCCCCACCATTTTTAGGCATATTTTCCTTCTTTATCTTGAGTATAGTCTAATTTAAGGACTAGATCACCAATATTAAAAGTGCAGACTTTAACCTTTTTATTATGTTGTTTGGCGATGTGAACCTTGTATTGATTGTTATGTTGAAGAGTGGTTTTATAGTGTTCAACAAGAAGGTCTAGGGAATGAAGGTGAGCTTCAGATAACTCTTCATCAAGAATGATACCATGAAGAGATATATATAAATATGAGAGTTTGAATTCTAATGGTAAGATAGACTCAGAACCATATACTAGCAAGAACGGTGTTACCCAAATGGTAGTATGTATGCTAGTATGATAGGCCCAAAGTGCGAGATATAATTGAAGATGCCAATTAGTGTGGATTAATTGGATGGTATTTTATAAGATTTTATTAATAATTTTTTTAGTGGCCTTAGATTGGCCATTGCATTATGGATGGTAAGGTGTGAAAAATTTGTGAGAAAATCTAAATTTAGCACATAATTGTCTCATGTCCTTGTTTTTGAAATTGAAACCATTATAAAAAATGATAGTATGGGGAAATCCAAAGCAACAAATGATTTGTTTAAGGATAAATTTAGAGACAGTGGTTCCCATGACATTGACAAGAGGCATGGCTTCTACCCATTTATTAAAATATTCTATATCAATAATGATAAAAACATGACCATATTATGATCGAGGTAATTTACCAATGAGATATAATCCCCACATGGAGAATATCCAACAAGATAGTATGTTTTTTATCTCAGCTAGTGGTAAATGAATTATATCATCATGAAGTTGGAAAGAATTATACTCTTTGAAAAAATTGATAGTGTATTTTTATAAATTAGGCCAAAATTATCCCATATGTAAGAATTTTAATATTATATCATGTTTGATATAATGACCATCACAAATTCCCCCATGTGCTTTCTCAAAGAGAAGAGGAACTTCTTCTTTCATCACACAGTGGAGCAGGGTATCTTCTACATTATGGAAATAAGGGTGTTGTATTGAAAAACATATTTAAAGGCTTGTTTACATATTTTGGTCTTTTCATGAGAATCCACATCTGGAGTATAGGTTTGATGTTTAAGGAATTGGATGATGTTTTTATACCCTGGGATTTGTTGAATAGTGATAGCCTCAATATGACAAATGAATGAATTAGTTGGTTGGATATAAAAATGTGATTTTATTATTTGAATAAGAAAATGGGAATCATTAAGTACTTGATAAGGATGAAATAAAGATGCTAAATAAGAAATTGGGAATCATTAAGTACATTTCCTAGCAAAGTGATCACCTCCATAGATGAAACATCAGCAAGGAGGTTTTTTCCTTTCTAACTGTTAGTTCCCCTTGAACCCAAATTTAAAACCACCATTCATTTTCTTACCACCCAAGAAGTTACTAAACTTAGAATTTTGGTTCTTAAATTGATTCTTGGAATTTTTTTTCCTCATTCAGTTCTTCTTCTTAAGAGTTAGTTTGGAACCTCCAAACTTCTTGAACTTCTCATTGACCTGAGTAAGAGATTTTGACTTAGACCCATACTTAACTACTTTCTCAAAAACTTGATACATCGTAGGTGGTCCTTGCACATATACCTCACATCCAATTTGGTATTTTATTCCCATAATGAACTTTTGGATTTAAAACCTTTCATCTACCTGATACTAAGGAACATAATTTAGGAGCTTGGTGAACTATTTCCAGTATTTATTTATTAAAATATATCCCTACTTAAAATTCTAAAAATCTATAAAATTTTGGTTAGAATATGTCTAAGGAAGCCACCATGACCTGAACAATGTCACAAAATACTCCCAAGTGGTGATGGTAGAGTTGAGGTTCATCTCGAGCTTCTTATTCACCCACTACATTATTGCTTCTCCTAAAAGCTGATATGCTACCTGAACTACTTAAATAACTTCTGAGTAGTTTTGTATCTTGAAGTAATTTTCCACTTTCATCAACCAAGCTTAAAAACCATCCTCAAATATAGTTCCATAAAAATTAGGAGAATTTAGCTTCTTCATGTCCCTTACAAGTCTTGCATCTACTCCAGCCCCATCATCTTGTGGCACCTCATCATGCCTATGCTCTTACTGAGCTTCTTACCAAACAAGGTGATTTTAAACTTATTTCTAATTGACTTCCTCAACATGTCCATGCACTTCTTGCTCTAAGTGTGTGATTTAATCCCTAGTTTCATACATGGCAGTGAGAATCAGATCCAACTTCATAGCTTTCTCAACTGAAAATTGGTTTGGATCTACTAGAGAGTTGGTGTTTAATGTACCTTCACCTCTATGTCTACCATGTACCATTATCCTTTCTAATTAATAAGAGAATATTAATACATAAGTGGTCTCATTAAATCTTAGAGTTTGAACCTCAACTTTGATACTATAATGTTATAACCCCACCAGGTTTAACACAAATTATAATAATTTTTGTTTTTAACTTTACTTAATAATCAAATCAAATTATCCATAATAGATTAGTTAATATGATCTTTAAATAAATGCATATTTCCATAAATAATATGTTATCATTCATTTCGATAATGATTAGATTAATAAAGATAATAAAATTACAAATATAGGCCATCATAAATATACAACTGCTAAATTAATAAAAATTTAACCAACTGCTAACATTTAATACAATAATACTATACAATTAAGAGTAAACAAACTACTATTCATTGAGTACAACTATACAATGATTATACATTAGATTGAAATATAATAAATACAAAGTTCCATAGAACTAACGAGTGTCCATAAACTCCTTATGTAAATATACTAAAATCATGAGTAAGAGTATCTATTAGCTGACTACCAGAGGAGAGGGAGAGCATCATCAGAGTGATTTTCCACACCAACCACACACCATAGATTCATTTCACAATTCCCAAATAGGGAATGCCTCTCCCTTCATAAATTAGCAAATGATTATAGTGCAGGTATTAAGAAGAGAACTAGAACTCGTGTGTTGTAAGATTCTAACTACATGTAACATATCATAAGGAATTTAATTTCTAATATGACATCATGCATATAATAAAGTAGGTGAAATGATAATGTTATTATAAATATTACTTTGGATAATATTTTTATATATTTTTAATGATCTATTAGATCAATCATAATCATATGTACACTCAATCGGATCTCATATAATCTAAATATTAAAGCTTATAATAATATTTATGATAATCCGTCTCATGATAATTATCATTAGTGACATTAATATCATATTTATAAATAATCCATATACAATAATTTTACATATTTCTCATACCAATTTAGTATTTATTACCACGGTAATCAAATACAAGAAATATAGAAATAATCTCATGTTAAATAACAACATATTTTCATAAATATATTTTCTAAGTTCCAATATAGCCAATGTCCATTTTCCATTAAGAAAATATTGCATATGAAATTGCTTTCTAACAATCATCATAAAATCTAAGAATTTACGAATTCCTAATAAACACTTTGATTTCACTTGCATTATATTAAATAACATAGTTCAAAAAATTCTCAATAAATTATATCCAAATCAACAATAATATTTACAACAATTATTATTCTATTTAGCTAATAATAAAATATCTTTATAATTAATAACTAAAAACATCATACTAACAATTAATGATATAAATCCACTTTGCACATGAATATAACTATTCACTACAAATAAACATCTAATTGTTTATCATATTATCTGCATAAACATGTCTATCCAATATGTCCATTTATATCTATATATATTCAACCATTTTTTCCATTTATAACCAAATGACATTATATATACATATAAATGATCACACACACACACACACGCACACGCACACGCACACACACACACACACACACGCACACGCACACGCACGCGCATACACACACGCACACGTACACACACACACATTTGTATATTTAAAGTGATAACGTGTGTGTGTGTGTGTGTGTGTGTGTGTGTGTGTGTGTGTGTGTGTGTGTGTGTGTGTGTGTGTGTGTGTGTGTGTGTGTGTGTGTGTGTGTGTGTGTGTGTGTTGTTGTTGTTGTTGTGAACTATTCATATAGAATAAACTCAACTGCATATATAGTCCATAATTACTTATATACGTATGTATATATGTTTGAGTAATCTCATATCTCAAGTTTCCTACATAAGGAATGAAATTTAATTAGACTTGAACATTTTCATATAATCTAATAGAAAACAATCAAACATTTATTAAGCATGTTACACATAGCTATTTGAAACTAAAGAAACCATCCAATTAATATGAGTTTGTCTAACTTATTAGTTGTCTATGTATATCCTAGTCCAATGGACAATATACCCAATTAAGGATTTTAGTAAATATTAATAATCTTATCAATATATATAACTAAACATATTTGGTAATTCAACTTAGATTGAAATTCACTAACTGAGAACTTTCATATACAAATAATTTGTTTAATATAATAATTCCTCAAACATCAACAATTAAATATACACATCTAACTCAATAACATACATAGTCCACTCAATAATGTACACAATTGACTCAATAATATACACACAACATATATAATATATATTCACAATCAAGCAAAGGATTATATACATACACAACTAACTTAAGAAATTATTATAATTCAATTTAGTTTACAATTATACCATCTTAGCTTTAAATGATTCAACTCCCAATCTGTAATTTATTTTTCATAAAATAAACTATATATAAATATATTCACACTATCGACCTCAAAGGTATTCATGCATAGGTCATATAATATTTTATATAATGTTGACCCTTAGTGTCTATACCCAATAGACTTAATAATAAATATACATAGTCGCATATAATCATTTACCCAATCAATAAATTATTTATACAGTTGCCAAGAAAATCCTATAAATATACAATCAACATAAAACTATATAAATAAGTTGACTCATAATGGTATAATAAAAATAAGGTATACTTGTTTATACAGTCGATATCCAACAAGTAAAAGTGACTACTATTTTTTTTAGTTTGTTCATTGAGAGTTCAAATTATAATATAATAAATCATTATACTGAGTCATATTAAAATAGAAACATAATAAATATTGATAAGTAATCTCTAATAAAACCCTTGTTTTACAAAACCCTGATTTAAACTTATTCCAAGTTGTAGGTTAAGTGAATCACATTAGGCTGTCACTAAATTTCATAGAAATAAGTAATATACCAACCCCTCACTAAATTGAAATGATTTGAATAACACAACCATATAACAAAGTTGATATAACATACAACAAAACCTGAAACAAAATAATATTCAAGTCATATGGATAATGAACTCATAATCATTTTCCTATATGTATTTTGACTCACAATTGCTAAAAATAGTATGCCATCAACTCATAATTAACTTACATAGTCAATATAATGAATATAGAAACCTTAAACAATAATGTCTCAGACCATATCAAAAATACTCGATCATTTTAATAAAAACAACTTATTGAGCCATAACAAAATAATACACAGTCAAATAATAACTATGCAAAATAACACTCATCCATACATATATTCCAGCCTGACGACTTGGTTTAAACTGCAAACCCTATCATTCCACATTCACTTAAAACATGAATAGAGTCATGGATTTGATTCTATGAAGGTAAATACTCCTCTCACAAGGTTGAATCCCTAACCCTTACTGGGGCAATTCCAAACCTAACCATAAAACTCCATACCCTTTTTAATTCATTTAACATTTTAAATGAATATATAATCATATAATAAATTACAACTATAAAACATACCTCTTAACATTCGAAGTAATCTTCCTTCTTTTGAAACGAAAAATTCTCTTTTTTATTTTTGTTGTCTGCCATGACAAGCTCTAAATTTACCAACTTTCCTCTTCTTTATTATTTTCCCAGACCATTGCATGTATTTTAAAATGCCTAAGATGATGGTGACCCCTTTTCCATTCATATGAGAAAGACTCACCATCAAGATAGAAATTCTTAGCATGATTTTTATGTCTTCTAGCTTGCCTGCCAAACTACTAGACTCTCCTAAATTTCCTCCATCACCTAGTTAAACCCTCACCATTCTAGTTTTGCATGGTTCAAATGGCAAAGCATAAAACCAAATGATAGTTCTATAGATTAGGTTTAATTTCACAAACAATTCAATGAATATAATTATTGCGTTTTTAATAATAATTCAAATGGCCATTCCACTCAAGCATTAAAAATTGATCACTCTATGCCATATATCTAAGTAGTCCCTTAGGTATTTTTTTTAACTTAAGTCCTGCCTAGGTACCCCTTAGGTCTATATTAAACATAGTTTTATAAAAATCATTTTTCTATAATTTTAAAACAAGTAATTATATATATATATATATATATATATATCTGTGTGTTTTAACAATATTTTTTGTTGAATCCTACAGGTACATTCTTGTCAGAGGATATATAATCAACAGAAAACAAATTTATCTATAAACATATATAACTAGAACATACCATAATGGCAACCATATCATCATCAAGTAAGCAGTAATAATTTGTAAATGAGATTGATTAGTATCGAAACATGAATCTAACTATATCAATCCATCTGAACATAAATTAACTCAAAATAATAAAACTTAAAGTAACCATGTATTTTATTATGCTAAGTGGTGTGTGTTGGATTCTTTATCAATTTTCAACAGCTCCAACGTCTCCATCTACAACATCCTCCCTAATGATACTCTCCCTCCATATCTAACTAGAGAGTAGAATTTATCTTGCATCCACTCAAAAATACAAATGGTAGTTAGCACACAACTAAGATAATCAATATAAATTCTACTAAAGCACATAAATACTGAATAAGCATAATCCATATGCATAAAAACTCATGTATAGCTAACCAAATCAAGTAATAAGTCACCAAACAATCATCAAAATTTTGTCCATAAATTAGCATAATGAAATTTAGTTTGATGCAACATTAATTGAATAAAATTAATCCCTTAATACCTATTTAATAAGTAAATCATGTTTAATGAGGAAATCAGGGTGTAACATATATACTACAATCAAAGTTTTTTATAACTCAGTATTGGGCCAAGGCCATCAACTATATGTTTATATAAAGAATTGAGTTCCTCATAAATAATTGAAATGAGTCACTTCTTTTAAAGTTTAAAGATATTATACGTTACAACCTAATTCCTCACTAAGCAAACTATTTGATTATCCGTGGGTATTTATAGTTGACAAATTTGGATTTGGTTATTTTAACTAAGCTTTGAGATATATGTTGTTATGGGACAATATGATATTGCTTAGGTTACATTATTACATTGCTATGAGCTATTTGTAGTGTATATGTTTACATTATGAACATGTTGATTTATTATTTTATCTATATTTTATGATGTATGTATATCATGTTGTTATGGTCTAACTACCTACTTGTTGTGAGGTTGATGTACGATAACTCATCCCTTAGAACATGATGAAGAGATAACATCATCAGAGAGAGTGACATACATGAAGATTTCAGAGAATGACAGAGAAACTGGCTAGAACCCTGCACACACCACATTAGCCACCACATGTTAGAATACATAATAAAATGGTTAACATACTATATTTTGATGCTATTTGCATTAGATGGTCATTCTAAGCAGTTTACTAGCATAATTTAGTTGGTTATTTGAAATTCATCTTGTGTGACATGTGTGTATGTCCATGAATGCCTTGCAATTTGTGTAATTAGAATAAGTTTGTATTTATTAATTGAGTTATCATTAAACCATTTGACATGAAAATTTAATCAGTGAATATATATATATATATATATATATATATATATATATATATATATATATATATATATATATATATCTATATATGTATATATGTATATATGTATATATATATATATATATATATATATATATATATATATATATATATATATATATATATATATATATATAATTAGCAAGTATGCTCTAATAAATGTGAAAAAATAAAGAAAAAACTAAAAAAGGAAATAAATGGAATAAAACTAAAGAAACAACAAGTTTTTAAAGAAAAGGAGAAAGGTCTAAAATTGGAGAAAAAAAGTAAGATATTAAATAAAATAAAAGAAAACAAAGAAAATATAAAGTTACGTCTTTACTCATCGAAGGAAAAAGAATATATTGGAAAGAAAAAGAGGGGTGAGAAGGGAAAGAAGAAGAAGACAACTCTCCAAGGAAGGGAATTCAACAATTCATGCCATTTCAACATTAGATATATTACCAGGTAGGTGGAGATGTATAGAGAATTTGGTTCTTGGAGAAGAATGATCTGTAGGAGGGTAATCTGAGTTATTTAAACAATGAATTAATTAATGAAAACACAAAAATAATAAATTTCATCAACAACCACTGCATCTCCCAATTCATAGTTTGCTTAATCTTCATAGGTGACTATTGAGATGAGCTTCACTTTTGATTATACATTAAAAAAAAAAAAAAAAAAAAAAGTTAAGCAGAAAATGCATTTGAGTGAAGCACCTACTTTAATATTCTTTTCATTTATTTTATCGATAGAAATGCTTATTATACATTTGATCTTATAGTAGAAACAATGATTCATATTTTAGTAGTTATCAAAATAATGATTTATGAATTGTATATACAACAATTTTATTTATTATACCTAATTGAGTTATTTATATTAATATGCAATAATTTATATGCAACGATTTCATTTGACATATAACATCCAATGCACTATTTGAATGTATATTACATGATAGTCATCTATCATTATTAATTATGTTAGCATATCAATTATACAGATGTTTTATAATCCACATAATATTAACTCTTGCTTATAAATGGCATTTTATTCAACTTGAAATTAAAATAGTATAGCAGTGGACAAATAGATATGAAATCACCCCATGTAGAATTGAGATCACTAATAAGTATATCATATAGATATTGAAATCAGAATTTATTAAAATTGTATGCAATTAAATATTTCACTTAGAAGTTTACACGATGATGAAATATCATGTGTCATAGTGATTAATATAAAATATCATTGCTTGAATTATTGTTGAATGAATAGATCGTTGAGTTTAAATATTCTGTATAGAACTAACATGTCGCTAAGGATACATAAGAATAATGAATCAAGTTATTTTTCATAGAATATTAAGCAATCTGAGCAGATAAAACAACAACAATAGGATAGTGTCCCTTGATTTTCTATTTGCTTATATGAGAGATTTATTAGTTCTAGTATACTTTCCATGCTAATCTAGGCTATAAATAATAGCGACTTAACTTGTAGGAATGTGGCATTTGAATAATAGTATTTATACAAAAACTTATAAATATAATCACTTGTTCCCCAATGTATCTCGATATAACCAAATGTGTATGATGCATTGCTATATGATAATATATATTTAAAATAAACCTGTTATAGTATTATATAGTTTTCCTTATTGTATGCTAGTGGATATAAGATTGTATATCGTATAACCTGTTTAGCCTATATCTTTCTAAAGAAGGTTGAATTGACAGGACATATATTTTGACTATATCAATGTTCAAATATTATGGTTATTTGTAATTATATGATATTCCACATGGTACATATCATAAACATATTGTATAATAGAAAAAGAGGTATCGATATTTATAGTTGAGGTTATGGGAAGCAATAGATGTTGAGAAGTCATGACTAAATGATGATTTGATAAGAAAGATCTATAACCTCAATTTGACCTAGACGTTTTGTTTATTAATATTCCAATATTAAAATTGGTAGTTGATATATTCTATTCAAAGGTTGTTGAAAACCTTATTTGGAAATATTAATGACTATAGGTGTATATATGTGGTTTTAGTATATGAAAATTCCTATAATTGTTTTAATAAGGCATGTGAAGTACAAAGAGATCATCATAGTCTATCATTATCCTGTATTAAGCTTTATGATAGGAATGAGGTTACTTATCATATATAGCATATGAAATAAAATAAGTGGTGTGGATATAACTTTGTAATAAGCTACATATTATGAATTAATAACAGTATGCTTAATGTGAACATAGGTATATATGTGCCTTTTAGTATATGCATATACATAGGGGTGTGTACTTTTGGTTATAATTCATTAGATGATTATAAACTATATTATAGATTTTAGTGTAATAGAATATTATAGATGTGTGCATATAACCCCTAAAAGTATAACAAAGGATATAATGAATTTTTTTATGTTTATGTGAATTGAGATTTTCTTTGTTATATCTAGTTGCTTGAATAGAAGCTTATTTTTCCATTGATTTATACTACTTTATTATGATTGGTATGGTATTTAGTAGTTATGCATAAGAACACTAGACTATGATAATATGGGTTATCATAGGGTGTAATATATTTGAAAAATATTTATAGTATTTATATATCATTGTGTGCTTATATACAGTACATATTATGTTGTATGATTATCTATATATAAGAAACATATTTATTCATGAACTTAGGAAATCATATGAAAATATTAAATATATAGGTGTATTGGGTCATATGCCTAATTTTGTAATGAAATAGATGGTTATATTGAGTCATAAGGTGTCTGAGGGCCTGAAACTATAACCATATGAAATTAGTCCTTAGAAATAGAATTAAGTCATATAAATGAAAGTCTAAGGAATAACTTGGTTATGAGTTATTTGACTCTTTTAAATTTGTGTGTGTGTGTGTGTGTATTCATTCAGTAGTGAAAAATGATGAACGGTTCATATTATGAGTAGATCTAAACATACAAGTGTTAGATATATATATCATATACTAGTGAATCATGATGAAAGTTTATAAGTTATATTTCTTTTGATTACTAATATGCAATTTAATCATTAAATATACCTAATTGGTATAATCTATAATAACTTGCCTAATATTTAGGATTGTGAAATTTTGATTCTTGAAATTTGTGACACTGGTTGAGTAGTGTGCTCATGTACAATGATCTATGATATTATGGGATGTCATAGAGTGTTTTCATTTATAAATTATAGTCTAAACATATGTTATACCTGTGTGGTATAAACTATAATTAATATGTCTATATTCATTCATATATTTGATGGACTAAATGTATGCATGTTGAATACTTTTAGGAGTAGCATGTTTTATGACAATTAGTAGAAAGTGTTGTATTATGTTTGCTTATGAAGAATAAAGTGTGTGCAACATAATATGTATTATGCTCGAGTGGTATAATATGAATGTGTTACTTATTATATCTATTATGGGATAGATTTAATGTGAGATTCATTCATGCAGTTATTGGGATAAATGTATGTTTTTTATTATTCCTATGCTTAGAATGTTATGAAAAATTATTGATAGTAGGTTGTAATCTGTATGAATCTATTGTTTATATTATGTTAATTAAATCTTGAATTATTGATACTAAATAAGTAGTGAGATGGACTTCACTAGCTTACTGACAACATAATGTAGATGAAGGTAATTCGATCAAGTGGTGTGTATGAATTTGACTAATCCTTAGATCATTATCTAATATTTGGAAACCTTAGATAGGTAATGTTTAGTGAGACATTGTCATTTCATGAGTATGATTTACATGTTTATGAAATATCTTGTAATAGAATGGGTTTCTATGATACACCACATATTTAGTTTTTAGAAATCATACAACACATGGGTAATAGCTTGTCTCTCTTAATTCTCATTCCATCACTATCTACTCATCCATAAAGGGAGGGGCATTCCTTGGTGGGATTAGTGCGAGGGATCATTGGCTTGTGATTGGTGTGGAAAAACACCTAGATGATGCTCTCCCTCCCCACAATAGTACTAATTTTGAGATGACATTTGAGATTGCTATAGATACTAAAATCCAGGGAACTATGCTCCAAAGAGCCATGCATATTATATGTGTGTACTGTATTGTATTGTATTTATTATTGAGACATTAATCTGATGAGATGTAGTTATTTATTTATTTTTACTTTGGCATTAGTAATTGTATAATTATACCAGTGGTGGCTGGCATTTATAATTACTTTCTATATTGGTTATAATGTGTTTCATATGTTGATAGTGATCAGTGACTATTATATTTCACATGCTTATTTATAGTTATCATACTTAGAGTATTTTATATGATCACTACTTAGATTCTTAAGGTGTAATCTATTTATAGTATATGTGTTTAATTTTTAAAAAAATCACGTATTTCTAGTTAGCTCCCAGTGGGTTTGTTACATTATAAAACCACTATGAAGCACTTCCAAATGTTTATATGCCCTACTATGGCTCACATTCCTAATAATAAATGTAAGGCAATGGAACCTTTAAATTAACATTACATCCTCATTGGATATCTTGAGGGTGTTAAGGGATACAGGATTATCCATCCCACTACTCATGAGTTTTTAATTGAGATAAGTGTTTATTTTTAAGAGGGTCCTTGAAAATCCACATGTGACACTTATCCCCTTCCTTCGATGTATTGGGATTTTATGATAATTCTATTGATTTGGATCCACCTAAGTAGCTTCTTAATGATCTAGATTCTTCTTCTATTTTTGATGATGAGAGTAGTGGTGGGGACTCATGTTCTCTTCCCATAATATCTTTAGAGGATGAGGAATCTCCTCTTGACTCTTTAAGAATTGGTCCTCTCTAGGTAGACAAACACTATAAATTTCTTTCCATTTAGGTTTGAGATCCATCAATCACTAGGTGAACACATTCATAATTCTAGAATTCCCCACATGAATTCATTGCATTTGCTTCCAATTCACATTTATTTAATGAGGCATTAATCATTCCTGAGATGGATGATGCTATAGATGAGGAGTATGGTTCCTTTTTGAGGAACAACACTTGGTATTTATTCCCTCTTCCTAAGGCAATAAAACTTATTCAATGTATTTGGATATACCGGACACAATTTACAAAATATGGATCTATATAGAATTTCAAAGCATGTTTGGTAGCAAAGGGTTTTTCTCAAGTACCTAGCAATGACTATACTAATACGTTTACCCCAATTTCTAAAATGAAATCAATTAAACTCACTCTTATGATTACCATAGAATATCATTGGGATGTTCATCAGATTGATCTGAAGAGTATTTTTCTTCATGATGACCTCAAAGAGTAAATATACATGGATTAACCATAAGGATTTGTGGAAGATTATTATTTAGTTTTTAAAAAATTGAAAACTATCTATGGATTCAAATAAGCTCTTCAATCTTGGTATGACAAAATGGACTCCTTTCTTCTTTCAGTTGGGTTCACTAGATGCCATTCTAATCCAAATGTCTACATTTTATGGTAGTATGATTCACTATTGATTGTAGTTCTCTATGAAGATGACTTATTGATCACAAATAGTTTTTCATCCACCATTGCAATAGTGAAAACTAATTTATCTGATAGGTTTTCAATGACTAACTTGGGTTTGTTTTATTAATTCTTAAAAATTTAAATTTATCAGTTTGACTCTAGGATCACTATTGCACAATCCAAGTATACTCTTGATTTTATTGCACTGTTTAACATGGATAACTATAAGATAGATCCAAATCCATTTCTATTTGGTGTGCATCTTGAGGTTGATTGTCCTCCATTGGTTAATTCTACCTTATATCTATAACTTATTAGTAGTTTCATCTACCTTACATACACCACACTTAAAATTTCATATGCAGTAAACTTGGTCTTTAGATTTATGTAGTAGCCACATGAGTTACATTGGAAATAATTTAAGTGGATTCTCCACTACATTCATGCTACTCATAGTTTTTGGATTCACTATGGAGTAGGAAATGATGTTGACTTGATTGGGTATACATATTCATATTGGGCTAGTGATATTCAAAATCATAAGTCTACTTCAAGTTATAGTTTATTAATTGGTTTAGGACTAATTAGTTGATCAAAAAAGAAGGAAAATGTTATTGTTTTATCTTCTATAGAGTTAAAATACAAAGAAGATGTTAATGTTGCAATTGAGTCTATCTAGATTTAGAGGATTTTCACTGAGTTCGATATCTAATTTTGATGACCATCAATCATATTTTTTGACAACCAAAGCATAATCCATATTTATAAGAATCTGGTCCTCCATCAATGGACCAAGCATATTGATATTCACATGAATTTCATTTAAGATATTATCCATTATTAATTCATTAATCTCTATTACAACTAGACTATAGATCAAATTATTGATATATTCATGAAACCCTTCACTAAGAGCAAGTTTCTTCATTTGTGAGCTTGTCTTGGGTTTCAGGCAGCTCCATCATCCTCCTCTATGGAGGATTTTCTATGTACTTGGTTACTTCATTTGGCCTTGTTTTTGAGAACCAATTCTTCCACCCACCTAAGTTATGATTAAGAAGGGTTATTAGTGTAGTTTTTATTTCATTTAATTATTTTTTCCTACACATGTTATTTAGCTTGTTTAAGCATTATTTTAGGTCTTTGGGGAATATGATCCAACATTCATGAGGATGTGTGATCATTATATCTTACACCTATATAATTACCTTTCCTAAAATTATTTTGGCTAATGCTTCTATTTCTAATAATTAAATCTTTTGATTATTAAAGACTAGCTTCTTCTAGATCAGGTTTTATTTCACTTCCACATCAATTATCCTTTTTGCATATTACAAATATGTGTGATTCATTTTTAATTAATCCTTGATTGTATCTTAATCTGACATAGATAAATTTGATGTGCTCATAGGCCCAACAATGCATAAGTGTTGATGATCCCAACCCTCCACCAAAACCCTCTCTAGTAAATCTTTGAAGATCCCTATACAAGTGGGCAAGAATGGTGTAGCCCCAAAAATATATCATCTTGTGATCCTTAATATAATGTACAATTATATACGTCTAATAATAAATGGAAACCCACCCTCATCAACTAAAATAAAATATGTAATCAAGGTACACACAAACTTTTTTAGGTGTGGAACATTGACCAACAAATCTTAAATAGTAAAATCAACATCTCTAGTCACAAAGACAAAGCGTGTCATATGCACTCAAGTTCTAATTCTTTCCCTTACTCTATAAATTTAATTACTAGAATAAAATGTGGGGTTTAGACACCTAAATATATACAAGCTCATGTTTTATCTCATTATTTCAACTTTATAATCATATATTATTTATAGTGAATAAGGCATATATTGGTGCATTTTACTTGAATCTTTCTCTATTATGATGTGTGAATTTATCTATTGGTATTTTATCTTTCCACTTTGTCATGAGGATTCCCAATTTTGGTCCATTATCATTTTGGACATGTTATAATTGGATAGGGCTCACTTGTGGTCCTATCTATTTATCATGGACTTATCTAGGCATAGATTTCAAAGTAGGTCCCACCTCGATAAGTGCCAAATACCTCACTAAAAGATATGAAGAAGGTCTTATAATGGAGGGGGTCCCAACCCAAGGATCTTTATTTTATAAAATGTTAATTGAATATATTGATTTAGTTTGTAAAGGCAGTAAATGGATTGTAGGTAATGGTAGAAAGTTCAACTTATAAGATGATCTATGGTTGTTTAACTTCCCTTTAATATTTTTGGATCATTAGAGGGCTATTAGTGGGAATTCAATTTCCTTCATATATGAAAAACTATGTAAGTAGTGTACCCATTCTAAGTTTGGATTGGTTTGTAAGGAACTATAATGGGATGCTACCTTGGGGATATCTATCTAAGATCTAGCCATACTCAATCATAACCTCAAGGGTATTCACATTGGCATCTACCCCAAAAAGGACTCAATGATTTAGCACAAAGAGAATACTAGTGAATACTCAGAAAGTCTGGTTTATATTCTTGACTTGGCATTTAGGGGTGATGGAGTCTAGTGGCTTAAACTCTAGGACAAATGCTTTATTCCTAAATTCAAAATTCTCTTTTGGTTGGTCTATCAAAACAAGATCCTAACAACTAACAACCTCAAAAAAGAGGGTTACAAATCCATAAAAAATGTTGTCTTTGTAAAAATAAAGAATAATTGGTCAAGCATCTACTCTTGGATTGTTGTTTTGGGCCCAATATTTTCAACTTCTTTGTGGAAATATTTGTTTTGGCTTGGGTCTGCTCTAACTCAATTTGGGATATTATTCTGGAATGGAATCCTGAATAGAAACTTCTAATTATATAATTTTTATGGATGCTTATGCTACCTCATCTCTTCTAGGGTATTTGGAAAGAGATAAATGACTAGATCTTCATAAACAAGTGTAAAAACCTTATCTCTGTTAAGCTTATAATTTAGGTAATAATAAAGGAAAATCTATTGGCTTTCTCCCAAAAACAAGGAGGTTTTGGTGGAGTTTGGCCATCAATCCTCTCTCTTTGGAACCTTAATCTCCAAACTCCTTAGAGTTTTCATACTATCAATAAATATAAGAGCCTTGTTAAGTGGGAAAAACCCCTAGAGGGTTGGTGCAAACTTAACTTTGATGGGGTACCTAAGGGGAACTCGAACCCTACCAAGGGGGATGGGTTATCAGATATTGGAATGGATGTCTTGTGGCTATATTTGTGGGTGGTATGGGATCCCATGCTAACAAGTGGTCATACATAGAGTTTTATAATGGTGAATTCATTTGGTTATTGATCTCAAGTTATAAAAGTTGGTCATTGAATGGGACTCATTGAACATTTTTAGATGTCTTATTAGATATTTTCCCCCTTCTTGAACCATACATAATGAAATGAAGGATGTTATAACCCTTCTAAATTACTTTCATTAACTTGATATTAAAAATGAGTTAAAGGAAGGCAATGGATGTGTTGATCTCATGGCTAGCTTATGTGTTGATGAAACATGTTTCAAGACATGGAGCTATAATGACAATGTTCCATCAAAACTTAGACACAAGTTGGAGGATGAGGCCATTCATGATAGATAGTGAGTCAAATTTCATGTAGATCAATAAGATTTTAATCCCAAATATGTGTGATTATTTTATTAATTATAATATCGATTGCCAATAAAGGGTAATCATTAGTGTGTATGGGAAAAAGGATGTCTATTTTGGGAGGTGTATGATGATAATTTACACACACAATAAAATTCATCACAAGCCCATTCCTAATTTATCCCAGTGTATCAATTTTGAGTTGCTAAAAATTACCATAAGAGCTTATAGGGCTAAGAACATAGGTGGTGAACTAGACAAAATTGAGTCTATGTCTTAAGAGGATTTCAAGAGAAACCCAATTTGACAAGTTTTTAAAAAAGGTGGGCTTACCGTGTACATGGAGGGAGTCTCTATGCATGATCCCAAGCTCTCTTGCAACTTTTCTAAATCTTGGACTAATAGGTTAGTCTACATGAGAGGAGTTGAAATACTCATTTTAGAGGATAATATTTCTGTTGTCATTGGAATGTCACTAGGTGGTACCAGGGCCTACAAGGATAAATATCATAAGGGAGAGGTCATTAAATTTTATTCAATAATAATGCTCTATCTAATAAAGTGAAGAAGGGATTCTATAAAGAAAACCTCACATACCCATGGAAGAATGTTTATTTACAAAATATGAGGCACCTAAGTCTTGAAGGGAAAAAAGAGTCATGCATTCTCACCATTTTATGTTTTTAAATCATTTTAAGAACAATTATGTTCTCAAATTTTCATTTTCCCTAGTGAGATCTCTCAAATCCTTCGTGGAGTCCTGCCAAGGTGACACCTTGAATGCCATTATTCATCAAGACCTTGTTATGTTACTAATTAAGATGGCCAAACCCTTGATTAACAATTTTGTGGAGATTAAGGAGGTGGGGGACCCAAAAGGATTAGATAAAAATGAGGTGTCCAACTTTGAGGAGATATCAAATATAGAGTTGGAAGATTCTACGAAAACCATTGCTACAATTTTGAAAACAAGAAAAGCAAGGAGTTGAAGGGGGTTAAAAGGAAACTCATTATGTCCAATAATGAATAAGATCCATACCCTATTAATTTTTAATTTGAGGATTTATTTAACCTTGGAAATGAGGCCCTATACTTAATAGGGGAGTATGATGAAGCTACAAATCTGATTACTCTTCAAGAGACTGAACGAAAGAAAGGGGAAGTGCAGGGGTCCTTGTTCAAAAAAGAAGAAGAGGTTAGTTGGAACCTTAAGTAAAAACTTAAGGATCTATATGGGAAACTTATAGGCCATGTAAAGGACCTAAGAGAAATTATAAAGGACATCAAGGCCATCAGGGAAATCATCATGGCTAGAGCCAATGTGGGCAAGATGGGAGGTGAAGTATGGAAATTTTTAGTCAGTAAGTGTAATCTATAGTTGGATAAAGCACTCAAATAAGAGCATGATTTTATCAAACAATATGAGTAAGCTTTGGAAAAACATAATGGGGGGGTGCCAACACAAGAAAAATACAAATATGGATGAGTGTAAGGTAATCCTGGATAACACTCCACATTTATCTAGGATGGACAACCCATACAATCAAACTAGGGGAAACATGAATAATAAGGATGATGTAAATAATGACATTGTAGACACCTAAAATACCATGGAAACCAAAGGCCTAGGATAATGAGAAGTAGTGTGGTGGATTAGATTTCTCTATTTTTTTGTTGTTCTTGGTTTTTGTTATTTTTAGTCTGCTTTCTAGTGGGTTTTAAGCAAATTTTTGGTAGTTTTTATATGCTCCTAGGTGATGCTATCTCTCACTATTATTTTTTTTGGATGGGGTTAACTTATTTTAGATCGATATGTAAAGGTTATGGTATCCTTTAAAACCCATTTTTTACCTATATCTAAAAAAAAATTCAAAACTTCTTTCAGGTTATTTTTCATTTGATTCTTATTTTTGTCCATTGGGTCTTATCTTGGGTCATATTTTTCACACCAATAGGTCCCAAATTTAAAATAAAAGCATATATAAATACAAGGGTACTCTAAGGAATTAATAATAGTTATCCTTTCTCTCAAAGGTTATTCAAATATTTTTCATGTTATATCTATAGGTCTGCTAAAGTAATATTCAAGGCTGAATTTTCATTTCCATAGTTATGCCAAAGGTAAATTAGGATAAAGAGCATCTCGAATTACATTCACAATTCCACACACACATGTAAGTGGGATAAATACATTTTATTTTGATCCCTCTTTGTATTATTGCTAATGTATTCCAATGTTTTATCATTCAACAGGGATTGACCAATGTTAGTCAAACTCAATCCCTTTCATCTTATTCCCTCACTATTTGATTACAATTTGGTTTGTGTGCATGAAAAATTAGTTTTTATCATTTTAGGCATTTTATGTTATATTATGGATCTGAAGACATACCCACGTCCATATTAATGCATGTGTATATGATGAAGCATTTAGTTTTATGTTATAATCAACTGGGACAAGTCTGTGGTCAACAGACTTGAGCACACTACATTGATGTCCATCTACAATGGACCTACCCAAAAAAATTATTTTTGTTTTTGATATGTCATATATTTATTTATGATTTCTCTTCTATTTATATCTAAAATATATCAATTTCAACTAGGATAAGTATAAAATCACTAAACCTGGGCATATTGCACCATCATCCACTTATAACAAACCTATCGATATTTTATTTCTAATTATGTGCTTGATATTGAACCTGCACAACCACATATTCTTCTATTTTTCACAGTCAAATATTCAACGCAACTAATAAGTATCTATGTATGAGATAAGTATATTTTTTATAAGTGCTTTCTATAAATATTGATTTTCCATATTTAATGATTTATCAAAATTAGAATATTAAGATATTTTATATGTTTAGCATTCTAATATTTATTGACTTACACCTATATCTTAGACCACACAAACATTTATTTGTTTTATCAAAAATATATTAAAAAACATATGCATATTCTAATTATTTTCTTGACCAATTTTATATTAGGATTGAGAATGATATTATGTAATGCAATCAAAGAATCTCTTCCTAGCATATCTAAATATGACCAAATGAATAACTCTAGAAAATCATGCAAAATATCTCTAAGTTTTTTGCTATAGGCATTGAAATTTTTAAAATATGGATGGGGCATGGGTATTTATCACTTCCATAATTTAATTTGAATGTTTCTTTATTTAATAATCTTGAGCGATCTTATACATATGGTGTAATAAGAATTGTATCAAGGCCATATGATTGGACATCATCATTTGAGGTTTCAGTCTCTGCATAATATGTGTGGGCATTTATTATAAAATGAACCATTTTATTATTATACAAAGAGGATATATTATCATATGCACCAAATTTCCAAGCAATATGCATCATTAGGAATTTCTCCATTTCCCATTTTTGTTTTGCGAGACTATATCATCAATGAACTTAGGATATACTAAGTCTAGTGTTTCTACATGATGAACTTATTCCATAAGGTTGGGTTTTGATTTAAGAAAGTGTGTATAAATATAAACTTTATTTTTCTCACTTTCCTTATTACCATATCAATGGTTGACTCCAAAAGCAACACTTGAATGGTTTTTATATCATAAGCCTTGCCTACCTATATGAGTAGATGAAGATATTGGGTTAATAATGGATTGTGCTTGCTTCCTTAGTCCTTTTCTGGTATGTCCTAATTGTTATTTATGTTTTAATATAAAAAAAATATTATGTTAAGTCTATTTCTTGTGATATATGGATAACCTTAGTAGATATTCAAGCTTTAATATAAATATTCAAAATGGGATGCCCATATTCTTGAGGAGAATAATATAATTGCATTGAATCATAACCATTTAGATCTTATTTTGGTTTAGGATAAACCATCAAGGATTATCAAATGTATATGAGGTATGTAATGTTTTATTAAATTTGGTCATTGTATAGTTCTTGAAAGGTTCATGATCCATAGGAAAAGTGTTTATATATCCTTCATGACAAAATTGAATACATGCATACAAGGTAGAATAAACTAGGTTCATATCATGATCAATGTCTACCCAATAATAGAATATAGTTAAGATCATTGGGCATAACTTGGAATGTTTTTTCTATTATTCTTTGATCTATAGTGACATTCAATTTAATTTCTCCTAGCACTTTTTTATGTGTGTTATTGAAACCATGAATGGTCATATAAAAATACAGTTAATCTTTGTATCCTATACCAAGTATATGAAGAAGGGATATATTACAAATATTTAATCCCTGTTCATTATATAACAAACACCACTTAAGTACCTTACATAAAATTACTACTTGAATATATAAGTGGAGGTGCTAATTAATATATGTTTAGGACGTAAGTCTTCTTTCAAAAAATAAATAATACCCAAACTCCACCATAATGTGTTGATGATAGATGTGAAATAATCAAAATATACATTATTTGGTAAGGTTTTCTAACATAGTTTTTCATGCATAATATATTTATAGATAGTGGATTTATGAATCAATTATAATATAAATATTTTTCCTTGTGTATTATTTATTTATTATATGTGTATTAAGATTTTGATCAAATATGAATTAATCTACCTAATTCAAACCTAAAAATCAAACTACTTATTAGGAAGGATTATGGTAATAAATTAGAATGACAAGATAAATCTTACCAATCCTTGCTTCTACTAGCCTCTTTCTAAGATGTTCAAATGGATGGTTACTTGCATGTAGACTCAATTTTTTGGTATTATAATGGCATTGATGAAGGATTTTAATAATGGATGCTTGAGATTGATTTGGCATGGAGACTCTATGATTTTCGAAGATCCTCTTCCATGGAGGAATGGACTGGTTAAATAGAGGAGGAAGAAGGATTTTTCAATGAATTAAAAATTCATTGGAAGTTTCTAGATAATAAGACTCTCGAGAGAAAGGAGGGAATTCGAAAGAAGGGTGGTGGAGAATTATAGATTCCATTAGGGAATCTAATGGTGATTAGGGGATAATTAGTATAGGTTAATAAATTTATGATGTCATGGTTAGTGGGTAGGCTTGTAGAGAAGCCTAGGAATAGGTATGATTTTATGTCACAAGTGGGCATAAGATAGTTTTAGGTAATAAATGGGATGTTAATAATACATAACAATGTAATTAATTTTAGATGGGAAAGATGAATGTTAATATAGATATATAAAGGGGATTAGATTATTGACTAGGGGGAATAATGATGAAATGGATTAATTAGTGAATCATTAATTGGAATTAGAAACACAATTAAAAATCTAGAATAGGCGATCAAATTTAGATGCATACAATATGATATATAACCTCTAGTTTCACTAGTTAACACCTTAGGTGGTGGTGAAGATTAGGAGAAACATTTTGATTAACTCCATTGTGTTCTATAAAATGACGCACTCTACCTCTTAATGTTATGATAAAATGGACCTTATTATATAAGATAAGCCTATGGAGAATAATAAGGGAAGTATGTGGCTATCACTACCTTGAGGTTTAGGAGACGGAGGAACAAAAGTGGTTATACATGCCTTTTCCCATTGAGTAGTAACTAGAAGCATATCATATTACATATTCATGAAATAATTTTGTTACTAAGAGCTAAGAGTTAATATGTATTAATATAGTTCTTAGTTTTATTTAATATAAATTTAACCCACTTCATTGCATGAATTATAAACATATTGTATATTTTAATAAAAAAACATGCATTCATGAAAAGCATTGTTTGGATCATAAATTATAAACTATTAGAATCCATTAAAACTATGGTAGGTATTTTCTAATGTGAATAAGGGTAAATTGGAAATAAGATCTAAAATTAAAACCTATTACATGAAACCCTAAGTAGGAAATATGAAACCTTCATGTAGAAAACACCTAGGGTTTACTTTACTCAAGTCAATGATTAGGTTCACCAAAATGTTTTACTTTTTATTTATTAATTTAATAGAAATAATATAAAACTGTAAATATTCAAATGATGTAAAATAGGGCAATAATCATACAAATATCAATCTAAAATTGTATATTGGTATTACATTTACTATATTTATCATATAAAAATCAATGGAGAAGAGATGCTCTTAGTTTAATTCTATTTTTTTAACTCATTGTGTTCATCTCAGTATTTAAAATAAATTTGTATCTAATTTATAACCACTTAGATCAGTAAATACGAGCTCAACCCTATGTAGACATTATTGATGAAGCTCAAACTTAGCAATGATTGGTACCATACAGGTTATGTTAGTATTAGTTTAGTTGAAAATGAAATTCTATTCCACCTAAAATAATTGTTCTTGCACCTATAAATATATCTTGTGTGTACAATAACCTTTGGTCTTGTGTGTTGATCCATGTTTTTCTTCTCCTTATTTTGAAACCATAATTACACATTTCACACAAGATGACTTTTGAAAAATGGTAAGTTGGCTAGACAACCCCAAACATTCTCCACTAAGTGATTAAACATTTATTACATTCTAATACTTCAAATAGGGTCTAAAATTGTAATATTTTCCCACCCAAGTGCATGTTTACACCATCATGATCATCCTATAAGGTAATGTTTGGATTTCATCACTTGAAGCCATGAAACTTTGAACTACATTTATATTTAGACTTAGATTTAGCAATACTCACTTTAGGGGTTTTCATGTATGTATTTATTTATGATAATGTATCTAGATAGTGCTAATTGATTTCTCAATGTGATTTACAAGTAGTAATCAAATGACAAAGTGAGTTTCACCTTAGTGTTGATTTATATTTATAGTTGATTATTTGATATTTCTTGCTATGACTGACCCATGAAACATGTCTAGGCTATCTTAATGGTTATGTTCTAATTTTTAAAAATAACTATCAAGGGTTCTTGGAAACTACCAAAAAAGATACACACATGCGATAAAACTACAATTATTCGACTATTGATGGTGTTATCCTTTACGTGAAAAATTGTGATATAAGATATGATGATAGTCTATTTAGGATTTTGTATTGTTATTGCATAGACGAGGGTGATCCTTAATATGTTTATTAGTAAATTAGACAAACCAAGATAAAGGGTGGGTAGACATAAAGTGGAAAGTGTGCACAAGATTCAATTCTGTGTGTAAATTCTACATGGGTCAAAGTGTGCCAAAATTGATGTTTTAAATTATATAATATTAAAATTAGGTGTATCTAGTAATAAGGTCTTCAAATAAAATAAAAATAACAATAATGAAGATAAATAAAATTAATTTAATTTCAATCCTAAATGTAGTTTTGAAATATAACTTACAAAAGTGTTTATGTGCATGAAAAATGTTCAAGCCCCATAATTGGTGCCAACATGAAAAATGTATTAATGTGCATGAACGAAAAAGATTCATTCCCAAAATATAAACCAATTGGTAACAACATGATATATAGTTCTATGCATCTATATGTTATTTTGTCATAAAATTGAAAACACGTAATTCATGTTTTTATAATTGTGTGCACATGTGTATGGCATATGCCCCAAATCTATCTAAATCTATGAATATCTAAAAACATGTAATTTTTGTTATTATAAATTAAGTACATATACACTATGTATGGATGTAAATGTGTATGAATCTATAAATATTTGTCCCAATCTATAGTTTAACCACTCTAATATCTCTTAATCATGTTGACTTTGTCAAAATCCAATTTTTTTTGGCTCATAGATGCTCAAGTATCTATGACAATATCAATTATATGACCCCTTTTGAGGTGAGGGATTTAGCCTATGGGTAAGTCATCTTAAAAAATGAATCAATTGTATCATGTTGTGTAAAATATGTAATCATGTAGGATCATGTCAACATGTGGAGAATATGTTATCATAATAAAGAACGTGTCCTCAAAGCATTTATGAAACATGTATTACAAGGCATATAAGTTTCATTTCAAGATATATATATATATATATATATATATATATATATATATATATATATATATATATATATATATATATATATATATATATATACATTGAAATGAAACTTATATATATATATATATATATATATATATATATATATATATATATATATATATTAGGTGCACAATAATAACCATCATTTATATAAGAACTAAATAAGACTACATACTAAAGGTGCATGATGTGAATCATGGAACCACACATAAATGGGGAGTGCATGATACATATATTATGGTGCTTGAAAACTCAACAAACTCATCAAGCTCAAAAAAATCCTAATTTAATTCACTCATAATCATATAATGCCATAACCATGATGCACACAATACAACCACATGAAATAGAACTCAATGTCACACACAAAGCCAAGGGGCACATATAATGTTTAATAAAATATCACACATACAAGGCCAAGGGCCACAAATAATGGATAATAAATGTCTCACACACAAGGCCAATGGTTAAAAATAATGGAAAATAAATGTCACACATATAAGGCCAAGGGACATAAACATCAAGCAATGATTATCCTACTATGAAAAGGAAGTAACATTATTAAAACATAAAATAAGTAATCTAGTCTACACTATCCAATAATGATAATGTCACAACATAGTAAAGTAACATATTCATAGAATCTAACATTATAGAGAGTATGAGTAATAGCAAGACCTATGTGAGCAAGTAATGGAACTCAAAATGATAAATGGAAAGGTGATATAAATATAGAACCTGTATCAATGAAACCTATGGATTAATATGTCCCACCATTAGCATGGCCCCTAGGAATAGTAACAACCTAAATCTATGCATCCAAGTATCATGTGAAACCTATATGTCCTACATCTCACTCATATACACCATCAGAATTATGTGCATATGAAAGAGGATATATAATATAACAAACATGTGATAAAAAATATCTGTGAATAATGTAAACTAGCAAACATGTCATGCTAATGTTGTAATTTTTTAATTTTTTGAATACACACACACACACACACACACACACACACACACACACACACACACACACACACACACACACACACACACACACACACACACACACACACACACACACACACACACATTCTTTGAAATATTTTTTAAATGATATTCTAACCAATCTAGTAGATGGTCATGTGGAGGTCATGTATCAAACTTAGGAATGGTCACCTTTCACGAGCAAGTAGTATCACATGTAGCTATATTTGAATCTAAGTTTTAAAATTAATCTCATGATGTACTTTAACCATCATTATCATCACTCGTAGGATCATGTGTATTGAGTAACTCTAGGGTGCTACAATGTACTGTAGGAGAAACATGTGCTTGTGTTTGTTGTGGAACATGTGTAATTAAATTATTTATATAGAGTAATACAATTCACAATAATGGATATAAATGTAAAAACCAAGAGTAGATTAACAATAATATAGTGTAATAATGAGAAAAAATAAGTAGATCCATGATATTATTAGTGGCAAATCCAAATACTTGATAAATAGACTGAGCCACTTCAGAGGGGAGCCTCCAAAAGCATGAAATTTAAATAAAATTTGTAATATATTACTTAATTACTAATCACTACTTCAAATGTATACCCTAATTAGGTTATGGTTACTCTATATGTTGACTCTACTAAAAATATGAGAACATAGAGAAATGTGACAAGATAATATAAAAAGTGATTTAGGCCACATATTAACCACACATATCTATAGACACACTATAGGTTTATGAAATATCAAACACATCCCATTCAAACCGATGTTTCCCTTGAAATTGAAAGTTAATCCCATTTTTGGCACATAGGACTAGCACAACACAGAAGGATCATTGTCCCATTTTGGTGCAAGACCAGCATGTCACAGAAGGACCATGGCACAGGAGGACTATGGCACATACCTGATAGGCATAGAAGTGTCATGGTGCAGGACCTGATGGACACAAGAGGACAATGGCATAGGAGAACCAATGTGAGAGGACCTAGTCAAAAAAGAATGTCATGAGGAACCCATGATACTCAAAACAAAAGTAGAAGACTAGGGGATTGCATAGGAAAAATAGTGCATGGGAAGCAAGAGTAGTTAGAAGAATGATTCATATGGGACACTTTGACCATTTTGATTAGACATTTTATACCAACCTGCTAGGAATGAAACACATGACCACAAATATATAACATAGAGTGAGGATCTAGGGGCACATGACCTGTTGGTGTATTTATTTGATTTATTGCAATTACTTGAATTTATTATTTATTATTTTGGTGTACTAATTACTTATTGTAATTAGTTTATTATGTTTACTAGTAATTTTCACCAGATAGGATAAGCTTGCTTAGCTAGTAGTTAACTTAGACACTTATCTTGTTACAGTGGAGTTCCACTCCACTATTAAGGGTAAGATAAGATAATATTGTTTAATTAATAGTCATCTTGTGTTGATCATTTACACAAGCTGGACACCTATCTTGTTAGTGTGGAGTTGCACTCCACTATTCATGTAGACAGATATCAGTTGAACTACATGTGTTGTGTGAGTTCTCTAATCTTTATCATGCATGCCTTGCTCTATATAATAAATGGCTATTTATGTATTCTATATTAGATTAATATTGAATTATTAGAGTATTTCATCATATTTGAGTTATTATTATTATTTTATTATTATCTCAAATATACAATTATTGTTTATTACTATTAATATTTTATCTCTTATTTATGCTTTCTATTAGATTCATTAGATCCCGTAGCTAATTCTAACATGGTACCAGAGCTATCTTGAATCTATAGATTGCTAAATATTCAAGAGAAAATTATCTAGATATAGGATCAGTTTTTTTTATTTTGTATATAGATACAAATTAGAGAATTTTTGAGCTCACCATTGAGTTTAGAGTGCCCAAGATAGTCAAAATCATCTACAATTTTGTCCAAATTGGGCAGAAGAGGTGAAATTGGTAAGGTTTTGATCTAAAATCACCATGCCCAAATCTAGTGGGTACCTAAAAATCAAAGTGCTTTTAAGTAAAATGGACCTCATAGTTACATTCAGAAGACGTCAAAACCTATAAATCCATTTAAAATTTATCCAATTTGGACATAGTCACCCCAAAAGACAATTTTTTTCGCTCCTAGGTACGACCGTATGGACCGTACAAACTATACAAACCATTTTTTTTTTTGGTAGGCCTCACAGATCAATAGGAAGATTTAAAAGAGAAACTTTGGAAGCCTACCATTTGAACACCAGGAGGTATTTTTGAGTAATTTTTTTTAAATAGCTTAAAATTTTGTACTCTTCACTGCTATACTTTCATTTTTTTCTAGATTTTTCTAGAATTTAGATTTTTATATAGTAGCTCTTGCCCATCCTCATTTTTACAACTTCAGAGGCTCATAACTTTCACATATGACCTCGAATTGAGGTCCCATTTTTTTTTAGAGTTAATATTTTTTTGAGCAAAACACATTGGTGAAGATTTTTTTTAATAAAGTGCACTTTTTTGTACTTTTAGACTAGAGGGCCTAAATAAGCTTTTTGTAAACTAAAAAAATTATAATCTAGCCTTATAATTGCACTCAATTATAAATTATCAAAAATAATTATTGGGTGGGATAAAACTAGCTAATTCAAGGAGGTTTTGTAGTGTGTTTTGTACTTTGATTTTTGCTTTGTGATAGTTTATTTCTGATTGCATCATAGGGAATCCTAAGTTCCTACTATTAACAACATAGAACTATAATACATGGTAACATAATGCTTGGAATGTATTAATGATGTTAAGATATACACCTTACATAAAAACTCTTCTTACTCCACCTACTGATGCAAAAGAGTTACAACACTTTCTCTTTGAAACTACTAAAGTAATTATATGCATTCGATCTTACATGTCTTTAGATTTGAATCTTGATAAATGTACAACTCCAAAAGAGGCTTGGGATAAATTAGCATCATTATTTGGTAAAATAGATGAGGTTCATGGTTACCAAATTGACAATGAACTCATTAGTTTAGATCCTAAAATTTATGCTACAATACAAGACTACATCACTAAAGTCATAGATCTTAGAGCACGACTTTTTGAATGTCAAATTGATAAAAAGGATATTCAATTAATTTTTAGTGCCTTACATAAATTAGGTCTTGAATATGCATCCTTTGTCTCTATCTTTTAGACTCATCGGCTCACATTGGGCACATCTTATCAAATACCCACCTTTGAGGTACTCTCTGAGATTCAAACGGCTGAAGAAGAAAAGTTAATAGCTATGGGTCTAATCAAGTCATCCAAATCTCAAGCTCTAGTTGAAATTCAACCTCATCATAAGCAAGTTTCAACATCAACATCAAATAAAAGTTCAAGTAAAAAGAAGTAGAATAAGTCATAGAAAGATAAAGGGCAATAGTCTTCCTCATAAGGAGATTATGAATCCAATAATAAGAAAAGGGATTCATAAAAAAGGATTGACACTCCTTGCCCTTATTGAAAAAAGGGGTTTCATAGTGAACAATATTTTTTGAAGAAAAAGATTGATGTACTTAAGGTTCTTCTCAAAAATAATAACATCAATCAATCCTCTTCAAAGGATTCTTACACTCCTTCAAATTTAGGGAAAGGAAAAGCTACGACACTAGTTGCACTAGTAAATTCTCCCAAGGCATGGGTCATTGACTCAGGTGCTTCACACCATATGGGTTCTAATCAAGAATTTTTTTCTAGATTAGAACCAAGCTCCTTACATCATATTCTCATAGGTGATGATTCTAAAGTAGATGTTATAATAAAAGGTACAGTTGATGTTGATAGTGGTGTATTTGAGGATGTCCTTTGTGTGCTAGAGTTATCAACTAACTTTCTTTTTGTCTACCAAATCACCCACTTTGATACTGGTAGGAAAGTTGAGTTTACACTCAATTCTATATCAATCAAAAAATTGAAGGATAATGCTTTAGTTGCAGTGGAAAAAGTCAATAATAATACTCAACTTTATTCATTCTCCCACTTTGTGCCTCAGTCTTCCTCTACAACTTTGCTCTCACACATTGATTTAGTGAGCAAGTTATGGCATGAGTGGTTTGGTTATCTGAACTACCACTATTTACAACATCTCAGTTAGTAGGAGATGGTTATAATACTTCCACAGATTTAGTTTTTAGGGGGTGTATGTCATGGTTGTGCCTTAGGCAAACATCTAGAGGATAAGTTTGATAAAGGGAAGGCTTGGAGGGCTACACAAGTCCTTGAACATGTTCATAATGATTTATCAGGTCCATTACCTACTTTATCTTTTAGTAAAACATGTTTAGTTCTCACATTTATTGATGGATATTCTAGATATACTTGGGTTTATTTTCTAAAACTCAATAATGAAGTATTTGATAGATTTTTAGAGTTCAAAGCTCTAGTAGAGAAACAATCTGGGAAGTATGTTAAGATTCTCCACATAGATAATGGGAGGGAATATGTGAAAAATAAGTTTAAAAAATTATGTGCTCTTAAAGGAATTGATCTTCAACAGTCAGTTGCATACACACCTCAGTAGAATGGTGTAGCAGAGAGGAAGAACATATTCCTAAAAGAGATGGCAGGTTGTGTGATTCATGCAAAATCATTAGTACCTGAGTACTAGGTGAAAGCGATTAATTATGATGTATATATATAGAATAGAGTTATTCACAAAGATTTAAAGGGGATAACACCTCTTGAAGCTTGGTGTAATAAGAATTTAGATGTGCATCATTTTAGAGTCTTTGACAGTCTAGCATAGATTCACATACCTTTAAACAAGCGTCATGCTTTAGAAAAACAAAGCCGAACTTGCATATTTGTGGGATATATTGATGGTGTTAAGGGATATTGTCTCATTGATCCAATTTCACTTTAGCTTATTATAGTAAGAAGTCTTTACTTTGAAGAAAGTTCTTTAGACTTTTCTTCTAACATTTCTCATTCTTCTTCCTTAGAAGAATCATATAGTAGTGATGATGATACTCCTACTTCATCTACTCACAGGGATGTTGAGGTAATACCTCCCCAACAGGGTTTAGCAAGACATGTTCCTCCTCCTCCTCCTCCTCCTCCTCCTCCTCCTCCTCCTCACCCATCGATGCCTTTGTGGGCTAGATAGACTTTGGTGGATGTCCCTCTTGTTAGGGATCCATTAGATAGAAGGAAAACACGATCACAAAATGATCTTCCACATTCCTACATTCCCATAGCTTTTGATTCATAGTCTTTTCAAGAAGCCACAAGGATAGTTGAGTGGTATTCATTGATGGAAGAAGAGTATGACTCATTGATTAGGAACAACACTTGGGATCATGTTCTTCTTCCTAAGGGAAGAAAATTAGTATGATGTAGGTGGATATATAGGACTAAGTTTGTAGCAAATGGAAATATTGATAAGTATAAAGCATGATAGTGGCCAAAGGTTTTTCCCATGTAAAACACATTTATTATATAGAAACATTTTCACCTATTGCTAATATGAATTCTATTCACTTGATACTAGCTATTGGTGTAGCTCATGGTTGGGTTGTACATCAAATGGATGTGAAGAGCATATTTATTCATGAGGATATTCATGAGGAGATTTATATGGAGTAGTCACAGGGGTTCGTTCAAGATTCTTCATTGGTATGCTAATTGAAGAAGTCTCTCTATGGTCTAAAACAAGCCCCTAGGGTTTGGTATTTTAAGGTGGAAACATTTCTTCTCTTAGTTGGGTTCTCGAGATGTCACTCAAATTTGAATGTCTACATTCTATGGTAGGAGGATTCACTATTGTAATTGGTATTCTATATTGATGATCTCACTATTATAGGGAGAATAACATCCATCATCAACAATGTTAATACTTCACTTCATGATAGGTTTTCTATGACAGACATGGGATTATTGCATTGTTTTTTTGGGATTCAGATAACACACTTTTCTTCTAAGATTACACTTTCATAACCCAAGTATGCCATGGACTTGTTAGCTTGGTTTTACATGCTTATTATAGGCCTGCACCGACTCCTTTCTTATCTAGAGTTAGACTTAAGGTTCATTGTTCCACTCGATTGATGCCACATTATATCACTAGCTTGTAGGTAGCCTCATCTATCAAACTCATACATGACTTGACATTTCATATGCAGTTGGCATGGTTTCACATTTTAAGTAGACACCACATGAGTTTCATTGGAAAACCACCAAGTTCATTTTGAGCTACATTCAGGGCACTATTAGATACATGATTCCCTATACAACAGGGTTAGGTTTAGACCTGGTAAGATACATAGATTTTGATTGGGATAGTGATTATGATGATCGCAATTCCACTTTTGGTTACAACTTTCACTTCAGATCCAGCCCCATTTGTTGGTAGAGTAAGAAAGAAAATGCTATTGCTCTTTCATCTATAGAGGTAGAGTATCATGACACTACTAATGCCACTAATGAGGCTATTTGGCTTCAAAATATTCTCATTGAGCTTGGTGTTCCATTTTGGAAGTCATCAATCATCTACTGCGATAACTAGAGCACTATCCAGATCTTGAAGAATCTAGTTCATCATCAGAGAATCAAGCACATAGAGATCCATATGCACTATATCAGGGAGATAATTCAAGTGAAGATCATTGATCTTCAATATTATCCTATGGACGAGCAAATTATAGATATTTTCACCAAATCTTTCACTGAGAGAAAGTATCTTCACTTATGATCTCTTTTGGGGGTGTGAGACATCAGTTCTTTAGGGGACATTAGTTCTTCAGGGGGGTCTCCTAGACCTTCATTTTGAAGAGGATTTTCTTTCCTTCAGGTTTTCTCCTTTACTCATATATTTATATAGAGTACCTAATATGGCTACACATTATTGGGACTCTTATCTGCATAGCCCTACCTGAGATTCACTTATGGAGGGGTGTTGGTGCACTTATTTGCTTTATTACATTTACTTGTATTTATTATTTATTATTTTAGTGTACTAATTACTAATTGTAATTAGTTTATTATGTTTATTAATAATTTTCATTAGATAGGATAAGCTTACTTAGCTAGTAGTTAACTTAGACACTTATCTTGTTACAGTGGAGTTTCACTCCACTGTTCAGGGTAAGATAGGATAAGATTATTTAACTAATAGTTAACTTGGGTTGATCATTTACACAAGTTGGACACCTATCTTGTTAGTGTCGAGTTTCACTCCACTATTCATGTAGATAGATATCAGTTGAACTACATGTGTTGTGTGAGTTCTTTGATCTTTATCATGCACGCCTTGCTGTATATAAGCAATGGCTATTTATGTATTCTATATCAGATTAATATTGAATTATCAAAATAATTCATCATATATCGAGTTATTTATTCATTTATGTTATTAACTCAGATATACAATTATTATTTATTACTATTACTATTTTATCATTTATTTATGCTTTTTATTAGATTTATTAGATCCTGTAGCTAATTTTAACAAGGCCTCAGGTCCTCAAGAAGAACTTGTTGTAAAGTGCCATGACTCTCAATATATTAGGAGTTCATATTCCATTTTATTTTGCATTAATGATAAGTAAAACTTAGTCAGGGAGAAACATGTATAAATAACCCTATTGTAATCATTGCGATGATGGTCCTAGAGAATAGATAATAAAACCTTGCCTTGTAATTCATTAAGCATATAATGGGAGATATCAATTTTTACCAAATTATGCTATGAATGATGATATAAACTAAGTGTTGGAAATGGATGTGGTTTAGTTCTTTGTCTTGTTATTGGTATCTTTTTATTTTTTGAGTCACAACTGCTAGATAATAATGGTGATCCTTGTATTAGTGATAGTTACATCTGGGATGAGAAGGATAGTAGTAGTATATCTATGTTATTAAATAATTCTTTAGAGATGCATAAAAAAAGATGAACAAACATAAATTATTGTGTTGTAAAACATTTGGGAATCAGTCTCTCATTGCATGCTTTGAGTGAGTGTGTGAGACTTAACTCTCATTTGATAGGGCCAACATGCTAGCTTGTTGGGAGAAAATTCAGCATTGGAGCTAGAATCAATGAACAAAACCCAACATTTTGCTTCCATTTTTGGGACCTGAAGCACTTGAAGCACAATAATGGGAAAATATTTGAGTGTATTACACTAAAGAATATAAAAGAATGGGTTATTAGTGTTTAAGATAACTTTGTGGTTCTATATCTTGAATCAAACATCTCCGCATGATAGTGGGTAGAGAAGAATCTTTATAGTCCTTTATATGAGACATTATTTTCTAAGGTCCCAATTCTTTTACATGATTGGATAATAGCATATGATCAAGGATGATCTAGAAATCTTGGAAGGATGTAGCCTTGGATGCTTGAATGATGGAAGATTTTAGCATGACTTGGAGTTTTGTGGATGTGAGTAGTTAACTTTTGGTGGAGAGGAGTTCAGAATAGCTATATTTTGGAATACACTATGACTACCTATTAATATCCTAAATAAGCCAAATTCCAATTTCTTTGAGAGTTGAGGGGTCACTATCTTAGGCTTTTTGTGTTTGAGATAAAAAAAAGTTGTTTGTTTATCTCAGGATAGAAACAATACCCATGGAGGGATAAATTCTTCTGTGCATGAGCCATAAATTTGGAAGGGGAGACCAGGGGTTGATTAAATATTGTGGGTCTAACATGGTAGCAAGCTACCAAGCATTATAGAAATAGAAGTATGATAAAGCTTGGTAGAGGATCATGGGAGTTAGCGGTGTGGGAAGAGACCAAGAAACCTCTAGGAGTATTGTGAAGAGCTATAGGGAAGTAGACATGTACAAAGAACCCATCACTTTCAAACCACATTATTTACTACTTCTATCCTATGAAGGAAAAATGAGTTAGACTAAAAGAGTCAAGGAACCAAGCTAAATAAAATAGGCTCCACCATCACAGTGTGTGCTCATGCCCTTGAGTTAGATAGAGTACATATATGAAATTGGGATATAAACACTTTAGAGTCAAAAATGAACTGTAAGGGAGACTAAAACTAGGCCATCTGATGTTCATTCAAAATTTACATTATCTTTTTCTCAAGAGAATTCTATGGCCAACTTGGAATGTCTAGTTGAATTGGTCCTCAAGGCTAGAATATAGGACAAAACTTGGGTAACCAACCCTCTACCACACCTCTTTCTATGGGCACTACTACTAGAGGTGTTAGAGGAGAATTAGGAGAAGGCACAAGCAGAAGTGGAACCCATCCTCATGGAACATGATTTGGATCTTCCCAACAACCACCTACTCAACCACAACCCACTAAAATTTACTATGAGATGATATTGCATTTACCTAAATACCAAAGGGTAGAGAATGCAACTGAACACATCCACAAGTGCGAACTGATTTGGTGAGCATGAGGTATCATGTCTTCTAAAAGAAAGGCTATATAATTTTTAACTATGATTTTGGAGCACATCCATAAATGGTATCAAAAATTTGACCCTGAATAAGTAGTGGTAGACTGAGATCAGCTCAAAGCAGCCTTCCTACAATAATTTGACATTCCTGAGTTTGAGCAACAAAGTATAGCAGCACTAAAAGACATAAAACAAAGACTTAAAGAGAGCATATGTGAGTATGATGCATGATTCAAAACATTGATTTATAAATTATAATTTGAAATAAACCCTACTTAGCATGCATAATGGTTTGTGGGAGGATTATTGTTGCCTTTCCAATGAACCCTGACACAAAGAACCTTCACCAGTGCATGTGAGGCTGTAGATGTTGACCTCTATGCTGAAGTAGTTGGAATCATGGATACTAAGATTAGTCCCTTTATGGAGGCATAGATAGCATCCATGTCATCACAAATTGAAAATTTTATGGAAAGTAATGCACATGAGACACGTAGTGTGGCTGGTGTACCAACTGTAAAACTAAAAGGCATATGAGGAACAACTACCCATGTAAGAACATCCATGCGGTACTAAAGCAAACATGTGAGATCTAAAATGAAGAACATGATGTCTATTATTTTCCTTTTTTCAATGGGATATGAAAAATAAGGTTTCTAAGTATTATAGTATTTGTGATGCCTACACCCATGACACTAATGGCTATCGATTGATCAATGATATCCATGAAGCTTTAACACATTGTACTTTCCAAACCTTAGTTACTAATACCCAAGACAATGGTGGATACCATGGGAAAGGGAGAGGATGAAGACAAGGTGGTGGTTAATTTCCATTGAGAAACTATTATAAATATCATTCTCTAGTCCATTATCAAAGAGATTGCTCATAGTACCTGGCATGTGCATATTACAAAAAGGACCATTGACTGGAAGAGTGTCCTAATCTATATGTGGCTATCACTAAGGAGAAAAATGAAAAGGGTGATGATATGATTTGAATAGATAAACTATAATGGCATGAAAACCTAATCATCCTCATTATTTAACAAGTAAACATTACCACTCATAGTGGGGGACAAACCTAGTTAGCTAATCTAGTGGAAAAGGTACAATAAGAAGAACCATGAGCTAGAAAGTACCTTGATGATCAATAGTAAAAATATGTACTTTAGGATATGATGACACTCATATGATATATCTAAGTTGAGATTCAATATCTCAAAGACAAGGATATAACATAGTGCACTACTATATAAAGAAAAGTTTGACTCCAAACTGTGGCTTGGGATAACTTCTAAAAACTATGTAAGCAAATGCTAGATGCAGACATCATCCCATAACTCATTGCTTGGCTTAAAATTTAATCCTAAATACCACATGAGGTTCACCCTTATATCCTTTGACAAATTTAAGACCATTATTTAAATCATATCCAGTGTTAGGATACTCTTAATTCATCTCTTCCTTTGAAAGATAGAGAAATCTTGGTTAATGCTACCATCAAGAGATGGGTAATCAATGACATTTTAGTGGATACTAGTATAGAATTTAATGTCCTTAGTAAGGATGTTTAGTTTAAAATGTCTAGGTCAACACTAAAACCATCACCTCATGTCTTATTCATGGCTAATAAGACTCTTGCTCACTCGATTGGGGTCCTCAAGAATACCATGGTTGACATACTTGGAGTACCATTCAAAGTAGATTTTGAGGTTCTAGAGTTAGCCAAAGCTAATGATTACCCATCCCTAGTAGGAAGAACTTGGTGCTATGAGAATAATGCCAACCTAAGCATTAAAAAGTACCACATTATCTTTGAGAACATTGATCAGTGCATTGTAATACCACTAGATCAAGCACAAGGACCCCTTTATATAGAACCTGTCAATGTAGATGAAGGCATCAACCATTTATATAATGTCATAGCCTGAAATGATGAGCAAAATGATCTAACCCTAGATGTTATTCTGTGATGGATGGATACATATTCAATTTTTGATACTACAAGTAATGCATATAATTACTAGGTCCATGGTGATTATGATCTCATTAGGAGAGTATATAGCACCATTAAAAACCAAGAGAACCTCCCATGCCCACTCCATAAATGTCACAAGTTTGTTCACCTCATGGGTTTAACAATGAAAGGACCATTGATAGGACCACCACTGGAAAGACTTGATGAAGCCCCATGGTTCCAAGGATAAATGGAGGTGTGTGACTTTATCCAGTGTCTCAAAGAGTTCTATGATACCGAGAATAACCAAATGAGGTCATTATATCACATTTTTGATGTCATGGTTGCTAAGAATACCTCTCATACTAGGATCAAGTGTGATATTCTCTACACCATAGATTTTATCATTATAATAAGGTCAGGGGGATACTTAGTTACAATGGCATGCAAGCCCCTGAACCTCACATCGAATCCTATGAGATAATATGTAAAAATGAGATTACATACCTACCAGAGTACCAATGGGTACATACATTCTATAGAACCTTACACACATGGGCACAAGCCTAGTATATACATAAAGAGTGATACATGAGAATCAGGCTCTATAAATTATTGAAGGAAACCATTACATCATCACTATCCTATTCTTCACCAAGAATGGACTTGTGCCTTACTCTCTAAGTCATGTGTGAAGTGGTACTCAGAGACCCAAGTCCTATGGAAGACCACCTATGAAACATCCATCAAGAACTTGAGGAACATTTAAACTTGTTAAATGAACCTTCAACACCTCTAGCTTGTGCACCTACTCCATTTCCTGATGAAACACATGAATAAATTGGCCTAGGAAAGTAAAAACTCATCTTTCAAGTTGATGAAGGTGAGGGATCTAATTCACTCACCAAACATTTAGATGTTCCTACAAGTACTGGTTCAAAAATAGTTGGGGACACAAGTTATTTAATATACAACCCATATCATGGGCCCATTCAAACTATTCAACATAACTTTGGCATGGAACAAGAGCCAAAGATGGTGACAATTTTAAACTATTGGACTAACATAGAGGTTTCAAAAATTGTTGAGTTGTTGAAAGAATATCAGGATGTATTTCCAAGAAAGTATATAAAAATGAAGGGAGTCCACCCATATCTAGGAAATATTCACATTAAGCTAGTTGACAATGCTCACCCTATGACAAAATGACCATATAGGATGAACCTTAATCTTCAGGTGTGAGTGAAGGAAGATATTGATAGCATGCCCTACACCAGAGTAATTACTCCCATCATTGAATCTAAATGGGTCATCCCCATAGTAATCACTATAAAAAAGGATGGTCATATCCATATCTATGTGGATTACCACATGTTAACTACATCCTTTATGATAGCCTCCTTTCCAATGCCTTTCATAAAGGAAATCTTAGAAGGTGTTATAGGTTACAAAGTATACTCTTTTATGGATAGATTCTTAGGGTACCACCAACTCTAAATAACTGAGGAAGACTAGTCTAAAACAACTTTTGATATAGAATGGGGATCTTTTGCCTATATTATTATGCCTTTTGGGTTGAAAAATGCCCCAATAGTGTTTTCACAGATAGCAGTTGAAGCTTTTAAATATTTCATTCATAAATTCCTCCAAGTCTACATGGATGATTGGATCGTATATGGGTTGGTCATGGACCATTATGCTAATCTCAAACTCATGCTTGATCATTTCCAAGTGTTACAAATTTCCTTAGATTTGAAAAAGTGCCTATTCATGACATCATTTGGCATACTTCTTGGGCATATCATTTGTAAGGAAGGAATCTTGGTGGACCCAACAAAGGTCTCTATGATTCTTCATTTTCTAGTGCCCAAGACTCAACACACGGTGTGCACCTTCCTAGGGTACATAGGTTATTACCAAAAGTTCATTCATGGTTATGCCAAGATTGTCACATCCCTGGAAAAACTTTTAAAGCATAATATGTAGTTCATATGGACCAATGCTTGTAAGGTAGCTTTTGAAACACTCAAAGACAAGTTGGTTACTTCTCTTATCCTACAATTCATTAATTAGATGAAGCCTTTTCATGTCCATGTTGATGCATCTGGCATGGTAGTTGGTGCAATTCTTGCACAACTAGAAGAAGGACATTTATACCACCCAACTTACTTTGTCTGTAGGAAGTTGACACAAATAGAAAGAAACTACACCACCATGGAGTGTGAAGTTTTGCTTATGGTCTACACTTTACAAAAATTTATGTAGTATCTTCTAGCCACTCTATTTACATTTTTTATAGACCATGAAGCCTTGAATTACCTTGTCAATAAACCCATACTACATGGAAGAATTTTCCATTGGATTGTTTTGTTTCAAGAATTCTAATTTTTTATAGTAGTAAACACAGGGAAGACTAATTGTGGACCTAACCATTTATCCCAAATTGACATTGGAGAACCCCCACAAGCCATAGAGGATGATCTTCTAGATGTATAACTCTTTCAATTTTCTTGAGTGCTTGAAGAACTAGAAGATATTACAACATTTCTCAACATTAGTTTTAGGCCAAACTCTCTCACCACATAGGAAAAAAATCAACTTGTAGTCCACATCACACCTTATCAACTCATACCAAAAGATCTTTATAAAATGGATTATGACAAGGTTTTTGACCATTGTTCAGTGCAACATGAGTGCCCTAAGGTGTTCATGAAGGAATTTTCAAAGGACACTATGCTAGAGAAGCTACCATGCATAAGGTGTTACTCACTAGACTTTGGTGGCCAACTCTATTCAAAGATGTTAAGGCATATGCCAGGTAATGTGACATCCACCAGCATGTAGGTAAGCCTAAAAAGAGAGATTATATGCCTTTATGACCCATTCCTTCTCAAGAACCATTCCAAAAATGGGCTATCAATTTTTCCAGACCCATCACTCTAGTAGGATGATGAATGGGTTCTCGACACATCATTGCAATGACTGACTACCTCACACATTGGGATAAAGAAGTGTTGATAAAATAATTCACTAAATCAACTACCATGTGATTCATCTAAGAGAACATTATAACATGGTTTGGATGTCCCCTAAGTTTCACCAGTGATCGAGGTACCCACTTCTTGAATGAGATGATTCATATCTTGTTGGTCGAGTTCATGATTGTGCACCATAAGATGACACCATACCACCCATAGGCCAATATAACTATTGAAGCTTTCAATAAGATCCTTAGTACCAGTTTAACAAAAAATTATAATGTTGGCTAGACTGATTGGGATGATAGGGTGTCATCAATACTTTGGGCCTATCAAACTACCTACAAATGCTTAAACAAAAGCATGTCATTCATTTGGTGTATGGAAAATAAGTAGTGATTCCAATAGAGTTCTTGGTACCATCACTTTGCATTATGTGTTTAGGACAATTAGATGATGAGGCCTCCATGAAATCATGTTTGGATGTATTAATTCAATTAGATGACACCCATTTCCTCACTCACTAGAGACAAGATGTATACAAATGAAAATAGAAGGTATGGCATGATTCACCATATCAAAAAAAAGATTTTTTCTCTAGGCATGAAGGTCTTGTTATACAACTCTAAGTTTGTGTGCTACCCTGGAAATCTCTATATCCATTGGGATGGCCCATTTGTAATACATAGTCTTTGACCTACAGGGGTGTGTTGGCTACAATGCATGGATGGTCAGTTCCTCCCAGGGCACTATAATAGGATTCAAATTCAATCATATTTCACATCAAAATAACTAACTTTTGTAATTAATAAGTCTTATACCATTAAATTAGGATTTCTTACTTTCAATAAAAGCATTGCCTTTGTTGTATGTAACTCTTTCTTTTTTATATTTGTGTTTCTATGTTTTTTGTTTTTATGGAGGAACACAAACCATTTTAGTGTGGGGCAAGAAGTTACATGTAAATTTACAAATAAAAAGTGCATAAGTAAATGGGTGCATAAGATATTTGGGCACACAATTTGTATAGGCATGAAAGTTATTAAGGGTGCAGAAGTTATTAAAGACACTAATAAGCAAGGTTCCCACCATATATTAGAAATTTAAAAAGGGATAGTTATCTTTCACCACCTTGAAAGGGCAAGATCCAACTATCACCCACTTCTAAGAAAGGCACATGAAAGGATGTCCCATTAATGTGATGAGGCAAGAAGAGTTTGAATAGAATGATGGGATAAAACCATTGAAGAATTAAATGCATAATGCAAGGTTTGAAGTATGGTAGCTATTAAAATATTTGCATTTATGACTAGGGGTGATGGGGAGAGGGAAGGAATTAATGAAGGTAAACCCCTTGAAGAGCCTATTAATAATAATGTTAAAGCCATTTCACACTTTACCTTATGATAATTTTCTAAGTGCTAGTACAAAGAACAAGTGATGAACTAATAACCAAAGATCACACCAAGATTGAATCAATCAATTCTTGAGTAGAGTAGAGTTTTTATATTTGGTGAATTCATGAAGGTTTTTACCCAAACAAGAGGAGACCAAATTAGGGGAAATAAGTGAGTTTTTGGAGTGGTAGGTTATAGGTCTATCATTGATGAAGCGTGAAGCTCAAAAGCTAAAGTAAGTTGGTTTGCCACCATGTATTCATTTGGAAACATGGGATGGCCACGTGTCAGTCTTTAGGCTCCATGAAGGGTAATGTAGCCTAATAAAAAGGCCAAGAGACTTGAAAAGCTACCAACTATACCAGAGAAGGAATAAGTAAGTGGAAGAGACTAATTCCCTATTAGAGAAGAGGCTTCAAATAACCAAGAACAAAGATCAAAAAAAGAACATCATGTGGAAGGAGAGGTGATAGAACACATTAAATAAGAAAGGGAAAAGATGGTGAAGAAAGGGAAGGAGGCATATACATTAGTAGCATAGAATGCCGCAACATCTTTACCTCATTCTCTATTGATAAAAGAGATACAATACCCAAAGTCAGTCTTGCATGTAGAGAACTAGGTCTCCAAAGTATCAACTATCACCATATTTGATTATAAACACCACCAAATAGGGAATGAAGTGGAGGTCTAAATTGATTACCATGTCAAGACCACTAATACAAGAAATCAAGTGGTTTATGACTTGTCCATTAAAAACCAACTAGACCAAGCAAGCCCCCTCCAAATTTTTGAATTGACGTATTTTGGGAAACCTAAGGAGGTAGTATAATTCCTCCTTTCATGCATCCATGAGAAATAAATCTACTTCATTAGGTGTAACATGAAGATCACCCTAGAAAGGATCAATAAACTCATGAGACTATAGTGCTGAGGGATGAATGCGTTGGGTGACTTAGTTGATATAGAGGAGATTTAGAGGACTATAATGGTGCTTATATACCAAAAGTAGGGGCATGTGATGCAAATCAATAACTTGCAGGATCTTACCCTTAGATTCTTAGTGTGGATCATTTCTACCAAGATCAGAGGGACTGATCACTAGAAGGAGGTGGACATGGCCCACATATACATTGCTCACCAAGTCTCATAGGGACTAAAGTACAAATGGGAATTGTACTTTGTCCACAAATTAACCAAGAATTAAGAGAGGGCCCATAAGATGTCCAATTATAGGTTTCACTAGGGAGAAATCCTCTTACTACTAGTCTTTGATGAAATCAGGGTGTTAGATTATAGTTTAGGTTCATTAAAGTGGGTGTACCCTCCCACTCACAAGTCCCTTACTAAGCACTTTAAAGCATTCACTTGTCCCTACCATATCACCCCTTCATACAAGGTAAATATGAGGTATTGGTTTGATGGGATGAATGCAACTTTTATGAATGAGAAGCACATTCCAAAGGACTTACCCCCTTGGCCAAAAATCAAACACAATTTGTTGTAAAGCAACATCAATCCCTTGTGTGCATCTACATGGATCCATCAGGAGAGCTTTTAACATGGCTCAAGCTGCCATATGCCTTATTTTCATGATACTTTATAGACTTCATTAATTTGATATATGATGTGTAGCCAATCATTTTGTAGGCAAAAATGATTGACAAAGAGTGCCACACCCTCTAAAAAATGTGTGTATATCTAGGCAATAAGGCCTATGTGGAGAGGTCAAAGATAGACTTAACCGACATCAAGGTTAAGGATATTTTGGTTGGGGAGTAAGTTCATAAATTATTTTATATATTATGCCCCCACCAGTACCCTCAAGACAAAGAACCCAAAGAAAGGCTCCCCCAAGCACCACATTTATGGAGGAAATGACTAGAGCAGAGCATAAGTTTAAGTGGGTAGTAGGCCCCATAAAAGAGGTAAAAGATGATAGAGGTGCATCCCTTTAGATGCCTTGCTTATTTCCCCTCTATTCCTTGTCTACCTCCACCTCACCCTTCACCTTCACTACCTCATCCATCTCTATCCCCTCCTCATACTTCATCTCCTCCTACCTCACCATGCCCTACTCTTTCCACTCCTCCCGACTCACCTATTCCTAGCCCTTTATCTCCTCATCCCACTCTCCCACCTTCTCCACCTCCACTTCTACCTTCTCTCCCACCATCTTTGAGGACTACCATAGGGTCTACCCCATAATAGCTTCCAAGGTGAGTGCCCTAATAAGAGTCCCCTCAAGTATAGATCCATACTTTGAGATCGAACTCTAAAAAGACTCCATCCCAAATATAGGAGGCCCCATCCAATGATACCCAAATTGATATTTATGGATTAGGAGATAGTGATATGGCCATAGGAAACCATTGAGAGGTTGAGATTGAATGAGACCCAAACAAGGAAAAAGGCCCAGTCAAAGAAGAAGAGTAGGAATAAAGAGAGCTGACCACTATGCATGAACATTACCAATTCAATGTAGAAGACAAGGACCTCTACCTTTAGCTTCACTTCCACCCCTGAGATGTGAATCTAGACACCAAGAAGCAAACATTCTTACTTTTAGATATGTATAGTGAGGAGCCCAAGTTTGACCTCCCATTGGATAGCATTTCTCTAGGCCAGATGCTTTAGGACTACCAGACCTAATGAGGGTTGATATGTAAAGGTTCACCCCAATCATGATAAGTGAAACATTTTTGAAATTGGGCATGGAAATAATGCACTAAAACATTTTTATATTTTTATGGGTTCACGGTGGGGAGAAAACATGCCAAGGTAGCATACATGTATAATAAAGCACTTACAAAAAATTAAGCACTCATTGAAGAAGTGGCCTCCTTGAAATAAAAGATCCAAGAGGCTACTGAGGTAAAATTAAGGGTTTTAAACCTTTGTAAAAAAAAAATTAAATATGATCTGACACTTATAGATGGTGTACCTCTAGATGGGGATGTCATTGGAAAATTAGAGACCTTGGTCAAACTGTTACTCAATAAATGTAAGGAGCGACCCACATTAAGAGATGAGGGAAAATAAGTTGAATATTTGACCATGATAGTTGACATATACAAGCACACCTTGGAGAGAATCATGGAAGTTATCCCCATTTAGGATGGTATTTTTACATGCCTAGCATGCCTAAATAAAGTTTTGGAGGCTCGACTTCATGATGAAGAGGTCCTGAGGCAGCAAGTGGCAGATGCTACCCTTTTAATAAAATACCATGATGAGTATGTGAAGTCATTTAAGGATGTAAAAATAATAGAGGATGCCATTAATAACCATTTTTAGTAATTAAATGCAAGTTTTGTCACTCTCCAAGGACAGGTTAATAAGGAGGTCTCTCCATTAGAAGACATCCAGAAAGAAGCTAGTGAAGCTCTGGATGAATAGGTTAATAAGATTGAGACTCCAACCCAACCTAAGGAGTTAAAAGACTCAAAAGAGGCCATCAAAGGAATAACTACCAAAGTCTTCGAAGCATTATCCCATTAGGATGGTCTGAAGAAGAAACTCAAGCAAAAGGGGCCTAGATTTTTGGAAGATGCTAGCACAACTTAGTCCAAGATGGAATAAGTAATAGTGTGGGGTGATGTTAGCCCCTAAATTTTTACTAAGTACTATCCCATTTTTTGCATGTGGGACTAACATGGTGTAGAAGGATCATTACCCCATTTTGGTACAAGACTGACATGGTGTAAAAGGACCATGGTACGTACTTGATAGGCATAGAACCATCATGACACATGACTTGATAGGTGTGAGAGGATAATGGCATAGGATAACCAATGTGAGAGGACCCATTTAAAAGAAAACATCATGAGGAACTAGAGAACATAAGACTCAAAATGAAAGTGGAAGACTAGGGAAGCACGTGGGAAGTGGATTGCATGGGAAGTGGGAGCAATTAAAATAATGATTCATATGGGACACTTTGAATATTTTTCTGGGAGGTTTTTTACCATCCGACCAATAATGAAACACATGACCACTAGTATATAGCATAGAGCAAGGATCTAGGGGCACAGGGCCATGGGTCCTTAGGAAGAACTTGTTGTAAAGTGCCATGATTCTCAATCTGTTAGGAGTCTGTGTGCCATTTGATTTTGCATTAATGATAATTAATTCTTGGTTAGGGATAAACATGTATAAATAACCTTGTTTTAATCATTTTTGATGATTGTTTTAAAGAATAGATAATAGAGCCTTGCCTTGTAATTCACTAAGCATATAATGGGAGATATCAATTTTTACCAAATTGTGTTATGAATGATGAAATAATCTAAGTGTTGTAAATGGAAATGGTTTAGTTCTTTGTATTTATATTTGTATCTTTTTCTTTTCCGAGTCAAAATTATTAGATAATAATGGTGATCATTGTATTAGTGATAGTTACATCTAGGATGAGAAGGATAGTAGTAGTATATCTATGTTATTAAATAATTCCTTAGAGATGCATAATTGAAGATGAACATACACTAATGTGTTGTGAAACCTTTGGGAATTAGTCTTTTTATACGTGTTTTGAGTGAGTACATGAGACTTAACTCTTGTGTGATAGGGCTAGTGTGTTAGCTTATTGGGAAAAACTTTAGTGCCGAAGCTAGAATCAATGAACAAAACCCAAAATTGAATAAATCGATATGATATTATAGGAATGATTCATCCTCCCATGTTACAAACTCATTTGTAAAACTCTTGGACACTTGATAAAATACTTCTTAATCTCCTTAGTTCAAAATTATTTAGTATATGTCTAAAAGATACTCCTAGATTCTAAAATGAATCTACCTTCCTCATCCAACTCTAGTAACTTAGTATACGTGAATAATTACTATCCAATTGCATTATTTAAGTGAGTATACATGAAATAATAGATGTATTCATGTAGAATAAGGTAGCTCCATATTGTCTGTGACACTACCAATTTTCTATAAGATTTGATAAGGGCCATAATACTTATGATAAAAAAAATTATCCTTTTTTTGTTGCTTCAAGAAAAAATTATTCTATGGATATAAGTGTATAAAGACCTAATCACCCACTGAAAAATGACTCTCATTATTGTGTTGACTTACTTGTTTCTTCATTCAATTATATGAAATTACGAAATTATCTCTTAGACTATCTAGTACCTTCTGCTAGTTTTTAAGATGTTCCTCAACATCTCAAATCCTTTATTGAACCCTTAAGGATGAGGTGATGGATATGGTTTGATACACATATAGTGACACAACTTGATACATTTTGGAATATGTATGGCAGTGTTATACCACCATTATTTTAATTGAAATTAATGAACCCATCTTTCCTATTCATTTAATGCAAAGCAACATAGATAACCCTATAAACATTTTTTGACTACATGTATTTTTGCATGAGAATAATGATGATATGATTAGATATGAACCAAATAAGTACCTGAACATGAAAACAAATAATTTCCAAATAATTGATAAATATAAGACTATGATCACTTACTATAATCTTTTGTATACCATGTATCTTTTGAATTGTATCTTGAAAATCATATGCTATTATACTAGATTTATATGTCTACTTTGTGAGCTTAGCCAAAATTAACATGACAAAATTTTTACCCTCATACCTTTGAAAACTAGTTAAAAAATCCATGGAAACCTCCTCCAACCTTTGACTAAGAATAGATAAGGGTTTTAGAAGACCTGGTGTCGTAATAGACTATCCCTTATTTTGATAACACACAATGCATGTTGCCACTATATATCCCCCTTGATTCCTTCCCAAAATAAATTTTGCTTAATTCTATGATAGGTTTTTTAAAAACTTGAATGCCCCCTACAAAGATGCATGAATATCTGTAAAGATATTGTGTTTGAGGGTAGAATCATTACATAGGTAAAATCTATAATTATAGCATAATGCATTCCATTTCCACTTAAATTTTTATTAGACACTTTAATCTTGATGGAATTTTTAAATCAAAACATATGTACCAATTTTTTTTCCCCATTTTGATCTTGTTTCATCCACCTAATATGCCTATCATATGGACATTACACATAAAAATGCCTATATGGATTCATCTATACTAGATAGTGCACGTATGAATACATTATCCTTTCCTTTCTTGTATATGATTTCAAAGTGATATCCCCAACATTTTTTTCACCCATTTTAATTTTAATTTTTATGTTGAACTTTATTCTAACAATTATTTAAGACTCTTATGATAATTTTTAACTCAAAATGTATATCCATCAGATAAGGTCTCCATTATTTGACTGTAAGAAGAATATCCATCATCTCCTTCTCATACATACGATTTATCAAATTAACACTTTTGAGATGATGACTCTCAAATACAATGGGTTTCCACTCCTACATGAGTATATCTCCCATTCCATATCCTGATGTATCACATTCAATATTGAAGGTCTTTAAAAAATATGGGGTAGCCAAAACTAGAGTGGAACACATGGCCTCCTTTAGTTTCTCAAATGCCTTGGTGGTAGGTTCGTTCTGATGAAATAAGTCCTTCTTCAACAAATTTCTAAGTGGTGTTACTATGTTTCCATTATTTTTTCACAAATCAACAATAGTAACCTGACACCCCTAAAAAAATTCAAATGCTCTTGAGGGTTTTGGGAACTTTCCATTCTATCAGGGGTTTGATCTTGTGGGGGTCTACTTTGATTCCTTCATGTGACAAAATATAACCCAATACTACATATCATGTACTAAAAAAGTATACTTGGAAGGCTTGGCATAAATTTGATGCTATTAAATAACTATCAATACCTGATTCACATGTTGCAAGTGTTATTCCCATGTCTTGTTTTATATTATTATATCATCAAAAAATAATGAGATAAATTTCCACAAAAATGCATAAAGTTAGTGTTCATCAAACTCTATAATGTAGATGGTGTATTTGTGAGAACAAAATGCATTACCAAAAATCATAATGGCCTTCATGATTTTGTAAATCTATCTTATGTATATCCTCATATTTGATCTGAGTTTTATGTTACCATGAATGAAGATCCAATTTTTTAAATTAGATAACACCATGTAATTCATCTAGTAAATCATCAATTACTAAAATAGGGAACTTATATTTGATGGTGTACTTACTTATTTTTATATATTTTTTTTGCATCCTCTAGGTATCATCCTTGTTGTGCACCACTACCATAAGGGATGAATATGCACTTTGGCTATGATTTATAATAACAACCTTTAACATTTATTATACTATCTTTTCAATATCACTGTTCTACGTATATGGGTACTTGTATGGTCTGGTATTTGGAAATTGACTCCCTAGTACTAATTTATTGGCATGGTCATGTTCCCTTTGCGTTGGTATCCTTTTTGCCATTACTCTAAAAATAATAATGTGTTCATCAATAATATTTTATAAATAAAATATTGTTTATGGATCGACATCTTCTCTTAACAAAACCATGGTTTCTTTTATTCAACCCTTTGACATAATCTTTTAATTTCAGACTTGTTTGGGTATGCCTTATATACCTACCCCTCAAGTTTTGGTCTAAATATTGACTCACAATGATTGGTAAGTCATTGGTTGAGATGATGGGAGTGACTGGATCCACCATGTGGTATCTTCATACCACATATGCTAGAATCTTAGTTTGGATGGACATGTCCTCAGAACTACCTGCAACCATTAATTTGAAAGATCAAAATTTTAGTTAGACTCAAACTATTGGCTATGAATGGCTTATCTTTATATGTAAAATATATTTCACTATAGGGTACATGGTTAGTGCATGTAAATTTAATAGAAATAATATGGGTACCTCTTGGTGGAAGGATGCCCTTCTTAATCATCTCATGGTGGAAGCCATTAATGTTATTGATTGCAAAGATGAGGATACAATTTTAGATCTTCAAAGGTATGATTACCATGAAGAATTTAAATATGGAGAAGAGGAGCAAGGAATGTAATCTTCAGAGAACTTAGATGAAAGGAAATATGAGCTAGTAGAAGCATTGTTAGATGACATTTTAGATTCAATTGAGGGTTTAAATAATTATAAACCAATGGATTCTTTGGAAGTCCTGATCCCCATATATTCAGAACCAGGGGAAGGTTAAGATTGGATTGTGGTGCACATAAAAAAAAGGAGGAAAGAAGGGGGTGGAACCACTTAATATGACCCTAAGGTCCCAAAAATAAAGTTTATAAGGGTCTATTTTTCTGAGTGTCTCATGAGGGGCTATAGCATTATCACAACACAATCACAACATATATGTAGTTGGTCTCAATATTTGCTAGAAGAGGAGCTTCATTGGGATTTCATTATTTTATCTATATCTAATTTTTAAAAGGGTAGAGTCTGTGAATAAGGAATCCAAGTGGGGAGATTAGTATTGTGTTAGTAAGATAAAATTCAAATCTAAATAAACACACTAAACACTAACACCTCTAGCCTAGACACTAGGGAGAGTATACATAACAAGCATGCATATGAAACAAAACTAAAGCATATAATAAATCCTTATTCTACCTTATTTTTAGCTCAAAATGGCCTTTATAAATGGTTTTCTTGGCCTGTGCATCAAGAAATCTTCATCAATAGAGCTTTGTTGGGTTCACCTTTCCTTAACACCTTGGTTTGACTACTTGGCTCATGAATTTGGCATGGTAACATTACATACAAGGCTTCTTTGCATCTATTTATGTATTATAACATTACACCAAGATGACTTAAACATCAATGGATATGGCCTTGTATTTATATCCAAGGTGAGTTAAGGTTGAGTTAAGCCTAACTCTAGTTGAGTTAAAATTTGTCATGCAATTATAATTTTCATTACTAGTCATAGTTCTCAAATTAGATATTTTGGGATATTTTGAAAACTCATAAAGGTAATAATGAAAGGATTGATATTTTTTTTTTGAATTTCCATTTTAAGACATTGATTAATTTCAAATGGATAATTAAACTAAACTTTTAATTTTGTTTAATTAATTAATTGATTTTGATTAGCCTTTTTGCTCTTTTAAGATTTGATTAAGTGCCCCATTCAACAGGTCCATATGCTAAATTGGCATTTATTATGTCTCAAGGTGATTGGGGGTGAATCCATGAGAGGTAAATATGCCTCAACATGATTATGAACATTGATGAATGAGGCATGACCAAAATTAGGACATTTAGTGATTCATAGGCTTAATTTGCAATGGTTGGTAAGAATCAATCTAAAGTTAGATTAGAATCTAGTTGTGGCCAAAATTGGGTGTCTAAAGAGTCCCTTTTTAAGAACTCTCTTTACCCATAGTAAAAAAAATATTTTGTAGATCAAGTTGTGTAGACATATTTGTTTGTTGTACTTTTAGGTAAAATAGTTGTGCTATAAACCCATGTAGCCCCTTTTTTAGGATCTTTTCCATCTGAAGAGAACCAAAAAAGTGTTTATACTTTTCGCATGATCCTTAAATTTCAAATCTCCCATATTTAAAATGAAAATGCATGAATAACTCTTAGAAATCCATTTATATCATGCCAAGGTTGTGATTCATTAGACTCCAAAAATTATGTCACCCCCACCAATGGGAATAATAAATATATGATAATTTAGCATATAATATCCTATAGAAATTTTAATACTATAGAATTTACCTAAACCACTAATTGTGCCACCATCTACAATACTGGCCTAAAATTATAGAGTTGGATAAACAAATTCATTGTAGCTAAATTATTATTGATGAAGTTATGTTTATTCCTTAAATCAATAAATATTATCACTTTCTATTAGTTATATGAAACCCAAAACCTTGAGGATGTTTGGAGAGCTGATACGTGAAAGTACATGTCATGAAATAGTTAGATGGGAAACTTCCTATTCTTCCTCTAACTTCTCTTCACCCTCACCTAATACTTCATCATCATTGACCCTTTCGATGTAGAGAAATTTATTCTCAATACAATTATGTCTTTTTATATATTTGCTATCACATTTGAAACATAATAATTTTTCTCATTTCTCTTCAATTTGTTGAAGAGTCAATCTAATAGACTAAAGGAATGATTTTGTTTGGGTAATGCACTCTCTACTATTAGTGAAATCCCATTATTTGACTATATCACTTTCCTCTACCCTATGTGAAAATACCATGAACTCTTATATTGAACTTGGATAAAACATGTGAACATCAAGTTGGATGTTATCCTTGATCCCACTTAAGAATAGGTCATTCATTTTGTCTTATATGATGTCATCCATGTGTAAAGACAAAATCTAGAATTACTAAATATAATTCTTGATAGTCTTGAATTACATTAATATTACTAGTTAATTGAAATAGTTTCTTGCAACATTATTATGGTAGTGTATTTTCATCTCATCAGTTAAAATTGACTAGATAATAGTGAGGCCCTTATTTTTATTTTGATTGCATAACCATCTATACCAAATGAACTGCTTTGGTTCAAAATAGAGAGATGTCATGAAAAAAAATTGAGAACATGGAGTTTTATGTAGATAAAAAAAAATTTCCATTTTATTGATCCAGGTGACCAAATCCTTACCATCAAACTTGTGAACTTCCACTTTTGGTATCATGTTCCTTGAACTAGTATTTAATTTTTTATTGTTATACTTAGGAGAACCTAGGTGGACCAGTTGAGAATTACTAGGAACTAGCTTGCCAAAAAATGATCCAAGAGAGTTTTTAATTTCCCAAACATGATTATCAACTATAATTTAATTACATCCACATCCCATTTGACCAAATTTAGATATTCATTTTTCACCATTTTTTACACATTTGTGTGGGGATAGGTGACCAAACCAAAAACCCTTGATTTAGATGTTTCAAAATCTAGGTCCTCCTTGTTAAGTGTCTTTCTTGAAGTGTCTTGACATTTTATATGGCCTTAAGTGTTTGGATTGGCCATACATGAAATCTAGGTTTTAGGGTTCAAGAATTTAGTGTGGAGGGTTTTGAGGTCAAAAATATATAAATAAAGCTTATATTTTTATGATCATCTCACTAAGATGAATCCAATGACTATTAATTTGCACACAATGTTGAAAAAAAAAATTGCATAATTTTTATTTTTTTAATAAAAAATTAAAAAAATATTTTTTTGATTGAAAAAATCCTTCATGGATCGTAAGTTATTTATTTCAATCCTTATACTCCCAAATGCTGGATATAAAAATTAAATCTTATGTTGTAAAACCTTGCTTGAATCTAAGATCTAATGCCATTTGTAATGAAATTACTTATATAGATCAAAGAAGTTCACAAAAATGGATATAATTGTAAACACCATGAGCAGATTAATAGTAATATAGCACAATAATGAGAATTAAATAAGCCAATCCGCAATAGTATTGATAGCATAGCATAATACTTGACAAATAAGACTTATCCACTTCAAAGGGAAAACCTCCATAGACATGAAATAACAATAAAGTTATTAATATGATCCTCAAGATATAATGACTACCTCCCATATATACCCTGATTATACCATGGTTACTCCATAGGCTAGCTCTATTAACAATATGAGAACATAGATAAATGTTACAAGATAAGCTAAAAGGTGATGTAGGCCACAAATTAGCCACACATATACCTAGACACACTATAGGTTAAGGACATAGTACATGTTGAACTATTAATATTTTAAATTATTACATGGATTAAATACTAACTATTGAGTGTCCTCAATAACTTTCTGATGTAATGGATGTTGAAGTAGTATTTATCTAAGAAATTCAACTACTCTCATATGAATTGTCTGCATATAATTAACTTAAGTAGGATGTATAATTCACTACATGGAATGATCCTAAATAGGTGGAATAACTAAATGTGTGGAATGATCCTAAATAAATTTAGGATTTGATTCTATATAATTAACTTGAATAAGTGTAACAACCAATTTCAATGGTGGCAAGGTTAGATTAGGAAATTATTGTGGCTAAAAAGTGTACTTGTATGGAATACTTGGAACTCTAACCATTTGAATAACATGTATATACTTGTAAAATACATGCACTAAATATGGTATTGTGTGGATATTTTTTTATCGAAGGGTAGCCCAACAACATGTTAAATTCTCTTGTGCTTGGTAATACTAGGAATGTTGTAAAACCTACATGGCCTACCTGAAGTAGTAGCATAATGTTTCTTAGTGGATTTTATCTCTTTCTATAAAATTGATGGACTATATTTATTATTTATATCAAATCTTCTTATGTTTAAAAAATATTATGTAAAATTTTTAATGTATAGTCATTTCCACTTAAACTAATGTCTATTATGACACTATGAATAGACTATGAGTCAACATACGCTTGTAAAAAAATGAATTGAAATTAGAATCATCCTCCATAATATCACTATTGTTTAACCTTAAATTTAGATAAAGGGGTGTCTAGGGTTAAGGGGTATTAGATTATATTTTACACATGTATGGTGAACTAATCTAATGAGTAGGCCAATTAATAGAAACTTAGATAAATATTATTCTAAAGTTATACAATTGAGATTGCTAAAAATAGTAAACTTTAGCTATTCATAGATAATTAAATAAAAGAGAATAATCGATACTTAGTTGGTTTATTGTGTTCATGCAAGTATGACATAGAATAGGTTGGAAGTGCACTAGATAGTAATCCTATAATAGTCATCATATTCTAGGAATATCCTTTATGTGGATTCAAATGCTTGTGTCAAATTTGGTTAGTTGCATTGACATAGGTATTTCACTAAGACATAGGTGTTTGATATAAAATATTGATTAGATATAGATGTGACAAATTGGATCATTCTATGCTTTGTGTCACCTTTCATCTAATGTATTTATATTTTATGCATATGTTGTCTCTCTTTGTCAAATGATCAAAACCCTAGCTTCCTCACCCTTAGAGTGATTATGGGGAAAATAAGTTAGTGGGCTCATAGTGTTGAGCTACCCCAAGGACCCCTCTATCAATGGGTGATTCCTAAATAGCCAATACTCCAAATATGTCCTCATACTTATGTAGTACTAAATTATGTATTAGCTTCTATGTTTATCAAGATATAATGTGTGATAAGCAATGGCATGCAGTAACCTATCTTGTGACTTGGGAAATATGGCTCATATACTACTCTTTGAATGCTTAAAACTTATGGAAGTATTTCACCTATGATTGATATGTAAAGACAGATGAATGGGATGTTTTTACTCACTTGAATACTCAATTGAATGGTCCTTAATAGCTTTTTATGTGACTTCTAGGTGTTGATAAGTTCCAAATGATTGAGAATTGATATATTATATATACTTTGAAAATATTTTTCACTAAATCACTTTGATCAACCTTTATGATATGTTTCATTTGAAAATTGGATGACTTTATGGTGTTAGACACTTTGTAATAAAGTTGGACACTTGTGTCAGTGCCTGTGTCTGTTTAGGACACAAGTGTCTAAGAAACTAGAAAATAGGTACAAGTCCAAAAATAATAGTGATGGATAATAATCAATTTTTAGATATATTTACATAGTATATAAGGCCTTATAATTATAATAGTAATGGTTAGACTAAAGGATAATAAATTTAGGCATAAATAGATAGTCAATGTGAGCCTTTTGGTAGCAAGTATGTTTATAACTAAAATGTATAACCATGATAGATATTTGTGAAATGTACAACACTAGATTAATACATAAATAAAAGTTTAGTATCTATATCCCCCTTTAATATAATAATGGCATTGATAGTTCAAATAAAATAAATGCATACTCATGTTTGTATAACACACCTTGAATTTGTGTGAGCCCAACTTGAGTGCTTTGTTGGTGACTGACTTGAAACCAAGATGATGTTACAGTATATAATCAATGCATGAAATCTGAAATTGAAATAATTTGAAATGCTTGAATGTAGAAATAGCAAGGTTAGGAGTACACATGTGTGTTGATACAACCATCTTGCCTTTTGTCAATTTGATTTGAAAGGATGACTCATTATGAAGCATTGAATATGAGATTAGGACAAATATGAATCTAAAAATAAATATATAAAGATATTGGAGGACACAAGCCCCGAAATTTTATGTAAAGGTGAGTTTCAACACATCCATTAAGCTTATTTCATCTCAATCATGAAACCCAAATTTGTGTATTATCTAATCAGTGTGAGCAAATTATTCAACTCACTATATATATGGTGGGGGTGGATGATTTAATCAAATCCAACCTATAAATCTATTTAATTTATATGATTTTATCAAGTCTAACTTATAAGCTTGGTAAGATTGAGGAATTCTTATCAACTCAACCTTCTAAAAGTGAATAACCTACTACAATATATTGGCTCAATAATAGTCCTTAAAAGTCCAATCTGGATATAGAAGTAGTCCATAAAAGTATTTGAAAATTATAAATGATTTTATTTTTAAATTGTAGGTTCCTTTTGCATGGAATATGCACCTCATATGTGTCTCACACTGAAACTTGGGTATAGTAATAGTATCAATGTATAGAATGATGACATAAATGTGTATTTGAATCATAGAACTTTGAAATCTAGTGAATATAGAATATGTACAATTATGGATAACATGTTTCCATAACATGTCTCCACTATAATCTAGAGAGTCTGAGAATTAGTATAAATGTGGAGAACATGTTTCCATAACATGCCCCCACTATAATCTAAAGAATATGATAAAGTGTACAAGTCATGACTCTATGACACCCCCACTATAATCTAAAGAATATGATAAAGTGTACAAGTCATGACTCTATGACATGCCCCCCTAATATACCCCCTATTTGAGGTGAGGGAAAGTATAATCTAGTAGTTACCTTACCTAAAAAGGATAAGATAACCATATAAGTTATGCATGGATCATGTGACATATATGAGTAACATGTTTAGGTAGATATATCAATGAGGTACACAGTATGTGATCACATCAAATCCTAAGATGCATGATGTAGATCATGGCAGCATCTATAGAATAACAATACAAGCTCAGTAAGAAATCACACACAAGAGCAATCAAAAGTAAATAAATAGGAAATGGTCCAAGGAGACATCATATAAGTATCATGTTCAAATACTTCATAATCAAAGGGACATGCCTTAGTCAAATGTCTACAACATAAAATGACATATTCAAATATCCACATATAACAAATGATGACATATTCAAATGTCAAAATAGGCAAGCATGGTATAGGAGCTAAATTCAATGTATCATATTCAAATGCTCAAAATAAGCAATACAATGCCAGATAATAAAAAGGAAGGAGAATAAGAAACAAACATGAACATATCATATGAGTTCCTAAACATATGTGTTTACAAGTAATGTGAAGTGCATAACATATTAAGGACATTATGAAAGTTATAATCATGGATAGAGGCATGCGTAAGTATATATAATCTCAAACATGATAATGGAGAGTGATCTTAGAATAATGTAACCTAGTTTTATCATGATCAAATAAGCATATGCCCCCAACATACTTAGGACGTGAGTGGAGGGTAATCTTGACATCTCTATGTGTATATATCATGTACCTAGGTATGCCTATATCACACTCCAATGAAGTGTGAAACACATGTCTATTGAAATGAATGATATGTTATCTACTAACATGGAGAAAAAAACATATGTATAAGAAATAGTACAACTAGGAACATGTTGAAACATTTTGGTATTTGTGGATTGTTGGATTTTTATGAGTTTTGATTTTTTTCCTTTTTTTGGTATATATTATGTTTTCAACCTTAGGTTGGATCCTTTTCATTGTTTGTAACATGGTTAGGTGGGTAAAAATGGTGTGTGTCATGTTCTTCCTCATGATTTATATATGGATAATTCTTCCCTCATGAGAAAATGATATACCTTGCTGATTTTCGTCAATTTTTGCTTCCATTTGGTATAACCAAAGGGCTTTTACTGTGAATGCATATTAATATTTTTGAAGAATATTTTTTCTAATACCCATGGTGGTTAATAAATCTATGCCATAAATGTTTAAGCCTAAACTATTATCAACTAACACTCTTTTGATTCCCTTGTGAAGCACCCTCAATTATATAAGGCAAATATTTATGAATAATATCTTTTGATGGTAAATATTGTGGCTCAAATGCAATAATATTTGCATCATTTTTTATATTTTTCATAATATCTACAAAATAGATTGGTTCAATATCACTTATACTTTGGTGTCAAATAATGCTTCATATAAAATATCCTTGTAAGATAGTAGATTGCTTTAGCAGTTCGAGGATTAAAATTTTATCATGTGTGTTGCTTAATTGGTCAATAAGATCATATCCTTTTGATTTGATGATAATTTTTAGGCTTAGGAGGAACATGGTGTGTAGTAACATGATATGGGATAGGTTAAACACCTTTACCTTTTCAAGTTGTGACAACATGAACCACATAATCTAATATAATCTATGGGAGAATATTGGGTGTGGGATGGTAGGTATAATTTTAATAAGATCTAAGTGGAACAAAGGCATGGTAGCATGTATGTTGGAATTTGGATACTAGATCTATAACATTATAAAAGAGGTTGTATTAATAACTTTGATTCTTATCCTTTCTTAGGTTTTTGGTTAATTTAGCCACGTAAGAAGCATGAAAAATAAAGGCTACTATGAAATATTAGAAAATAAAGTGAATGATATATGCATACATGATTAATTCCTTTTTAAAATAAATAAAAATCCAATTTTAAAATATTTGGTAGTTTAGAAATCAGAAATCAAAGAAAAATAGGAAACCCTATATCAATCTAGGGTTTTGAGACCAAAGGTTAGGTTCACCAAACGTTCAAGCCTATATTTATATAAAGGAGTATCTAGGGTTAAGGGGTATTAGATTATATTTTACACAAGTATGGTGAACTGATATAATGAGTAGGACAATTAATATAAACTTAGATAAATAATATTATGAAGTTATACAATTGAGATTACTAAAAATGGTGAAGTACAACTATTGATAGATATTACAATAAAAAGAAACAATTAATACTTAGATGGTTTACTGTGCTCATATAGGTCTGATCTAAAACAAGCTAGAAGTGGAATATAAGGTGATCTTTGAACATTTATCATATTCTTAGAATATCCTTTATATGGCTTTGGATGCTTGCATCAAATCTAGATGTTTGTATCAACACAAGTGTCTGATAGGAAATATTGAATATATATGAATGTGACAATATGGAGCTTTTTAGGTTATTTATCAACTTTATTATGGTGTAATTAGATCATGTGCATAGGTTGTCACTCTTTGTCAAATGATCAAAATCCTAGCTTCCTCACCTTTGGAGTGACTAGGAAAATTGAGTTAGTGGGCTCATGATATTGAGTTACCCTAAGGACCCCTCTATCAATGGGCACTTCCTACATATCTAATACTCTAAAGAGGGCCTCAGACTTATGTAGTTCTCCCCTACATGTTGGGTCAGTGTGTGTTGATGTATCATTTGGCACAATAATGCCAATGTTGAGAATGTAGGAGTTGTGAAGCTCGTTAAACCTCTACTAAAAGGAGTCCTACATAGGGGGGTATCCCCAAGTTATATATCTACTAGGTCACATTGCACTGATCTTCACTTAAGTGTACATTATGATAGTTTCAATTAAGGGGCCTATTGGTGTGAAAGCTAAGACTAAAATTTAACAATGTTTTGATTCTTTAATTAATTAGATAGGAATTACAACTTCATGATTTAGTTAACTGGGTTCTAAAAAGATATTGAAAATAGTGAAGCATGCACATACATTTGCCTGCATACAAAGTTAGGGTTTTATATGAAAATAGTTTAAAATACTAACTTTAATTGTTCATTCCCAAGCATTTTTCATTCAACATTGTGATAATAAAATGATAATTAAATAAAGCAAGCAATCAAGATAAATGACTTAAAATAGATTGCTATTTAATGAAACCCTAGTTTAACAAACTTGATAATAAAATGCAAAAAAGAAGGGGGAAAGAGAGATAAAGCATGTTATTTTGAATTAAAATTTATCTATTTTTATTACAAGCATCCATGAAACTAAACCCTCACCTAGCCAACATATACATAACCATCAATGGAGCTAGTGCAAGAGTATGAGGAAGGAGAAAATAAGAAAATAATAAAACACCACCACCATTCACATGCATAGGTAATGCTTAAAAAATATTCATAGCTTCTATTAAGTAGGATAATGTCTTCAAATGGCATAATTTTTGAATGTAATTACAAATGATTTTATAAAAAAATTCCAGCACAACAACAAGGTTACAAAAGAGGGATAGGATAAAACCAAAGTGGCTAACTCTATATGTTTTAGAGAAACAAATAGCCAAACCCTAGAAAAGATAGGGTTATTTCTGTTTATAGACATCCATCATTTTATTTCCCACTCAAACACTTATTCACTTTTCTAATCCCACCACTTTGCCTTTTTGCTCCATTTTACCCTGCAAAAAGACAAAAAAAACAAGTTAAAGTTTGCAATTAAAAGCTTCCTAAGCAAAGTATAAACTTAAAACATTAAAATATCAAGGAACATGAGGAAATTATGTAAATTTAATGCATTGAAATGTTTGTGTTAGATTCAACTTTCCAACAACACTAATGATTCTAAAAATGGGTTTACAAAGACAAAGTTATGACCCCTGAAGCGACAAGTGGTTTAAAACAACACTTGGAAGACCTGCTTGGATTCAAGTATATCAAAAATTTAGTTAGGATCAAGTTTTGACTTAGGTCAAATTTGATGAAATTAGGGTTACCTGATGTGACTAGGCTAGAATGAGCTTTTTGACAGTGCAAAGGTTTGGGAAATTGACTCCCAGGGTGAAAGTTATGCCCTCAAGAGTGACAGGTAGTGTAGACGACTTGACAAGGAAAAAGGTTGAGGGTTCTAATTTTGTGTTGCCAAAATGCTTTTTGAAATTTCATATAACCCTAGTGTGAATTAGGGTATCAACCCCTGATTTGCCCTAGTGGTATTCAAAAAGTTCCCAAGGTTACTCAAGTCTCAATTTAGCAATAACAAACTCATTAAATAGGGTCACTCAATGTTGCTTTTAAGTTTCAAGTCTCTGATTCTAACTAGGTTTTCAACCCTTGGTTAAAACTAAAATATCCTTTGATAATACTGCTAGACTCATTTAAGTCTCAGATTCCCAATTATTATTGACTTAGACAATTTAACATTTATTACATGCCTTTTATCGAAATTACAATATAATATTATTTTTTCTTTAAAAAAAATAATAATTAACTATATTTTATAAAGTTTAATTAATATTAACTAAATTAATTTAATATTAGTTTAACAAAATTTAATCACTTTAGATTAAATTAAATAAAAAACCAAATTTAATTAATATAAACTAAACTTTTTAAATCATATTAAAACAACAAATTTAAAATGACGTACATGTTCACCCCCATCAGGGGTTAAATTTGACGGTCACCCTTGCCCGTCAAGAAATTTTTTTGTGATGATTTTTAAGATAATGTCACCTTGCACATAACGTTCATTTATCATTTTTGAGTTTCATAATTTTATATAGAAATTAATTAAACTTATTATATATTTTCATTATCATGATTTTTGGATTGAAAGTTACCATTTTATTAATTATAAAACTACATTTAAAAGCTATTAAAAATAAATACACCTAGAACTTAGAAGCTATTATATTAAAATCTAAAATGTAAAAAAACAAAATGCATTTAAAATAAAAAATGTAGAGTAGCACAGGGTGCAACCCTACTAATTTTGTTGTTCAGAACTTTAGGGTGGCCAACAGGTTTTAACACGCACTGTATGGAAAATAAGGACAAACACTAAGGGACGATGTGATTGGCGAATAAGTGACAAGACTACAGGAGCTTCACAATAGGACAAATATTTACCTAAATGGATGGAAAATGAAGTTTTTATGATCAAAACTAGTATTGTAATTTGCAACTAGAAAAACATGATTTAACTAAAGTGGTAAATTGGCAATAATGATTCTCAGAGTAGAACAAAAGCCAAAGCTAAGCAATACGAAAAAATAAACTATGAGATGAAAAACCAAGTTTAGATACTTATGTTAGAAATGCCAACTTGAGCTTAAACCTAATAACCAATGCCCTACCACCTACCCAATAAGATTCTTACTGGATGCAAAGTAAGATGGAAGCTATGGTAATAGCTTGTGTTGTAAGATAACTCAAAAAAATTGCTTCCCATACAAAAATTAGAACACAGAAGAGTTGCTCAAATATTTAGACTGTCGGAGCCTCGAAGGTCAAAACCCAAAATAATAGAAAAAGCCAATGCAATTTTCAAATGGGTACTGGAGTTTGGTCCCTGAGATACTTTTGTGGTACTGTCACTGCTAGTCTGCTACCCTATTCTGCCACGGCCCATATATTCTCACATGCTGTCATGCAGGCTGTAGGCTGTGGGCTGCAATTGGGGGGAAATTAGAATTTGGAAATTGGAATGGAATGACCAATGGCAAAGAGTCAAAGACCAACCCTCTTCAAGACTTCAACTACCATGGCAATTCATCAATGTGGAGTCTGCCGGTGCAAATTTGCAATGTGTGCACTGTGCAGCTCTTCTAATAAATTTAGAAGATTTAATAATTAATGTTATGGGGAGAGAGTGATGAGACAGATGACATCGAAGAGTCAAACTCGGGGAGTCAGGACTCGAGACTCGAGATTCCAGAGCTGGAGGGCTGGAGGCTGGACTGAGACGCTGAGCTAGTGAGCTTATAGTTATAAACTTAAGGCATATAGGCTTAGCCTTATATAAAATTAGAATGGGTGTTTTTAAAAAGTGAACATCAAAATGATAGTCTTTTAAAAAAAATCCCCATCCTTCATTATGGTTTAAAAAAATTGGAAGTATTTTACATTTAAAATGGTAAAAAAGGTTTAAATAGGGGTCAAATTTAACCCCTAACCCCCATTAACCTTTTTGAGTCATCCAAGACCACTTAACTAAACCCCACTTTGTTAAAGACCCACGGTTTCCATGTTGTATTTGGGATAAGAGTCCCACTTAGCTAGACATATGGAGAGATATTTTTTTGATTAGCATTGCCACATAACATTTTGATGATCAAATACCTAATCTCATCTAATTTTCTGATTATAACTAGCTTAGGGGAATTGGTAACACCCAAGACCTAAGTGTGGAAGAAGCTCTAAATAACACCACAACAATATAACATGACTTCTATTGATATTACAAGTGGGATAAGTGGGCCAAGAAGTTGTTTTGGGACAAAGTACTATATGAAACTCGTTTGTACAAGCATGGTCGATAGGATGGGACCAATTTTAGAGGTCGAAATGGCATGAAAATTGAAATAACTCAGAAAGTGACACTCTCAATATGTTGTAAGAAAGAAAAGTGCCCTAAAAAATTATCAAATGATCGAGTGTAAAATATGAAAATGATCCACATGGGCTTGGTTGACAAGATGGGATAGGTCCTAAATGCTGAAATTAGAAAAAAATTGAAATGAACTCCCAAAGTGGTTTCAAGGCATTGAGAGAGCAAACAGGGAAGATTTCCAAGGGTGGATAAGTGCAGTAAGACTTCGCTTTGAGGTCAAGTGTTATATATGAAAATTTACCATTTGGGCTTGGTTGTCACAAAAAGATAGGTTTCAAGGGCCAAAATGGTATGTAAATTGAGATTACCCCATATATTGGAGTAAAAAGCTAAGGGAACCAAAAAGCAACACTTTCAAGAACTGACATGTAGGATAAGTGCCTTGAAAATGCATTTTTGTGTAACGAGTAAAACATGAAACTGATTTGTACAAGTTTGATTAACAAGATGGAGTAGGTTCTAGAGGTTATAACAAAAATGGAATCTAAAATGACCCCCAAAGTTATTGTAGCGAGTTGAGAGAGTAAGCGAGCAAAATTCTCAAGTGCAAATAAGTGCAGCTAGACTTTGTTTCAATGGCAAGTGTTTTATATGAAACTTTACCATTTGACCTTGGTCATCATGATAAAATAGGTTTCAGAGCCTAGAATGGAATGAAAACTAAGGTGAACTCCTAGAGGAGGCTAAAAGAGCTAAGCAAGCTAGGCTTCAAATTAAAATTGGGAGGTAAAGACTCCACTTTCACTCTAAGTGTTATATATGAAGTTTTCTTGCATAGACATGGTCTTTCCAATAGTGATGGTTTCAAGATATAATTTTCCACACAAACTAATATGAACCACCAAGGTAACTTAAGAGTGTTGAGACCAATGAGTCATGAGTGCAAGTGAGAACAACTACAAAATCAAAAAGAGGTTCCCTAATTTTTGGAAGAATTAGGGTGTGTTGTGCAAGTAGTAACAATTTATATCAAGATGCAACATGTGATAAGTAATGGCATGCAGTGACCTAGCTTGTGACTTCAAAAATATGGCTCATAGACTACCCTTTGAATGCTTTATACCTATGGAAGTGCTGCTCCTATGATTCATATGGAAATAGGGATGAATAGGGCAGTTTTTCTCACTTGAAGACTCAATTGAATGTTCCTTGACATCTCTATATGTGAGTTGTATGTGACTTCCAAATGATTACTAGGTTCCAAATGAATGAGGGTTGATATTATATATATGCCAATCCATTTTGTAAATATCTCACTCTAAATCACTTAAGCCAATTTTTAGGATACATTTCATTTGAAAATTGGATGACTTTTGTGTATTGGATGCTTTGTAGGAAATTTGGACACTTACATTGATGTAGGTGTTTGCTTAGGATACAAGTGTCTAAGATGCTATAAAATAGGTACATGTCTAAAACTAGTAGTGAAGGATAATAAGCAAGTTTTAGAGGTTTTTTGCACAATATATAAGGCCTTGTAATAGTGGTTAGACTAAGAGATAAGTGATTTAGGCACAAAGAGATAGTGAACATGAGCCTTTCAAAAACAAGCAAGTCTATAAATGAAAGGTACATCCATGATGGACATTTTTCAAGTGTACAAGACTAGATTATTTTTAAAGTGTATAGGACTAAATTAATATATAAATAAAATTTTAGTATCTGCAATTACCATCAAATGTAATTTTAGATCTATGTATTGTTATGCATATAGATGTATCAATAAAATTATCCAATGGGTGATCTTATGTCAAAGGAGGTGGGTGTATGGTGTATGTCATATGTACCTCAATATTATCCTTATTTTTAATCACTACATGATTTGGAAGAGGATTATAAAATATTTTAAACTTTTTAATTCTATTAGGTTGTGGTATTAAATCCTCTATAGGTGTGTTAAGCTCAATAATGTTGTGTTTAATAATATCTTGTATATTGCGTGTAATGATATCTTATAGATTATGCCTTAGATTATAGAATTATTTTTAGAATGTCAATCACTTTGATGATGGTCATAATATACATTAATATCATATCATCTAGGTTTAGGTATACTCATATCAACCTCTTTTAATAGAGAGAGATATAATATTTCACTCTAGTAACTTTTGTAGTAGGATATGATGAGGTCGACGTAACCATGAATTTTATTTATTTATTTATTTATTTTTTTGTGTGGAGTAGATAAGACAAGCCAATTATTATGTTGTGATATTGTATTATCCATTATATTTTCCTAATTCTTATCATAATTTGATTTAACTTTGTAACTTAGTTTGATTTTAAACCTAGAAGTTGAGGTAATGGTATTTTTAGATACAAATTTGAGATTCTTCAAAGTATTAAGTTTCACTTCTTGATCTCTAACTATATGGCATAACTCATCAAATGATTTTAATTTCTTGAGAAAAATGTATTCATGGATGGTAGAAAGCAAAATATTCTTGAATATATATTATAACTCATTATTGGCCATCACATTTATCATTTGAAAAAGCATTGTCTTATATTGAAGCATATAATCATTAATTGGATCGTTGTTTAAGTTTTGCAATTTGAGAATAATATAGTTTCTCACTGATGTTGATAAAAAGGTGTGATATATATTAATCTATAAAGTATTGAATTTATTAACTAACTATAGTGCAATATCATAAAACCATTGTAAAGCAGAGTCCTTAAGATTATGTGGAAATAACTTGGTCAACAATCTATCATTAAATGCATAGTCCAAACATGTTACATGAAAGGATCTTAGGTGTTGCTTTGGATCACATTTACCATATTATAATGGAATCTTAGGTTCTACAAAATCTATTGGTAAAGGATAAGCTAAGATATTTAAGGCTAAAGGATTATGAATACAAGTATGAAAACCCATTTAATCATACCTTAGCCTATAAAGCTACAACACATTGGTTGAGGGAACATGAAACATGTGATGTTAATGATGTAACATATGTATTCATTATAGGATTTACATAGGTTGATTGAGTAGGAATAATCATAGTAATTTGAGAGAAAATTTATGTTACCCCCACACTTTTAGTGGGCATCGCATGTAGTCAAAGGTGTAGATGTAGGAATAGTAGTAGTCTAAACACCAATGATTAGTAAATCCAAAAGTTTATTAATATCTTTTAAGGGATAATATTATTATTTAGATATGCTAACCCTATATCAAAATTTATGTTCATATTTTGTTACATATAGCAGTGCATTATGCATTTGTGGATTTATGTTAAGAAATTAAGTCAATTCCCTTTCATCTAGTCAAGAAATTTATCAAGAAATTACACATATTATTTTTATTTATTAGCATCCATAGTACTTGTTTCATGAGCAATGGAATATTAAATAATCATATAAGTTCCATTAAAAGGGTGAAAAAAGGAAGAATAAAGGGATGTGTGCACACCTTTTAGTTCCTAGTGATAATAAGAAGCATCTCATATTGAATAATGAAATAACAAGAATTATGAAAGGTTAAATATTTTTCATTATTTTTTCCTTATTAGTATAAAAATATTTAATCCATGGATTTACATTATTTTTATATATTTTACATATTAAAGGAAAACAACTTATAATGATTTCAATCATAGTTTGAGTAAAAAAATAGGAAAAAATAGAAACTATGTAATCCATAATAGCGATGTATAATTTGTAAATGAGGGAAAACCAAAAATTATTTCTAAAGATGAGAGTTAAATATATAAATATAAAACCCTATAAATAAAAAAAAAAACACTAAGGGTAACCTAGGGTTTGGCTATGTTTAATAAAATAGATGTGCTCATCAATATGTTTTACCTTATCTTTGATTAATGAAGCTTAATAAGCATAAAATTTTGAACTAATTCTAATTGTTATTGTTTTAAAATTAAGAATTAATATTTATGTAAATGGTAGAAATTGATTTGAAAATTACACTTGTTAATTATGAAAAGTAATAAAGAGGTTAAGATAATTAGCATTTTATCGTACAACAGATCTAGGATTGAATGTAGGTGATAAGAAATATGAGAAATTGGAGTGTGATTCACTCATATCAATAATTAGATATCAAGGTTCACTTGGACAGAATCGTCAACCTATGGTTAATACTAAATAACACTTGTTATTGAATTTAATGATTTCATCTTTGTATATTTTGCTTCTCTATTTTGATACAAGACACTATGCTTGAATTTATCCTATCTTTGTGTGTGATATCAAGTGTTGATTATGTGCACAATACCCAAAAATATGTCTTCTTATCTTAAAACCCTAGGTCCACTTTTTACACTATGATTTGGTTCACAAAAATAAAAAATAAATGGGTTGAATTGAACCCAACCACTCTTTAATAAATGAGTGAGCACTACCTACATATCCAATACTCCAAAGAGGGAAGTCAAACCACATGTTGTTATCCCCATTACGTGATTGTGTAATAGTGTTATTTTAATTAATGTAACTTATGATGTATCTTTCAATATTTTTAAATGTAAACTTTGGATTTTCTTTGAAGTGATTCATACTTGGCTAGGACCTGCTCCTCATGATTGATGGTTGAATTGGAAATAATAAGTTAGTACCTTTGAATGTGTAATTATTTGAATCTAATTTATAAGTGCTAGTTAGATAGGTAATAGGCTTAGACCCATTATGTATTTATATGGGACTATTTAGGTACTTTATCATGCCACCAACATACAAAATGTATGGTTTGACCCATAAGAAATATTTGAATTTCAAAAGTAACCATTTCTTGTCACAAGACAATTCATTAGATTTAGAAAATTTTGAAATTATAAAACTGTCTGAGTCTAATGGTTATGTTCAGTAAGCAAGAATATTGATCTAATGACCTATATATAGTTTGAATATTATTTTAAGTGGGTTAGACATGAAGAAGGAATTTTTGTAGGTGACTAAATGCAAATTGGGAAGGTCAAGCCCATGGAAAGTATGTAAGTGTGAGAATGTAAATAATAAAATTTGGTATTGATTACTTAAAAATGACAAGTTTGTAACACATTTACCATGTATGAATTGAGCACATAAACAAGGTATTAATACACCATTATCTCACTCTTACATGTTATCTTATGAGTTTATCATATTGTTATGTTGTTATACATATATAGTAACCTCACTATCTATTTCAAATCTATTAAATATCATACAAAGACATATCTAGATCTTTAGTTTAGTCCACATACACATAAGTTAGTTCTTTTAGTTCAATCAATATCACTAATCAATCCTAACTCGATCTTGTCAGAACCAATGCTATCTAAACAATAGTTAATTTTTAAGATAAAACCTTTCTTTAAGGTTGGCCTATCTTCTTAGTGTGTCAGTGGCATGATAAATTTCCTAATTGGAATCATATATTAACAAATCAAGTTCTCATTCATAAGGGGACTAAGCACTGATCTAGTAAAAATTTATAAACTATTTCACATTAATAAAATCTACCATATTTTTCCCTAATTGTGAATTTATCATTAAGATCAGTCACAATCCAATTATAAATCACACTAAACCCAAGTCAAAATAAGCATTGTAAAAAATCAGAGCCAAATAATTAGTTATATACATACAACAAAGGAGCACACTTGCACAATCACACTAGGTGGGATAATTATGTGTGGTTTGATTTCCATCCTCGGGATATCATAAATATAGGTAGTGGTAAATCATCAAATGGGGGTGATTGGGGTTAACTTAGCTAATTACACTTTCTTGTTTTTTTTAGGTTTCTATCCCCTCACAAAGACACTTAGGGTTTCAAGGCAAAGTCTAATTTTTAGAGTTTATCACATCATCAAGGTTTAGGATCATACATATAAATAATACAAATACAAGTGAAGGTGACCATATGGTCATAATCCCTAATTTTTATATAGGTCAGTATTGACTAGTACCATTTTTTATCTCTAGATAATACTAACCCAAATCGATGGAATCGATCCTACACAAAGAGAAGTATAGTTCCTAAACCAGATGAATCACATGCCTAATTTAATCTGACTTCCACTTCTATAATATATTCATAGTCAAATAATCAACTTAAAATTTTAAATAATCCTCCCTTTATTTTAATTATTATATTTAGCGTGTCACTTATTGAATCATTAAAATTAGTTTCAGTATTTTATATTCAGATGTATGCTTGAGTGTCATATCTTAATATTTTAATTACATTTCAATTTTATATCCTATTAGGATTGAAAAAATAAAATTAGGGTAAAACATATTGGAGAATCCATACACATATTAAACTGTGTCTAACCCTAGGTTTACTTTAGAGTTTCATATTTTTAAGGTTTTAGATTATAACATTAGGGTTTTATGTTTTGACCTCATTTATGATTATTCCCCAATGCTACACATTAAGCATAGCTATATTGAATGAACATTATTTAAAACAAGTCATAAAGCTACTCTTTTAATATTTTTATATATGGATAATGATTCTTATTTGGATAATTTATGTAAGTAAATGTGTTAAAAGTAAAAAATATAAAAACACTAATAAAGATAAACTTAACAATAAACAATCCCAAGCCTTCCTCCAATCATATTATTACAATATCCATCTGAGTCACCTATATGTATGAGTTATTTTTTCCCTAATAATATGGATTATACATGACATAATCTATGCCTTGTCCATGGACTTATAATGAATATTGAGATTGATAATACTCATTACACAAATACTAAGGATCAACTAGATGTCATGGATGAACAATAATTCATTGAATAACTTAACATGAATCCACATCAGATTGATGCAATTTTATACATAGAAATATATAAGAAAAAAGTGTTGGCCCAAGCTACCACATTAGGTGTTTATACCTCTACTATTACTATTATCCATACGCCTACATGTCTAATAACCTGTGTAAAATCCACCCAAGATTTGGGGGAAACACAAGGTCTCAGCCATATTTATGTACCTATTTCAACATAGTAAACCTTTACCCCTCCCATGATTAATATGCATGTTCCATCACCAACCCACCTATTACATGTTCCCTTGAGTATATTTTTAAAGCTTTACATGCTAAGGTGTTGCTACTAAAGCAAGGTGTATCTAGAGCTAATAATTCCATGGATTCACATGCCTTGATTCATAACCCATTATCTCCTAAGATAATAGATTATACATTAGTGATATATTTTTAGCTCCAAATATTAAATTAGATGAAGGTAAAGGTGATTCTGAGTAACACCTTTGATCATTCCATGTAGCATGCTTGGACTATGCATACAATGACAAATTATTAACCAAGTTATTTTTGAGAATCCTTAACTAGTATTATTTATGATGGTTATAAGGTCTCCTATCTAGTTTGTAAGAGAAATCAACCCTTTGTAAAAATAATTTATAGCACATTTTTCCATCAACATTCATGAGAAATTATCTTGAATACATGTTTTAAAACTCAAGTAGGATACAACAAGCCAATGAGTGACTATGTACTTTAGTACTAGACTATGCTATCTTGACTAATTTTATGGATGATAATGAATTGCAAGACACACTCAAGAAAAGTTTACTTTCACTCTCCATGAGTTAATTATATTTAATAGATTCAAATCATTTGATGAACTATGTCATACAATAAGGGAAAAATAAGTTAAGCTCATAGCTTTGAACAAATTTTTGTATACATCTACTCATATAATTACTTTAACAATGAATTTTATAAGAAAACCAAGCTATAATTTCAAATAAAATGATACCACAAAGATTATATTCAATGAAATATCACAACCTACAAACCAAATACAATTGAATATTGAGGCAATTTTCAAGATTAACATCACCTCCTCATACACTGTTAAAGAATTTAATTGGGTGCAACCTTATCACACTTCTTCCTCCACAAGATATTAATCTAAATATGTTTACCCTAAGGAATTATGATGGTAATGCATATCATGACTATCATAAGATTTTAGGACATTCTAAAAACACAAGCTTCAAGTTGAGATACAAGGTACAAGATCTTATTGATGATAACATTATAGACTTGGGCACCCCTATATCTAGAAAAAAACACAATGGAAAAAAAAAATTGATTATATTTAATGATACATTTCCTAAATATGAGACAATAGAGACTAAATAAACTTTGGACGTAGACAATGTATACAACATGCATCCTCTACTTCTGATGTATGATCACCCTATAGATGTAATTATTGACACACTTATTAATACTTTGCCATAACTACCTATGATCATATTTGAGGATAGTAATATTTTTAGTGATCATTAATATTTTCATGCACTCTTCATATGAGGATATATCAATGAACAGCCCATCCACAATATCATTATTGACTTTTTATGATGACACTTCTTCACTTATTTGGGTACACATGATAGGATTTACTACATATATCAAGAGCAATCGAGGGATTCTATGGACAAAAAGATAATACCTTTAGACACATAATACTACATCTTCAAGTGGGCTCAGTCATATTATCCACATTATTCTTCGTTCTATATAGTAATGGGGTATTCCACAAGTTCATAGGAAACCTTGGATGCAAAATTTTCATACAATACCATCTACAATGCACTGATGTCTAAATTACACAAACTAGAACAAGGTATTCATAGTTACAAGTGTATAATATGATTAGCCTTTACATCTAGTGGTATCTCCTCTTCCAAACCCACCACCACCACAATTGGTTGTTATACCTATTTAGAATGATTATGTAGATATGGTTGATATAGCCATAAATGGACATTATATAGAGCTAGTGGTTACACATATGCATGTTTTTTACATATACCCAATTTATAGGAACATAGTTGGGCCTATGATTACTAAATAGCTAGTTATTCAATGCCAATCACATTAGAGATTTAACCAGGGCCCACAGAGGCCATCATATCCTACATTATGTACTCAGTTAATACAAAAAATAGTTCAATGTGTTCCATAGCGAACATAGACAGGGGACATTCTCCTACTATATAGTGGAACCCATATATTCTTAGGCCTTTTAGACTTATCTTCCATATATAGGATTATATGAGTAGTGATTATGATAGCTACCATACAAAACATGATTCATATTAGTTTCATCCATGATAGAAGATATTTACATTATTTAATACACACACTTTCTATGATAATTCCATTTATGTGATCATCAATTACCTTTTTTCAGCATCAAATATACCAAAAATAAATTTAAAAAATCAAAAAAATCAAAAAATCGAGAAACGAGAAAACACATTCAAATATTTAAAAAAATAAAAATAATGACATGGGCATGACATTATTGCTATATTTCACTATTTACATATGTTATTTAATGCATGTTAGATAAATGGTATATTATTTTCTTACACACATGAATTTCATAATATATGAGTATGATTCAAGATATACATGTTACACATGAATGTACAAATGTTAGACTTTCCTCTACCTAGTGGCCATTCCAATACTTAGTGAATCTTATTCCATAGGTTTCACTGTTATAGGTTATATCCTTTTATGAACTTTATACCATGTTTAAATACCTATATCACTTAACATGTCTTGCTAGTTACTCATATATTATGTAGTGATACATGGATATGATATTATACTATCGAGTGGCACTGATACATATGGATGGTTTAGACTAGTTGAATTTGTATACGCTTCTTTGATCATATTACTCTATTATATGATATACTAATTTGTGTTTATATATTATGTGTGGCTTGTATATACACAATATTTTTTAACTTTTTCATTTATTGATGATTTATCTTGTAAGAACTTTTCATATCTAAATATCTTGAATGTACATCTTAAAGGGTACATTGAGAAAGGGGTGGGTAGAACATTGGTGCTTCATACCTAAACCCAATACAAATCCAACTTATCCAAAGACCTAAGTAATATTCCTCTCAATATACAATAACTAATAAAAAACCCATTTTTCCTACTTGGTCAACCATGATCGACCTCGTTTCAAAAGTTACAACACACGTTACGCAACTAGGTCAGCCTAGGTCGACCTAGTTTGAGGCCAAATGGTAAATTTTAAAAATTAGATCATGGAATAATGACCTTGTCAGATAAAATTCTATAAGGTTTATGAACTATCCATTTATATAAATAAAACCTTCACTTCAATTAAATAGAGAGGAACATTCATTTCCTTATTAATATAGCTCATAATTTTTCTACATATGCATTTGAAGGAGCCATTGCTTAGGGTTGGCCCTTGGAGGGAAGATAAGTTGTCTTATTGGAAGTATCATATGTAAGTAGGAATATTTTATCCTAGATATGATTTCAACTAGTGTGATCCTTACAAATCCACAACAATCTCTTACAAAACACCTTTGGCCAAAGGAAAGATTGAGACTTGACAGGTTTGTCCAAAAGTAAGTATCCCTAAATTTTTTTAATCTCATTTCATAGATATGAATTTCACAAAATAATATATTTAAATATATAAATCTTTAATTATATTACCTATATAATTAAACTTGATGTATCTATAAGTTTTTATTGACTTTCCATCTTCCACCTTAGGTGATCTAGGCCCTCGATTTGCTTGCCATGATCCCTTATTTGTTTTGTTTGTATTAAACCACCCCCTTTTATGTTATAAGATTTGATAATACTAGATTAGATTTAATTTTATACATTAGAATAACTATTTAGGGTTATTTTATGATATTATTTTCCTAGATTTTTTGAAACCTTCTCTTTTAGTGTTGTGTGATAAGTGCTCCCTTAGTTAAGTTTAGTAGGTCCAAGTTGATCATGCTCTCGATATGAAAAGTATCATAATAGATGTTAGCTTATTACCTTATTTGATCTTGGATTTACTAATTAAGATAAGCTATTGATCTATATTAATCTATTGCATGCATTATAATGAACCCGATATGAATCCAACTCTTAAATTTCAAATGTTTCATTTACGGTCAACTAGGTCTCACAGGTCAATCCGATATTTTTCTTTGTTGCATATTTTCATCCACAGTCAATTAGGTCATGATGGTAAACCCAATTTTATTCTCTATTTTTAGATTTTAGACCTATATACAATTAGGTCACACATGTCAAACTAGTTTAGTTCTTTTTTTTCAAAGTTTATTACATGTTCAACTAGGTCACATGGGTCGACCTGATTATATTATCTACTTTCTAACTTTCATCTACAAAAAACTAGGTTGATGTATATCAACCCAATTTTTTCTATTGTTTTTAGTTTTCAACTTTAACCAACCAGGTCAACACATGCTAACCTAGTCTTATTTCACTATTTTTTTAGTTTTTAACTTTTTATAGACTAAGTCAACCATGGTCGACCCTATTTAATTTCTATTTTTTCAAGTTTTTATCTTTATAGGACTAAATCGATCCATGATAACCCAATTTTTATATCCAGATCTAAAGCTTTCATATTCATCCAACTAATTTAACCTAGTTGACCTATTATATTACTCATATTTATTATAACCAGCTTAGTACTTTAATTTTTTTAATTATATTAGTTTTCCATGTCTATTTTTTAGTAAAATTACTTAGTAATTCAGCTTTCCACTATGTTCTTACCATTTTCAATTCTATTAAAATTGTATCACACAATCAACTAAGTTGAATTGGATGACTTAGTTCTGTGTTTATTTATCTTACCAATAGACTAAGTCAACTTTAGCCAACTTAGTTTATTTTTTCCTTTTTTGTAACAAACTATGTTGACCAACATCGACCTTATTTTGTTTTGTTTGTTCAATTAGATTGGCCCTATCTAACTTTGTTTGGTGTTTCACTCTCTACATAAGTAATGTAATTCACTTTATTTTCATAGCAATTATTATCACTTTTACTTTGAAAAGAGTTGGTTTCTTTTTTATTTACTTTTAAAAATTACAAATTGGTTTTTTCCACTTGATTTTCACCTTTATTTTTACTTTGTCTTGATTTCCCTAGAAATTGTGTATTGATAGTTTTAAAACTACTTAGCTACTGTTGTGAATGGCTATGTGATACTCTTTTTATGGTCCTTGTCTATCACTTATTATGGTGTAAAGTGTTTTTACCAATTATCATATCCATAATATAGAGCTAAAAATGGTCTTTATTTTTCACATACCTCATAGTATTTAATAAATGCCTAGAATTCCTATTTTATTGAACCTTAAGAAGCCAACCATCTATTTGATATTATAATGCATCAATTAGAAATTAGTGTTAAGAAAGTGCTTATAGTTTACCCTTAAAATTAGGGTTATTGGGATATGGTCAAGGTCTAATCCTCCATAGTCAATGCTCCAAAACATTTGGCCATCACTATCCAATGAATAAGCATATCTTTGGGAGCCTATAAATTAATCAAGCCCTTATAGCGCATCTTATTTGTCTTATTTTTGGATAGATAGTTAAATAGTTGGTTAGTTGTATGATTTCATTTTTATTTTTTTCTTATTTATCTCTTTGGTATTGTAGACTGTGTTGACCAACATCGACATAGTTCTATGTATGTGATTCAATTAGATCAATAAACATTGACCTAGTTGAGAGTGTTTGAACATACTAAGTTGACCAATCTCAACTTAGTCGTCTATATTCTAATTATTTACCTTTGTTTTCAGATTACATCATCATTTTTACAATCAATTTTTTTCCAAATCAAACTAAGTCAACCATGCTCGACCTAGTTATAATCTATTTTTCCCAATTTGTTTAATTAGATTGACTTAGGTTGACACAATCAATTTTTAGACTATTTTCTACCCTATATATATTAATACATCGACCTTAGTTGACCTAGTAGGTTTCCAAGTCTATATTGTTACCTCACATAATCAACTAAGTCAACCTAGGTCAACCTAGTAGGTTTCCAAATTACTATCTAGACAACCAGATTGACCCAAGTTAAACTTATAGCTTTTCATATGGATGTTTCTACCTTATTGTGTGACTAGGTTGAACATGGTCAATCTAATTCAATAGCTAGAAGACACAATTTATTTTATCATGCTCTTTTCTCTTAACCTAATTTCTCCTAGTTATAACTTCACCTTTCACCATGTAGTACATTTTTGATGAAATTAAATAGTAAAATCAGATTAATATCATGAATTTCAATAAATACCTAAGCATTCCAATTCTCACCTTATATCACGTGGCCATCAAAACCAAAAACTATAGGTCACCTCCTTCTAAGACTCTGTATCCACTTAATTATCCTTCATGTGTGCCTATTATTGAGGATGAAAGTGATCTTGAATATACTATCAAAATGATCATTTTCATTAACAAAAACCCTCAACATAGGGGTAAGGATTCCCATCATAATATATAACCTCATAATGGGACCCCACATAGGATGCCCTTGACCATCATAGTTTTTCTATAGGATTTGGCTAAAATCAATATGCAACTTCCTCTATTCATTCTTCTTTTACCTTGCATAGTATATCTTCTACTATGGTTGGTCTTTCCTCTAGTGGTCCTACTCAAATTTCCTACATTAATACTCAAGTAAATGATACCACTAGTGCATCTCACATTGCTTCTTCTAGTTAAGCCACTATTAATACTAATCAAATTTTATTACAAGCCATGAACCAAACAGATACTTTTCAAACTAATAGTGTAAATCAAATGATGAAAATTCAAAACCAAATTTTGTATTTAAAAAAACTTCCTCAACCCACTCAGTGGGGAGTGAAAAATCCTAGTTCCCCCCATGCCACCCCCTAGAGATACATAAGGTAGCCTTATACCTCAACCACCACTTCTTAATAAGGTTATCAAACTCTTAAAAAATGAAACCTTAGTTCATCAAATTATAAATATTGACATAGGTGGTATTATTCCTACTATCACTTATTATGGATCCACTGATCTTATATTGCATTTACATGATTTAAAAAACTTTTATAAATATTGGATTAAGCTTAATACCTTTTCTACCACCAAGCTCTTATCTAAAACCATTTTAGGTGATGCTTTGGATTGATATAATCATCTAGGGTCTCATACTATATCTAGTTTAAAAGACTTAGGTAATGCATTGGTACTTGAATTCCAAACTATCTTTATAAAAATATCTTAGCTCACTTTATCAATTGTAAACAATCATAATCTAAAATGGACCAAATGTTCATTAAAAGATGGAAAGACTTATCTAATAAATCTAAATATAACATGTTAGAAGACAATATCTTCCATTTATTCACTAATGTTCTTCATCCTACATTGAAATATCATATTAGGAATCTCTCTCCAAAATCTTTGGAATAAGACCTATACCAAGTCAAATGTTAAGATTTTCTCATAAGAAAATTTGAACCTTACCACCCTCCAGATGGAGCTCGAATGATTATCAAATCTAATAACTTTCATGTTACTAATGATGGTGTTATGGATACCTATGATTCTATACACACTATTCATGTTATCCTCCCAAGTGGTTCTAATGATGCTAATATTTAACAACCACTTTTGATAAATCATTTACAACCTAATTCTACATCTTCCCATGTGAATAATGTAGATTCTCACAAACCACTTTCCATGGTTAGATTCAAAAACATCTCCCTAGGTTTTCACCATGAGATATTGACCCTAATCACCCTACCAAAAGTCATTATGATCCACACAGGGTTTTTGGTATCATGCAATTTGGGTTCATTCTCATGAGACTTTTAACCAACTTAGAAACTTTTCTTTTGAGTATCTTCTTAGTCCTAATTTTGATCACAAAACCTTAATCTATGAGCACCAATAAGATTATGAAGTCATAGCTAAGGCTCATGAAACCAAACTTAAACATGATACCCTTAATCAAGATAATTCTCATCTCACTATTTACAACAATCCCATTCCTAATCATTAATCAATAAATAATCAACCTCCCACTTCTAACGTTGTTAAAAATTCCATTGATCTTAGTTCTCTTATTAATGATGAGAATGTAGTTAATATGAATGATAGGTGGAGAGTATTATCTTACATCAATCCTTATCCATATTCTAAATATAATATTTTGACTTTTTTAATACTTTTCAATACATATATCCATCTCATTTCGTATAACTTGAGCATATGAAAACAATTAAAACAACACAACTTACACCTTCATCCACTATCTTGCATGTGTCTAATAAAATGATACCTTTGGATACTCATTCTCTTTCCATTGATTAAACTTCTATTCTTCACTTATCATAAAATTATCCCCACTCTGAATTAACCACCTTAAAATCCATAAATCAATCTACATATATGCTTTCTTCACCAACTACAACATCCAAATATTCAAAATAATAAATCATTGACCCAATTACACCACCAACATTACTAAATTTAACCCAATCTCACACATTTATCCAAACCACAATGTCTAAATTTGAATCAAAACCTCTATCAATATCACCTTAAATGCACTTTTGATCCCCATTTAATGGACTTACTTCAACATTATGCACATTTATCTGATACAATTCTGAATCCATATGACGAATGGGTTCCTATCATGGAACTTTCTAATATACCATCTCAAAATCCTTGTATATAACTCATGAGGACTTCCCCTATCATCGTAATAGTTTAAATGAACTCTTATTTTAAATGAACATCCCTTAACCCCCACCTATGGGGAAAGAAGCCACTTTGTCTAGTTCTAAATATAGTATTCTTCAACAATGTGAGCAACTTTATAAACATATTAACAAAACCATAGATACTTCTTTCTCACTCAAATTTCTATTGCTTCAATGATTATTGACAAAATATTGCTTCATGTAGATTATCCTTCATTATTGATTAATGTCCAAGTTGGTGATATCTAAGTTAATTGTGCCTTGATTGATGAAGGTTCTAGAACTTATGTTTCCTACCTTAACTTCATTAAAACACTTAGGTACTCTGAATATAACCTTAAATCTACCCAAAACAAATTTTAAGGCTATGATCAAATATAAATTCCTCCTCTTAGTTGTGTTTAGCTTCCTATCATAGTTCCTTCTATTATAGTTTATATCAAGGTCATTATATTTATTTTCCTTTTATCATATAATATTTCACTTGATCAACCTTGGACACAACGCATGAGATTTATAGCCTCGTCACCATGGCAATCTGCCAAATTTACTAATAATGTTGTTATTTATAACATGAAAGGAGACATGAACCCTTGGAATTTTGAATAATTTCAAGAATGTGGTGTTTTAAAAATACTCACCCTTGAATCCTTTTCACAAATATTAATGATTTAATTATCCCATTATTCTAATAGAGGTTATAATGGACACCCAAAACATGTGGGCAATATACCACCTAACTTATTAGATTATAATGATGATGAACCCAATGAGATCAGTTTGAAAATCAAAACTTTTGATCACCCTTCACACATAATTACTCAATTACCTCCTTATTTACAATCTTGGTCTCATCAATAACTACTAGATGAAATTTCCATTACCATAACAAAGACTAAACAATCTATTTCTCATTCTACCTAGACTAATAAAATCATTAATGCTTGCATTATTGATCAACGTACTCCTAATTATGATGATGTATATTCATTAGGTGGCCCTTTTTTAATTGGTTTTGTTCAAGCTAAAGTTAAAAAAATAATTACATACCATTTTTATTTATAATATTATTTACATTTACATATTATTCATCCTTCATTTTATAATACACATGACATTATCTATTCTTCATTTGATGTCCACAGGTCAGAAATAGATCTCTCTCTCTCTCTCTCACACACACACATACACATACACACACACAACTTTACATTTAGTCATTATGGAGCCTCTTCAGAGTATAGTTATTGATCATTCCACGATGGGACCATATCAGTTCACCAAGTTTTATGATCCTTCGAGTGCACTCCTTCCTGAGATGCCAGTTGCATTATAGTAACCTGCATTGAGATCTTCTCTCATAGTTACTAAGCCTAGTCTTAATCCTACTCCAAGTTGTCTTACTAATGGTGATGGCATATTACCTTCACTTAATCTTGATCCTCTACCCACATGATGGGTAGATGAGCCATATTTCAAATTCCATAAGGTTGTTGGTGATTGGGATAAGGATTGTCATACACATTATATGTTCTTATCACATCAACAAGCCTTAGGTTACTCTTATACCATAGATAGATGACATCCATATTTAGATACTCTTAGATGCACTTGATACTTTCATTACATGAATACACATACCTAGACTCATTGTTGATAACTTTAGTTGTACATTGATGTGATAACTTTAGTTGTACATCGATGTGCTTATCCTAGATAAGACATAGTCTGAATAAGAACATACATCATCCTAAATTTTTTCCAAATTATATCTCTAAACATGGGGATGTTTATTATCTTTGGCATTAATATGGTACACATCATGCAAATATGTGTCAGGTACTATAATAACATTATTTTAATTTTCCATGACATTCACCATCACCTTCTTAACAACATACCTAGGGTCATGCACAATCTAAGGCTTGGCCTTTCCTACCATCTAAATCATCCCATAGATAAAATGTTTTTAGTAACATCACAACAACAATTTATCACATTGATCTTCCTTCCCAAGAAATAACATAAATGCATTTTTATTCTTCCAGCATACCTACCTTCTCCAATAAGATGGTGCATCAGTAAGTCCTCACAATCTATGAAGGAGGAACAAAAATATCCAAATCATAAAAGAAACAAAAGAAAATGATATAAAGGCAAAAACAAATATTCAAATGTCAAAATCATACCAAAAAATGTGATTATTGTTTGGCACATCTCCTATCCTAATTGAAGCTCAAACTCCATAATTGGCCTCATGGTAGAACTGAGGTTCATTGGGGTGTAGTAGGCTCTAAGACTAAGGTAAGAGGTCTCATACCCTCAAATATATATATATATATATAAAATACCATGTAATTTCTCATGCAATTACCTAATCTTCATAGTAGACTAGAAACTCTTTAAGGGGTCTTGAGGAATGAGGAACACATTGTGGGCAGGTATACCCATTTTAGTTTTATACCATATATATCCTTCATGGGATTATCTATATACTTCACTTGTTAGCCCAAGTTTTTCATATATAAGTTAGAGTATCTTAGGTCTCTATTATTAATAGATCTTATCACTAGCAAATTTTTTAGTGTGTCTCATTTATACCAAAAATTTATACAACACCTATGTAATGTTTGCTATGTACCTAGGGATATAATATATTATTATATATGGGTTGATGGAGATGTCGACATGTGGCAAACATCCCCCTTAGTAGTTATATGGGTCCAATATATTAGGATAATAGAGTAACTTGTGGAATTAGTGCATTGGGTAATGGATGGGTAATCTCCTAATCTCAATGTAACAATACTCCTTTAGGAAGGAATAACTCCACAATGTCTCTTCAAGGGGACAATATCCAATATCATTTTACAATAGAAGACTCAATGCTTACTTTATATCTTTACAGTGATAATCATCTCCTTTATATAGACCTCTAATGGATGGGTAACCTCCTAATCCCAATGTAGGCCGACCATTACCTAATGCACTCATTCCACAAGTTACTCCATTATCCTAATATATTAGACCCATATAACTACTAAGGGAGATGTGTGCTACATGTCAACATCTACATCAACCCATATACAATAATAAATCATATCCCTAGGTACATAACAATGTTTTACATCCCTCTAATCATTATATTACCCATGATATTCCCTTTGATGAGTATTATTTAATATCTGATCATACCTCATTGATTTTACTTTTGTGAGTTACAGTACATAACCTTAGATAGGACCAAGCCTTCCTCATAAAATACCCTTATTTACTATAAACACCCTCCATTTTTACACCTCTTTCTTTTTCATTTTGTGAGTTTCATTATACTAATTTTGATAGGACCAAGAATTAATCACAAAATTCACTTAACCCCCTATAAAAAATATGTGTCATGTGTTTCTATAAACAACCATACTCTTTTACATTAAATATTAGCACAAACCCTAAGTTCGGTTTGTCATTTCTATTTTTCATATCTCTTACTTTCATTTACTTGACATATATTTGTTTATGTTCTTATATTGATATTTTCTTTCATTTACATATCTTTGTTGGCTTACATTGATATTTTCTTTCATTTACATATATTTGTTTGTGCTCCTACATTGATATTTATTTTATTTTCATGTCTCATCTCCATTTCATGCACTATCATTTAAATTGTCATTTTGATCACTTTCAACATATTTTATAAAGTGTTCTCTATTAATAATTTTGGTTTCATATTTTAATTTTATTTACTTATAATTTATTTTATTATCATTCTTTTTGACCATGAATTTACCATATTTGCTAAAAAATAATAACACGTACATCATACATTTTCTCATAACATATATAAAAATCAACACATGCTAGAAATAAAACAAATACAAACATGAGTCATCAATAACATCTCTCTATATATATGGATCAAAGTTTGACACAAAATAACATTATACAATTATAGTATAAAATACATCCCTAAGATTGAGGTCCATCATGACGATATGCTACACTACCTGTAGAGAACTGTGAATGCCCTCTCTATGTAGTCCACTATAGTGATTTCATATGGGATCATAAACACTCCACCTATCCCTATAGATGGGCCACCTAGACCTACACATGTGCTAATATATAGTTATATCTAAGTGATTCACTCATCAGCCAATGACTACCACACTCGTAGCTCTGTATCACCACTTCGAGTGGTATTAATTCTTGAGTTAAGTCTGATAGTCTTTTTATATCTCGATCTACCTCACTAACTAATCAAAACCAACTCACATAATCAAGTTCTAAAGGCACCACAAGATCAACCATATAAATAGTATTATTTTGAGGTATCATGCCATCTAATATATCATGATGGGCCCTCTCAAGTTACAAAGTATCAAAATAAATGTTAATTGACTACCTTTTATAAGATTGAATTTACTAATCAGGATAAGTTATAGATCTATCTTAATCTATTTCATACATTATGGTTGACACATAAACATAAAAAAAACATGCTAACAACCCTATCTAAATATACCTCTTAGAGCCAATCACCCATAAGACTAAGGTTCACCTCCTAGAATCTGTCTTTATTGTATTACAAACCACATGCATGCCTATAATAGGAATTCCTAACAAGGTATGGAAATCATCTAAGGTGATACCCACCTTAATGATATCCCCATCCACCACCCATCTAAAAGTGTGAGGTAATCACTCCCACATTCCTAGGAACATGGTGACCAACTCAACACTTAGTATAATCCACCATATTTCTATAATCCCACCAAATTCCAAGCCAGTCGATTGTGCTTAGTCAACTATAGGTAATATATATAGTAGATCTAGTAGCCACACTATATGTACTAATATTCATAGCTTATGCTACCTTTGAAAAATATCCAACAACAAAGAAATTTTTAGATCTCTATCCAAATGATAAACAAGTATACTTTAAAAACTAAAAACACAAACAATTAATACACTTAACTATGTCATCAACTTGTTTTTATTTTTACCCATCATTCCTAACTAGGTCAGCCATGTATTTCACTACATCATCCTTATTTTATATCTTAATAAGTTAGTCAAGTATCCTACTACATTAGCTAGTCCTCATTCTTACTCAATTAGCTAGTTATAACATTGTTGGCCAATTATCTTAACTACATCAGCCATATGGTATATCTTTGACCACTTTACTATGTTATTGGCCAATTTTAAAACTAAATCATCCATTTTCATATCTAACACCATCAACCTATAAGTATGCAATCAACCATCTTCTCCTTTCTAAATGACTCAGCCAACTCATATGCATTCAACCATTATTTCATGTAACTAGGTTAGCCAACACATACGTAGTCATCCACCTATCCAAACTCATCATATTTCCCTAAGTCATCTAGGTCAACCCCATTCAAAATGAGTGGAATTTTTTAACTTTATTTCGATTAATATCCTAAATCAAATTTTTCACTTTTTGACTCTTACCTATTTCTTGTGGTAATTTATACTCTATTGCTGATTTTTTGGGGCAAATGTTTCTACATGGGTTCCTCCCTGGCATCTAATTTTCCTAAACTAGTTAATTTTAATCCCAAAATGCTAAAAATTAGTATTAAATATGTTTAATACTTGAACTACACCAATAATAGCCATGATCCATCCTCCAGCTCCTTGATATCAAACCATTGTCTCTGTCTCTGCTACGCTAGGATACCTAGAGCTATGGTATTCAATTTTATCAAAAGAACAAATAAATAGTAATTCATCGCTTTTATATTAGAATTAAAAAAATTCTAAAGATTCAATTATTTACTAAAACATTATTTATTTTATTCATAACTTTGATTTCATAAGCTCTTTTGTCACATTGAAAGAAGTTTTAGAAACCTGACAAAGTAGAGAATGTTTTAGTGTTAACCACATATTTTTGCAAAATTTTCAAATTTTATCTTTTTTTTTAGGTCAATCTCTTATTTCACACACTAGATTTCATTCTCATATATTTCTCATGTAGCTCTTATTCAACAATAATAATTGAAGTGAAGGTACATATTTACAAACTTATTTTCATTTATTTGCCACTTTCTACTATAATTTGTTAGCTTAGTTTCATTCGTTGCTATGTTTTTTCTTAAACACCATCCCATGTTACAATCACATGAAATGTGATGATATTTGAGGGGGCCATATGTATATACATAATATTTTTAATCTTTATTATTTACTACCACTTTATATCTTGCACTAACCTATTGATTTTTATTTTTCTAAGTGCACATCTTAAAGGGTACACCGAGAAAGGGGTAGGCAGACCATTGGTGCTTTAAAAGATTGTTGGTTAAATATATCATATTGAAACCCACTAAAAATCCCACTTATCTAAATACATGATAAATTCACCTCTCAATATCCCCTAACTATGAAAAACATATTTTTCCTACTAGGTCAGCCATGGTCAACCCAATTGTGAAAGTTATAACACATATTATGTAACTCGATCAACCTAGTTTGAGGCTAAATGGTAAATTTTTAAAACTAGTTTGTGGTGAGATGACCTTTTCAAATAAAATTTTAGAAGGGATATGACCTATCCATTTATATAAATATAACCTTCACTTCAATACAATAAAGAGGAACATTGATTTTTACATTATTACATCTCATAATTTATGTTACATCTACATGTGAATGAGCCATTGATTAGGGTTTTTCCTTGGAAGGAAGATAGTTTGTCTTATGGGAAGTCTCAGATGCAAGTAAGAATGTTTTATCCTATATCTAATTTCAACTAGTGTGATCTTTATAAATCCACAACAATCTCTTGAAAATCACCATTGGCCAAGGGAAATATTGAGACTTTATAGGTTCATCTAAACGTAAGTGTCTCTAACTTTTGTTATCTCATTTGATAGATAGACATTGCGCATAGTAATAAGTTTAGATGTGTATATCCTTTCTTAGATTACCTCTACACTTAAATTTAGTGTATTTATTTGGATTTATTGGCTTGACATCTTCTACCTTAGGTGATCTAGGCCCCTATTTATTTACCATGATCCCTTATTTATTTATTTTATGTTAACTATCCCCATATGTGTTATAAGCTTTGATAACCCTAGATTATATTTAATTTTATGAATTATAATATCCAACTAGGGTTATTTCATGATATTATTTTCCTAGAGGCTTTGGAACCCTCTCCTTTAGTGTTTTGTGATAAGTGATCCCTTAGTTAGGTTTATCATATTCAATTTGGTCATGCTCTCGATATATGATGTATCACAATAGATGTTAATTAATTACTTTCTCTGAGCTTGGATTTACTAAGTAGGATAAGTTGTAGATTTATCTTAATATTTTTTGTATATGGCCCATTGGCCTTGATTGTGACATCTTTATGTTATTTGAGGGTAGCCCTTGGACTTTTTTAATGTGACATTTTTGATTTTCCTTGTTTGTGACATTTTTATGTCCCCTACATGTGGCAATCTACCTTGTTTGTTGTGACATATTCATTTCCATTGTATATGACCATTGTACTTATGTGTGACACTAAACTTGAGCTTGTATCAATTTTTAAGCTTACTAAATTTGAGTGTTGCCATGATCTATATCATGCACTTGTACTACATAGTCTTATTTAGTTACAATTTTACTCCATACTTCATTGATATGTCTATCTAGGCATAAAACTTATATGCCATGCGTTAAATATGCTACATACTTTACTTGATTAACATATACATTACTATTATGACATATTTTCCACATCTTCAAATGATATTACAAGAATCTATTTTTATACATGACACGATATAATTAACTATTATTTTAAGATGAGAAACTTATAGGACACATCCCTCATATCAAAATGGGTAACTACATTGGGCTCTTCATTTAATAATTAGCCTCCATGAATATAAAATCATATCATAATATATCTTTTAGATATTTAAAATGGTTCAAATATTAGTTTATTTAGTTACATGATAGATATGTGCATATTATTAAGATTATGGGGGCATATGTCATGTATATGCACTCACTTTATAAGTAATAGAGAAAATATTCATACACACTTGAATGCATATACAAGGGCATATACACATAATAAATAGGAACAATAATTAAAGGTTTCCACATACACATACCTTTGAGATACAAATGCTCAAATTCAACATATAGAAGAATATAATTCTATATTAGTTGATACAAAATTAGGGGGAATGATATTTGTTCATACATCTATATACACACTTTAAAATTTATGAGGCATGATACCAATTGATGAGATATACAATAGAATAATTTATAGTTGAATTCTCAATAATTATTAATCCATTTCACACTTATCATATCTATGGTTATGATGGGGGTATGAACATTGTTTGTTCTCTTTCAATCATTCATTTATTATAAATTGATTCAACTTGAGTGAAAATATACAATCGAACTTGTGTTCATAATGGGGAATGAAAATTATTCATTCCCCTTCTATCATGAATTTTATTTACATGGATCAAACTTGAGATAACTTGATAAAAACTATATAATTAAATATACAATCCATATGTAATGGTTAATTGTGTTTTAGTCTTGTCAAACACATCATGTGGTTCTCTTCCTTAACTATGTAATTATTTGGGTTAGTACAATGCATAATTATTCCCACATTCATGAGGGTTGGGCTATACTTTCTTCTAAACCTAATAGCATTCATAGTTACATAAATCTTGTGTATAGTCACCCAAAATCTCCATATACTTCAACATGGAAGCACAAGTTTCTCATATGCTTTAACAATGAAGCATCATCACCAATAAGTTGAAAGGGAAACATGGTTTTCACCAACACATATTTTTAGAACTACCTTTGTTCTTTAAAAATTTAAAAATTCAGTTTCAAATTAAATTTTTTAATTTATGGATATTTACTACACGTTATTACATATTTTGATACATACACAATTGGATCTTCATACCAAAGACAAAGTGTGTTATATATTTCTATCCGTCACAAGCACGCCTAAAGTTTCAAGATGAATGTGGTTGATTTTTGTAGTTTTGCACATCATCAACATTCGAGATCACACATACAAATACATGAGAAGGTGACATATGTTCATAGTCCCTCAGTTATACAAAGGTCAACACTAACCAATACATGTTAGTATTGAGAAATAATATTGAGCCAAATTGATAGAAGTAACCCTATATATATATACATATATATATATATATATATATATATATATATATATATATATATGTATATGTATATATATATATATGTATATATATATAGATATGTATATATATACATATATATATATATATATATACATATATATATATATGTATATATGTATATATCTATATATATATGTGTATATATATATATATGTATATATATATGTATATATATATATATATGTATATGTATATATATATATATGTATATATATATATTACATATATATATATGTACTAGATGAATCATCTGCCTTCTTTAGTCTGATTTCCACTTCTATACTAAATCATAGTTAGAGAGTCAAGCTGAAAAGCTAAGTACTCATCCCTTTTTAACAATTACTATATTTATAATATACCACTTATCAAATCATTGCAATCAGTTTGAGTATTTTAAATTCAGATGTATGATTGAATTCCATATCTTAATATCTATATTACATTTCAAGTTTCTATTCTATTAGGGTTGTAAAACTAAATTAAGGTAAAAAAGAGAGAAGGGTGAATAAGATCCATATATGTATGAACAAACCATGTAAGGTGAAGGTAGGCCAAAACTAAATTTTTAAGTATCTAATCCCATATTTTAGTATGTATATAAATATAACTAGCACTTTTCTAAGAACTATTACAACTTGATCTACTTCTTAATCAAGAAAATAGACAAATGGACCATTTTTGGTGCTCTTAGCTCGCTCAAACTTGTTTTCTCAATAATTTTTTGTCCCTCATGAAACCTAAAATATTTAGATATATGCCCTCATTTTAAGGTGAAAGATTAGAAAAATCTACACTAAAATTGATCATCTTAAAATAAATAGTCAATTGCATTATGTGTCACAAAAAATATATAGCCTAAGCATTGAAATGCATGAAATTATTCAAATTGCTTGTAACAATTACATAATATAATTATATAAATCTATAAAAAATATTAGCATCATAAAATATCATCATATAAAGCTTAATATAAATGTGTTTGTCCTCATATGAGGGGAAAAAATATTAAAGGATGTAGACACTCAATTTTCATCACTTTCATGTTGAAATTGTAAATAGGAAGATTCCTCAAAATAAGGCAAAAAATCACTAAAACATTCAAATTTATTGGCACAAATTGAAACATATTAGTGCATCCTTAATTGTTGAAATACATCATATGTAATCATTAGTTTTATCTAGTTCATCTTAATTAAAATTTTAACTTTGTAAGTGATGTATTGGATCAATTAGGTTGAAAATTTATTTGACTTTCTAAAGTCACATCATCTTCTCATTAAGTTAATTAACCCAATATTATTCTAATGTGAGATTCCATAGCTTTTGGAATTTTTTTATTTTTTAAATTCATTAAATTGGATTTATTCCTCTACCTTGTGACATCATTATGAAATCATATGGCAAGTAAATGCAAATTGATAGAAAATATCAATAAATATCAGCATAAATGTAACCCTTGCTCAGTTAATGAAAAATCAACCCCAAATATTATTTGAACTATCCATCCAAATTTGACCAATCCTCCTCCACACATCTTGATCATCATCTAACGATCAAACACAATTTATAAAATCTATACATAGAGCAGTCATTTGCCTTTATAAAGATGACCAACTAATGCAATAAAGCTCTCCAAAAATTTAAAGGCCATCACCCATTAATATTTTTAAAAAAAAACTTACTCTACCACAATATTACAAAATCTTCATCTATTTCTTCCACTCTTCATCAAAACATGCATAGTGCAAGGGGAAGTGTCGCAAGAATGACATCACAATATTAATGAAGACTCCAAGCTCTACATGTGGGCCAAATAAACTTATATGTGAAAAATTTAGACACATCTAATGAAGAAGGTGAAATCCTATTATTTTATATTCTTTATTCATTATTTAGCTCTTCCTTTTCCTTGCCTAATTCGATGACATACACTTGGGTTTTAGGTTTTTATGTATTCAATTTTGATTTCATACGAACACAAAAATAACTCCCTCATAATTGTGTGTTTACATATGGCATACCTGATGGGAGCAAACACCCCATAAAACTCTTAGGTACATTCCATAATCATATAAATCTGAAATTAGATCATTTTAACTTAATTTCACTTCTTTTCTCATAACTTTTCTATTTTACCATTCTCTACATGTTGACCAAATTTGACCCTCCAGATCAAATTGGTCACCCTATAGGTAAAAACTTGAGTTTTAGATGTTCAGAAGGGTATAAATTTTTTTCATAGGGTATTCTATAGATTATTTTATGTAATTCAATGCCTTTTTATCTTTATTCATGGTTTGATTAGTTTATATGTCACTTTGAGTCACTTAATAGGCATTTAGGGGTCATAAATGCAAGTGGCATATTTTTCAAGGTGTCCAAGTGTTTTACTATTATTTAAAACATCCAATAATTTAGATTAATTGTCAATAATGTCAGTCCCATTTGAATCTTGTAGGTTATCTAACTAAAAATCAAGAAACCAACTAAAAAGGAAGAGTTTGGCACTTGTACAACCCATGAGGGAAGGTGACACATGGGAAAAGGTCATGTAATGGATATTAATCTTCCTCATACTCATATCAACACATGACATGCTTTTTAATTTCTTAAAAATGTCCAAAACCATTCTACTCCTTCTTCACCTTTCTAGACATATAGAACTGGCCCTCAGGTATTTAGATGGTACGGCTAGTTAAAGAGGTTTCAGACCAAACACCTTTGGGAGGTGAAATTAAAATAATATAGTTTAATTTACATAAAACTTGTTTAAATATTAGTAAACTATGATTTATGAATCATCTCTAACAAGTTGAGTCTATTTTTTTGCTCACTATTTCCTGTACCCTATAAGTTTTGTTCAAATTTGGATAGGTTTATACAATCCAACTACTAATGTTGATTCTAAGTGATTTTAGATATCTCATAAAATGATCCCCATGGTTGGTTTAGTGTTTAAAAGTGTTTTTATATGTAAATCATCTCATGTTTCAAGAAGGTGCCACCATGTGAAGTCCCATTCATATTTCCTTGTTTGCAAAATGTTTGGTTCTCTAAAAATGTCTCATGTGAATAAGATATGAGGTTTCCCATGTGTCAATGCCATAGAGATCACCTAAATTAATTTTTAATCTAATAACATCATGCTTGGATCAAAATTTTAGTCCATTACCATACTCAGTCAACTCTTTACACACTTTTACTTGCACTCATGGTGAAACACGTGTATGGAGCCTATCTAACATGTTCATAGAGGTGTGATGAAGGTTAAAAAGCCTTGGTATATATTTTATCAACATAAAATATTTATTTGATAATTAAGATGGTCAAGGTAATTATGTATCAATCATATACAATACTTTCACATAGTCTCTTTCCATCAACATACACCTACAAGTATCTCATGAAGAGCAATTGTGTTGAAAGCAAGTATTTGAGCTGAGCAAGGACATTGATGATGAATAAAGTTTATATGAAATATTTGATAATATTATAAAACTCATGAAATGTCAAAATAATACTCATTTTACGCATTCATCATCACTACCTATACATTTAAAAATAACCACCTACAGGTGGCTTAACAGAGAACTGTGGTGTCATATTGAAGTGTTGAAACATGAGTTGGAAATATTTTTGGAGTCTTAGTATGTAGAGGATATCACAACATACCTATGTGGGATGATAGGTTAGTATGTAGAATATGAAGAACCATTTAAATGTAATGACTGTGGATTAAGGGATCAAATCCCTAAAACATGAAAATAGAGCACCTAACCCTTTTGGAGACATCTTAAGACAATGTTATCTTGAGTTTTGATCACTCATAATGTACTCATTCTATAGACCTATCATAAGAAGAGATATATAAAAAGGTTTAAGGGTATATGAAAAGTGGAGGTTAGTTTTTGAAAGGCTCAAATTTTCCCTTTGGCCACTAAACTCCTTCACTATTATCTATAGGATTTGGATAAGTGACCTTGTATTCGTATGTGATAGTGTATAAGAATGCATTCATGATAAGTTGTATTAAATGTTGAGAAGGATCATAATGATATTAAAATGGTTATACATAGAAGTAAATATGTAGGTTTTTAACCCACAATACTACCTACATGTCTCTTTTGATCATAAAATGTTTACCTATAGGCTAGTTATAGGGTTACCATGAAGAATGGGTTATATAGGTTTGATAACAAACCTCACTTCAAGCATAAAATGAACAATTATAGTTATATCATGGTGTGGAGAGCTTAAATAGGGACATAAAACATGAAAACAAGGGATAATTTATACATAAACACCTACAATATCCTTTTTGGTCCAAACATAATTGACTGTGTTTGATTGTAGCTGATAGTGATGTAATTGATGACTATTCAAGGTTTTGACATAGAAAATACATAGTGTAGATGAATAAAATGAATATGACATAGAATTAAGGGTTAATAAGACCTTATATCAAGGTAAGTAACTCAAAATTTGTAATATTCACCTACAATAAGGAGAGATAAACTAACTATATCAACCTATCAGTTAGACCTAATGGAGTAAAAGCATGGTTAGAATGCAAATACAGATGATTGAGAGGGTTGGTAAGCATGAAAAAAAATTATAAAATTATGATTGATAATCCATGATACACCAATATCATGTAAAAAATTAAGATAGATATCCAATCAAGAAATACACAGTCTGCATCCTAAATATTGCATAGTCTATCTTCCTAACAGTCAGTCTTGGAATCTGAGGAAGTTGGAAGGTCTATTGATCTAACCAGTGGATGAATTTTTGTTTAGAGTGTATTTAAAACTTGTATAATCCTCTCTAGAATTAAATTTTTCTGATTAAATATAATAATTTCCCTTTATTTTGTCTCAGACATAGGGCACTCCCTTTGTACACAAACCCTGCAGTCTTGGAAATAAAGGATGAAAGGGTGGACCAAGAGATATTTAGAATTTGAAAGAAGGTGTAGAAATTTGGTATAATTTTAAATAATGTGTATGAATTTTGATTAAAACTATGAAAAAAATTTAAATCAAACATATAAGGAGGAATCTCAATAGGGTGTCCTGGACCACAAAGGTTACAGTCAAGCTTGTTAGGCATGGTTTAGGCCTAGTGTCCAAATGAGAAGTCACTTACACTTATAGCCTTAGATATTAGTTATAAACTATTAGATAATTTTAATAGAGTCAATTAAAATGTGTAAAATCCTCTAATTTTTATATAAATCATAACGAATTCATTTTTGATCTCAGAGACAACATTAGGCCTATGCAAATGAGAAGACAAGCTTGATAAGGTAAGTTTGAGTACTCGCGTCTTATTTGAAAATTTTCATGGATATACAAAGAGTTTAGATACATTATTAGGGGTACTTAACAGCACATTTTTGGATTTTTTTGGCATTTATAATGTCCCAATTTATGAACAAAGCTTAAGGGCAAAAATGGTCTAAAACCTGTACAAACCCTGGTTAAGGACCTGATTGGGAAAATGAGGATTGTGAGATATTTAAATGGACTAGAATATTATGTAAAGTGATTGGATGATGTATAATAATCTTCAATTCTCTCCCTCATCAAATTTTTTATTACTTATCTGTATGAACATGGTATAAAATTAGTTCTTTTGACTATTTTGTGCAGGTTTTAGGAGGTTTCAAGAGATGAAATCAACTTTGGGAGGAATATTGAGATTTAAGATAACTCCCCATGTAAATTTCATGATTTAAATAAAATATTAAGTTTCCAAAAAATATCTCTCATCTCATCCAATCAAAACTGGCAAAGTGAGCAAAATAGTGAGAAGTGTGAGAACTTTAAGTGGAAGCCTTTTTAAGGTATACTTGAGAAATTTAAGGACATGGATGGTATTTAAAAATGTCATAAACTAAATTTTATGGATTTTTATGAGAAAATAAATCAATTTTGGAATCCAAGTGTGTAAGGTGTGTGAAAGAGGAGTTACCTTTGACTATAGGCAGTGATGGCTCACTTTTAGAGGAATCCAGGTGATTAGGAATGAAACCAATGCATGGAGAAGCATGTATACAATTATTTCCTCTTAGTCCAGTAATTATACCTATCCCTAATAAATTTTTGGATGTTCAAATAGGGGTGAATGATGAAGATAAATTTTTGAGCCATCAAAAGGAATTTTCTGCCATATTTAAGGAGTTTCATGCCTTTGATGGCCATTTTTCTCTTCTAACTTTGCATGATCAATTTCACATTCCTTTATCATTCACATGTAACTCATTTTATCAACTTGAAACTTATCCTTGTGACCTTTGTACTTATTTTTCCTCCTCTCTCATTCAAGTTCTATAATAACTAGCCATTTTGGCCTTTGTAAAATATGTTCCACCTAAGTATGATGAAGCCCTGCTCATTTACATAACATGGATCAATAAAGACTATTGATTTTACCTTTTCTATGACTATTCATAGTGTGTTCACTTGAATTATTGATATTTCTTAGTGATGAATGTTATTTCCTTATCATTTTTGTCTCATTCTCTCACTTATTTATAGCTTTAAAGTTTCTTCTTATAGGTCATGTGAAGTGTTCTATGAAGTGTCAAGGTTGAGTGAGTTAGTCTATTCAAATAGTGCCATTCTATGCCTCTTGTTTAGTCATCATAGCCTAAACATTCATCACAACCTCATAATGAAATACTGATGTGAGAATATTTAGATTGGATAAGTGTATGCCTAGTTAGTCTCTTGGTCTCATGTGTGACATGCAGCTGGTTGGTGGTCATTAATCAATTTGGTGCATCACCACCTTTAGGATAGTTTACTTTCAATTTTCTCTCCCTTTTCCTTGAAAGAATAGGTGTATTAGTGATCTAAGAGTGGCACATCAAGGATGCTATCCCTATCTAGAGATTCACCTCATTATTAGGCTACCCATAGCTAAGAGGTGTTTCAATTGTGCCACTTGGATGAGGAGAGCTGAGACATCTCCTCAAAGGGTGAAAATCTAAGTGAAAATAGTTTTTGGCATGTTCGATGGGACTAATTGTCTAAGAAGTTGAAATATGTTTGGTGTTGTTTTTCAACACATCAACCTTTGGAGCATCTAAGCATCAATGGCAAATCTGAAGTTACATCAGTTGGTCAAGCAGACCAATTTTTCCTTTTGAAGATTGTTGGTAATTTTTATTTGTGTTTTTACTTTCCAATGAAGTTCTATGGATAGTTTTGGTGTTGAGTATTATTTTACACAAGTTGGTGAGGTATATTAAGCTTATGGCATTCCCTATCAGCCTTTGTATGATCCTTATCAGTCTTGTCATGATCCTTACCAGATATAATATGATCTTTATCAACCTTGTCATGAGTTGTATCAGTCCTATAACAAGCCTTTTCAATATCTTGCTCCTCTTAGTCAACCTAGTCACTTCTCAAATCAATCCATTTTAATTTTCAAGCAAAATCTCTTGGGATATGAGAGGTACATTATAAAGATTGAAACACTAAAGGGACGTGGTCAAGATGTTCCTATTCATCTCATTCATAATGTTATAGATGCATTAGAGTTGGTTGAAAGAGAGTGGGCACCTATTGAGAGAGCAAATTGGCAAAGGCTCACAAGTGAGATATTAGATGTGAGTGGCTTGGTTTCATCATTAGAAGATAAGCTAAGAATCCATGAGGAGAAACCTCACCCAATATATCATTCCTCATATCTACTTCCCCAAGATTGATATCAATTTTACTTGATCCGTACTCATGAACACAATCAAGATTATCAAAGTCATCTTTTTCCTAATTAGTTGGAAGAGAGAGTTGGAAAGACAAACTTGGTTTTTAAATAAAAATTTGATAGGAAAATTGAGATAGATAATAACTAGATGAATCATTCCATTTTATCAACAAAGGAAGTGGAACATAAGCCCTCATTTCCCTCTCCTATTATATCCCCACCTCAAGAAGAGACTTCTAGATGTGAAATCCCAAGTTGGAGACAATGTGGAGAATCTAAGCCTAAAGAGATCCCAAGTTTATTGATCACTTCATCCATACCTAAAATTGCATCACTACCTTAAGAATAGACTCCTAATCCTAACATCCTAATCTAGGATAAGGTAGTGGAATCATGAGAAAAGAAAGGGGATAAAATCCTTGATAAAGAGTGTGAAGATGAGAATGAGCTTGATCCTATGCAAACCCCTCCCACCCTTCCTCAAGATACCTCTTGTTTTCCATATCATCACTCTTGTACTCATTATCCTCATGATGATGACTATCAAATTCAAGAGATACTTTTCCAAGAGAACCTAGCAAAGAAAATTGAAGAGTTTGTCAAGAATGAAATTGTTAAGTTAAGGTGTGATGGAAGGTTTCGAGCCAAAAGAAGATCATATGCCTAAACACACCCCATATAACCTTCCTCAAGAGAGTGATCAAGATAAATCAGATTTAAATAAAGCAATTTTCAAGTGGAAGGAATAAAACAAAGCTATTTTAGCCCAAGTTATACCTACCCTTCCTCAAGAACTCCTAAAAGGATCCCCTACAATTCATTCTCAATATGATCTTGAGTTCTATGTGCCACCTCCACCAATTAGTTCATCTTGTCCTCACTCCATCACCCTTTACCTTGATGTACCTATGGTATCAGAACATAAAGAGGAGAATTTAGTTGAGAAGATTTTAAAAAAAAATCTTGAAGAAAATATAGCTCCTTGGCATCCTCATTGGGCTAAGTCACCTGATTACAAGATGACTAGTCTTGGTATCACCAAGAAGGAGAAAGAGATTGAGGATCTTACAGTCCTTGAGAAGCAAAGTTAGGTTATAATAGTTGATATACAACTTGAGAGCCCTAAATAGGTTCTAAATTTTGAAGAAGATGTGATTTTTTATGTTGAATATTTTTATTATGTTGATATTGAAGAATGTTTTCCTTTTACCAAGGAAGAGGAAAGCATCATTGGTTCTTCCATAACTATCCAAGAAATCATAGATGTGAAAGAAAAAGTCTCTAATCATCCTTGGGATGAATTTTTTTCAATCATTTGAGTAATTTATACTCCACTTCAAGGAGGCTATGATCTAGTCAAAAATGGAGAAGGCAACCTTGACACTCAAGTGGGAATACAAAGAGGAAGTAACTTTTCACATTTGTCCTTTCAAGATGCATATGCATCTCATGATGATATATTTTAAATAATCAAAATGGCCTATCATCTTCTCAAATAATTAGGAGAAACACATCAACTTTTGAAGGATAGAACAAGCTTCTATTGGCCTCAATCTTCCAAGGAAAAATTAACTACTCCTCTTGAATCCATGCGTATAAAGAAGATACAAGTCGATCATGAGATGAAGAGTGGGAAGCAGTATGAGGTATGTATACAAGTTCAAGAGGAATACATTTACATTGGAGACCTATTTAAGGATGATCTACTTGAGAGTAGATCAAGAGAAGTGCCAAGGAATAGGTCTAATATACCAAGCATCCAATCCAAGGAGCAAAATGCTTGTTACTAAGATTCATCTCATCAAGAAGAAGATTCAAGGAAACTTCCTTTTGACCCTAAAAATGAAGTATGCATAGTTTCTAAGCGTGCATAGTTATTTTTTTTTTGATTTCATTAAGTGCTTTCAACACACACGTGTCTTGTTAGTGTGTTTATTTTGCTTTTGTGTATGTCCTTTATCTTGTGTGTTTGAGGTAATTAGTTATCTTTTCTTGGTCAAGGCCTTGTTGTCAAGTGTTAGGTATTCTTGTTTGTCTCAGACTACAGATGACTCCCTAATCCCATGGATAGGATAAGGCTACTGATCTTTAGTATAACAAGCATACTACCCCTATGAGTCACCATTTTGTTGACCAAATTTGACCCTATAGGTCAAAGTGGCCCCCATATAAATAAAAAATTGATTTTTAGATGTTCATAAGGGTATAATATTTTATTATATGGTATTTTATAGCTTATTTGATGTAATTTAATACCTTGTTATCCTTAGTCATGGTTTGATTAGTTTATATATCACTTTGAGTCATTTAGTAAGAATTTAGGGGTCATAAATGCAAGTGAAATGGTTTTAAAAGTGTCCAAGTGTATTAGTATTCTTTAAAATGTCCAATAAGTTAGATTCCCTATCAAGAATGTTAATCCCATCTGAATCTTGCAAGTTATCTAATTGAAAATCAAGAAACCAACTGAAAAGGAGGAGTTTGGCACTTGTATGACCCATGAGGGAAGGTGACACATGGGATAAGGTAATTTAATGGATATTTATCTTTTTCATACTCATCTCATCATTTTAAATTCTTTTGAAATTCTAAAAAATGTCCAAAACCATTTTTTTCCTTCTTCACCTTTCTAGACATACAAGACTAGCCCTTAGATTTTTAGATGGTATGACAATTGAAGAGGTTTCGGACCAAACACCTTTGGGAGGTGAAATTAAACTCAGATATATTTATTTCAATAACAAGTTTTCAAATATTTATCAACTATTCTTTATTAATAATCTCTAATAAGTTGACTATGTTTTTCTAATTATTATTCCCTACACGCTATAGATTTTGCTATAATTTAGATAGGTCTATACAATCCAAATATTGATGTTGATTTTAGATGATGTTTATTCTATAATAAAATTCTCATAATTCTTGGTTTAGTTTTTAAAGTTGTTTTGATACGTAAATAATCTCATGTTGTAAAAAGGTGCCACCATGTGAAGTCTCAGTCAAGTTTCCTTGTTTATAGAATGCTTGGTTATCTAAAAAGGTCTCATGTGAATAAGATATGAGGTTTATCATGTATAAATTCCATAGTGATCACCTCTATTCATTTTTATTCTCATAAAATCATTCTTGGATCAAAATTTTAGTCTACTACCATACTCAGTCAACTCTTTACCCACTTTTACTTGTAGTCATGGTGAAGCACGTGTATGAAGCCTATCTAACATGTTCACAGAGGTGTGATGAGGGTTAAAAAGCCTTGGTATATATTTTATCAACATGAATTAGTGATTTGATAATTTAAATGGTTAAGTGAATATTGTAATAGTCATATATAATACTTTTACATAGTCTCCTGCCATCAGCATACACCTACAAGTATCTCATGAAGAGCAATCATGTTGAAAGCAAGTATTTGAGATGAGAAAGGTCCTTGATGATGAAAGAGTATATATTAAATATTTGAGAATAGTATAGAAATCATGAAAGGTAAAAAAAATAATCATTGTCCACATTCATCATCACTACTTGTATATTTGAAAATAACCACCTACAGGTGGCTTAATAGAGAGTTGTGGTGTCATACTGAAGTGTTAAAACACAAGTTGGAACTATTTTTGGAGTCTTAGTATGTATAAGAGATAAAAAAATACCTATTGTATCTATATAATGGTGTGAAGAGATTCAAAATGGACATCAAACATATGAACAAGGCCTAATTTAGACATAAACACCTATAGGATCCTTTTTGGTCCAAACATAATTGACTGTGTTTGACTGTCACTGATAATAACCCAATTGATGACTATTCTAGGTTTTGGAATAATAAATGAATAGTATAGGTGAATAAAAGTAATATGATATATAATTAAGGGTTTCATAAGACATTATATTGAGGTAAATAACTCTAGATATGTAATATACACCTACATGAAGGAGAGATATACCCACTATGTCAGCTTATCAGTTAGACCTAATGGAGCAAAAGAATGGTTGAGAATGAAGATAAAAATGATTGAGAGGGTTGGAGAGCATGAAAAATTACTATAAAATGATAATTTATACTCCATTATACACCAATATCATGAAAATTCGGAAGATAGAGCTCCAATCAAGTAATACACAGTCTGTATCCTAAACCTTACATAGTCTACCTTCCTAACAATCAGTCTTGGAATATGAGGAAGTTGGAAGGTATATTGATCTAACCAAGGGCTGATTTTTTTTTAGAGTGTCTTTAAATTTTTTATAATCCTCTATAACATTCACTTGGTTTGAGGAAAGATGGGAAGTGACCTCTATTTTATCTCAAATAGAGGGCACTCCCTTTGTACACAAACCCTATAGTCTTGGAAATAAGGGATGAAAGGGTGGACTAGGGGATGTTTGGAATTTGAAATAAGGTTTATAAGTTTTTATGAAACCTAATAAAAACATGGAAACCAATCATAGAATGAGGAATCTCAATATGGTGGTCTAGACTAGATAGGTTACAGTTAAGCCTGCTAGGCATGGTTTAGGCTTAGTGTCCAAATGAGAAGTCACTTATACTTATAGCCTTAGATATGAATTATAACCTAATGGATCATGTTAATATAGTCATTAAAAATGTGTAAAAGCTTAAAATTTTAATATAAAGCATAAGGAATTCATTTTTTAGCTTAAATACAACATTAGGCAAGTGTAAATGAGAAGACAAGCTCGTTAAGGTAACTTTGAGTGCTAACATCTTGTTTAAAAATTTACATGGATATCCAAGGAGTTTGAAGAGGTTATCAGGGGTCCTTAACATCACATTTTTTGAATATTTTTGTAGTTCCAATGTCTCATGTTTATTATCAAATCTTAAGGTAAAAAATGGTCTAAAACCCTTGCAAACATTGGTTAAGGACCCAATTGCGAAAATGGGGATGGTGAGCTATCCAAATGGACAAAAATTAGATGAAAAGTGGTTGGATGATGTATAATACTCTTTAGGGCTATAATCCATAAAAAAATTTATTGACATGTCTGTACGGATAGGGTATACAATTGGTTCTTTTAACTATTTTATGCATTGTGCAGGTTATGGGAGGTTTCAAGAGATGAAATAAATTTTGGGAGGAATATTGAAAATTAAGAAAAATACCCATGTCCATTTAATGCTTAAAAAAAATCCTAAGTACCCCAACAAGAGATATCATCTCAACCAGTCAAAATTGGCAAAGTGAGCAAGATAGTGAGAAGTGTGAGAACTTCAAGTGGAAGCATTTTTAAGGTGTGCCTAAGAAATATAAGGCTATGGAGGGTATTTAAAAGTGTCATACACTCCATTTTACATATTTTAATGATAAAATAAATCTATTTTGGAAGATAAGTGTGCAAGGTGTGTGAAAGAGGAGTTTATTTTGACTATAGGTAGTGATGGCTCACTTTCAGAGGAATCCAAGTGATTAGGAATGTAAAAAATGCATGAAGAAGCATGTATTTAACCCTTCCCTCTTAGTCAAATAATTATAATTTTTATTGGTCAATTTTGGGATGTTCAAATAGGGGTGAATGATGAAGATAATTTTCTTAGCCATTAAAAATAATTTCATGCCACATTTCAAGAGTTTCATGTCTTGGATGGCCATTTGTCTCTTCTAACTTTGCATGATCAGTTTCACATTCCTTTCTCATGCACATGTAACTCATTTTCTCATATTGACACTTTTCCTTATGACTTTTGGACTTATTTCTCTTCCTCTCTCATTCAAGTTCTCTAAGAACTAGCCATTTTGGCCTTTGTAAAATATTCTACACCTAAGTATGGTGAAGCCCTGCTCATTTTCATAAAATGGATCAATAAAGACTATTGATTTTACCTTTTTTATGAATGTTCATATTGTGTCCACTTGAATTATTGATCTTTCTTAGTGATGACTATTATTTCTTTATCATTGTTATCTCATTCTCTCACCTATTTACAACTTGAAAGTTTCTTCTTATAGGTCATGTGAAGTGTTATATGAAGTGTCAAGGTTGAGTGAGTTAGTCTATTCAAATAGTGTCATTATAGGCCTTTTGTCTAGTCTTCCTAGCCTAAACATTCACCACAACCTCATAATGAAATATTGATGTGAGAAGATTCAAATTAGAGAAGTGTCTGCCTAGTTAGTCTCTTAGTCTCATGTGTGACATGCAACTAGTTGGTAGTCATCAATCAATTTAGTGTATCACCACCTTTAGGATAGTTTACTTTTAGTTTTCTCTCTATTTTCCTTGCAAACATAGGTGTAGTAGTGATATAAAAGTGGTACATCAAGGGAGCTATCCATATCTAGAGATTCACCTCATTCTCAGGCTACACATAGCCTAGAGGTGTTTCAATTGTTCCACTTGGATGAGGAGAGCTGAGCCATCTCCTCAAAGGGTGAAAATCCAAGTGAAAACACTACATAATATCAAGAATGTTCTATGTATCAATGAATTCACTTCTTATAATTGATGTTGACACTATGTAATGGTGATATCAATTCTCCCATATTTTTATCTTTGTGTTTTTCATGAAAATGGTGTGAATCCTCTACATATCAACAAGAATGCTCTCAACACCATTCAAACTATAAATAGTAATATAAAAAACTTTAATTTTGAGAATGATCTTGTTAGTGTAGGATTTTTCCCAGTATGTAGTTTTACCTACATGAAATAATTAACTTGCTTAGGTCAATAATAGGTCATTAGAGGAAATGTACTTTAATTCATTTTCTAATTGTGAGTTGAGTTAATTAACTTTTTGGGTGGCCAAATTCCTCACTATATAATTTACCTTCCTATGTAATTTTTGGTTAATGATGCCAATACAACTTTTTGGTTGTGAAGGTAAGTTTATTCTATTTTGAATTGCTCTTCTGATTTCACTATTTCATATAGGTTCAACTTCATACATTCAATCCTATCGAGACCAATCCTTGATTGTGGCCCAATTTAGCATGGTATTAAAGCATTTTTGGTATCCAAATGACATATCCTTTGTTGTGAGATCTAAAATTCTATCTTGTTCAAGATTTTTCATTAATTTTGGTTTTTTAGGGTTTGGTGGGTGAAAATATTCATATCCAAAGTCTTAAAGTGAAAAATAGATATCATTGTTGAATTTATAAGGTTTTGAAAATACTCTAAGAATAATTATAAACATGACCTAATTTTGTGAAAGTTAAGTTTTGACCATTTTGGAGGGTTCAAGGCCATTTTTTTATGGTTTTCTAGTTTTGGTAGAGTTTCTAATCCTCACTAGTGATTTTTGGTGGTTTGTTGTAGTTGGTAGAATTTTACCCCTACTCAAGCACATAATAGGATCAAAACACCTTGCTTTCACATATCGACAGACCTAACACCCCTATCTATATGCTTGGTAGAACCCAAGAATCCTACTTTCATGCTTGTCAAAACTTGAGAACCCTACTTGTAAACTTATTGGAACCTAAAACCCTTGTAAGCAACCTACTTAGGCTCCTACCCTTGTAAATCACTATGCATACTCTGATCACATTCTCTACATAATGTGATGGCTAGGAAGATGTCAAATTTAATTGAATGAAAAGTGACACTATTAATTTTAAAAGTGAGGCCATTTTTGGGGTTACATCACTCCCACATCAATCAAATCAATCAAGGGGGTTCCCTCATCCTAACCCTTAGCCACCTAGCCACATGGGAATTTAAGCCCTTGGTCACAACCAACTAAAGGGGATTAACTTTTCCTTACAAAATTTGGCCAAACTTTTGCACACTTAATTTTTTTTTCAAAGTGGAGATAATTATTCTTTATGAGTAAAAAAAATTTAAACTTCCATAAATTTTAGTTGACAAATCCTTTTGAGGCACCATTTTTTTGAAAGTGTGTGGTTTTTGTAACACTGCATTCATGATATTCTCATGCCTTGTAAAATTGAACCTATATAGATTCAGGGGTTGCACACAAATATTTCAAGAACACACTATGTTGATGAGGGTTTTATACACACCCCAATTTTTTTTAAAGAAATTCCTCTAACATTTTAGGATTGGTGAACAAACTCACTCTAAGTCATGAGTTGTAGGGTATTCAGTTTTACAATAACCTATTGGTGTAATAAAGATGAATGACATAAATTATCTACCTTGGGTGAAATTATATCTACTTGGAGTGGGTGGAAGGATGATGATTCTAACTAAGGTGGATATGATTTAAAAAGAAACTTCAAAAAGAGGGACAAGTAATGCAGAAAAGAGAGCTTGTATACACCTAGGGATAAAGAGTTTCAAGACTAGTATTTTAACTTAGATAGGACAATGAATCTAATCATTACTTATTAAAAGATATTGTATCAAATGAAAAATCAAATAAATTTAAGATTCAAAGGAACCATAACATAATATACTTAAACATGCAAAAATCAAAGGTTGCCTAATTCTTAGATTGCTATTGCACATCTAAAAGAGGGGTTATGATAAGCATGCAAAATATATTCAAATAAACTATAAATAAAAATGAATTATTGTATTTATAGTAGATACCACATAAAAAATCAAAGAAATAATATACTATAATTATGGAACATCTTAAGTAATCAATAGAATTGGAGAAGAATCATGATTTGATCATAGACACAAAGTCAACAAAACTCTTTCAAATTTTGTATTAATCTAAATAGCCAAAATTATCCTCCCTTTAAGACTAAGAGGTTACATGTAATTATAAGATTGTAATGGAGAAGGCATAATCTCTTTAATATTTTCATAAAATTACAAGTTAAAAAATAGAATCCTTTGTTCAAAATCATGCAAAAATGCATGTACAATGATAATGCCCAAAATAAACTTTCCAACTAAAAATACATTATGCATATGCAATAAATATATTGGGAGCTAAAGTTACACCTTGGTGATAACATTTGAATACATTATCATTCAAAAATTAAAGTGTTGATGTGGCATAATTAATTATAGGAGTCAATAGAGATACTACAGTTATAACTACGGCAAGGATTAAGAGCTTTGTGAAGCTGGGGGGCACTAATAGATAATTGTGTGCATGAGACCAACCTAGAAGCCATTTATTTGGATTTTATGTCTTCACATAGTGCATAAGCTAAATAAAATTATTTATTTATAATTTCAAAATTTAGTAATGAAGGATTCAAAATTATGACTACATCAACCATTAATATTTCTTTCTCTACCTTTGAGCTCTTGAATTTAGCTAATAGAGCTTATGATCTTGTTACACTATGCTTGGCAAAACTAACCAAAGACAATACTTCCTCATTATTTTTATAAATATTTTCTTCATCTTCTTGCCTAAATTTTTTGGTAGTTGAGTGGAGAAGGTTTTCAAAACTGGGTTGTTAATAATCTCTCCAGCTTGGGTGATCACCTTGGTGACTCTCATATCTTATAAAATATGTAGTGCTTCACTCTCTTGACTGATAAAAAGTCTCAACAACTTCTTCATATATTTATTCTAGTTTATGGAGGCATCCCTCTTGGCTATCACATAGTTTAAACACCAATACGCATCCATCATGGTCATGAGATTCAGGTGATCAAAATCACTAGCCTTGAAACACTGAAATAGGAAATTCAATATTATTTCTTTATCCTTCATCTTATTCCATAATGTAAGAATATATACTCTATTTACCCTAGAAGCATTGATGTTGTACAAAATATTACACAACTTTTTAGTTACATTCTAAATGTCAATAATAACTTATTAATGTGCCTATGTAATTTACATTTGATTCCACATTTTAAGGCCTCCTTAGTACTCTAGTGCATTTATTTCACTGTCTCCCTATTAGAATCCATAAAAGTGTTGAAATCCTCAATATATTTAGTATGGTCATTGGGATTTATCACAGGATTCTTCACTAAATAGAACAATTTATCTCTTTATTCAAATTTCACTTCACTTTTTATTCTCACATTGACGATTTTCCTTTTCCTCGCTCTCTAAATAGTCTCACATTCCTTGTCAAACTGAGTGGATACTATGGGGAGCTCAATTAATATAATTTTGTCTTTTATATCTAACATTTTGTATTTCCCTCACCCATTGGGGAATAATGAGTTCTCCTATTTCTTCTTCTTGAGTAGGATGTAAGGATATAAAAGGTGGAGTGGTCATTGGAAGGGATGTAGTAAAAATGGTTGGCAGGGAGGCGCTTATTTGAATAGGGACTTGAAGAAGTTTTTGGCCAACCATATCCCATGGGGATGTGTATTTCATAGGTGTTACCTTTTCCAATAATTTAGTGAGACCTAGAGTTATTTCCATAGTCATTGTTGTTTTTGTCAAGGCCAATAGCTAGGACATGGGGAGCTCTATTTGGGATCAAAAATAGAAACTATGACTAAGTTATCAAAATGGATTGCCCTAAGATTCATTATTAGTCTAGTACAAGAAATAATATAAGAATGAATAATAATACTAATAGAACTATATGATATATCCCTAGGAATAGTTGGGGGTAAACTTACAACTATAACTTCTACATTAGGAACTGAGGAAATAATGGAAGAGACTACCTTATCAAATTTTTGACTTTGCTCTTATGTGAGGTTGGATAAGGTGTCTCCCCCTTCATGCTCACCCATACTAAAAGCTTTAGATTTTTCTAGTTTAGCTTCTTGATCATGTAGTTGTGTTATATCCATTTCCTAGTCTTCTTCCTCAGATGGATAATAAACTAAAGATATTACTTGTTCAAGTTATTCTTATTCAAACTCCATTGTATCCTCTGCATCATTTCCCTCCTCCTCAATAGCTTCCTCTATAATTGGGATACCAAGTGATGGATTCTCTTCCATTTTTTTTAATCTTGGGAGGGAGTAGGGGAGTCCTTGTGGTTCCTTTGACAGGTCAAAATGAGTAAAGTGGAAGGTGGAAGAGATGTTATATGGGTTGTATGATCAACTATAGTAGGAAGTCTAACTAAAGGCGATGAAGTGGAGGAGTGAAAGGCACAAGTATTGCCTAAGGGGACTTAGGAGATTGAGGAGAGTGTGGAGCTATTGGAATGGAAGTAAAATCCATTTTTAAGAAATAAGGAAGACTTACTTGGGTAACTGTAGTAAGGGGAGGTAAAGGAGTCATCAAAAATTTGGTTTCCTTTGTTCAATTAAAGAAATTATTGATTTATCCCTTATTTTATTTGTTACCAAGACTTGTACATCTAAAGATGTTAAAGTGGAAGGTACTTGAGGACTAGGAGGTCATCTCAAAACCCCCCTCCTAAGCTAAGGATTTGATTCTCTTTGACTACCAGATTCATCTATTTTTTTATTGTAATCTTTATTGAAGGGGAGGGAGGTTGACTCTATGGCTTAGAGTCCTTTGGTTGAGATGGAGGCCATTGCTAACTCCAATTTTTTTTTGCCTCTCTTTCTATTATCTCAATATTGTATTACAAGGCTTGGTCAAGTATTATAGACATTGATTCATCATTCATATTTATACATACCTCCAAATCATTTGAGGCATTTAGGAATATTTGATCATGATCATATGCCTAGGGATCATACAAAATATGCACCTTCTTTTCTAGAATATATTTGACATGCCCCCTTATTTTCCTCCTGGGTTCCTATTCTCTTAAAGGTGCAAGTTGTAAGTTATATTGTGTTCTATCTTTACTAGTTTAAATAAAATGTGACCTAGTTACATTTTGATGCTACCCAATACTTAGAGGAGTCTTAAAGTAGAAGGCCAAATGCCTTTGACCTAATTCCTCACCAATGTTATTAAAAACTTGATATGATATTTATTATTTTGATATAGTGTTTGGATAATGATGTGGTAGTAGTAGAGGAACAACCCTAGTGCCTTCTACTTAGATGATGATTACATCTAGGTATAACCAATGATCTCTCATTTTGTTTAGGCCCCTTGTCATTTTTTTTGATAATTTAGGCATCAAGGTAGCCTACATTTCTTGATATATGTGAGGATAGATCTTATTGTATATATTTCTGATTTCATTCCTATACCTATGAATGAACATGAGATAAAAATATTCTCCAACCCTATTTTCTAAGTATTCATCCCATGGCTACCACTCTTGACCATAAGGCTTGTAAATAGTGTCCATCACTGCAACCAATAGGTAATACATCATGTAAAAATTATCATCTATAGGCTTACAATCAAGGTAGAATATCCATGATTTTAACTGTGCACTTATAATCTCCCCATATGCCACCAATTAACTAGATGTTAGGAGTATATATAACAATAGAACCCATTCAACTTGAACATATGAAATACATGAAAAAACTTATAATCTATTTAAAAGGGGCATGGATATTGCAATTTAAGGTATAAATTTAATGATGCAATTGGAGGAGATAAACCCCTTTAAATTTAGCCTCTGACCTTTTACAATCCATTGCTTTAAATTTTTATCTACTATGTTATGCTCAAGCCAAACATTGGTTGAGACTTGATTGTAGGTAGTCTCAGAACAAGGAAGCCTAAGGTATCTCTCAAATTCCCTAACCAAAAAATAAGTAGAGACACTATTGACTTTCCTAACATGTATGATATCTTTGATAGTGGTTCCATTAACAAATAAACATTTCAAGAGGTTAATACATGACATTACATCAAGTTTGGCTACCACATGTTGGATCCCTTTCTCTTTTATTGGTATAAAATCATCTATGTATTGTTTGGCCTCTGAAGAGAGTTCATCTTCAAAATAATATGAATGGATGGATTACACATCTTTCCATAACACTAAGGAATGCAACCATTTGAAATTCAAGGCATTCTTTTCAAATACCATATCTTTATATTATATCAATCCTGCAAATGAGTATGGGCAAGGGATTGAGGGCTTACCCTATTTCGATAAATTTTCCATTGTTCTCCTTTGATCATTGTAGATTATTTGATGTCCTGGACTAGTTTTTTATGTGCTTAGGTTGAAGAAAATTAGGGCTCGTTTGATATTGGGGAAGCTAAAAAATGTACTTATTTAATTGAAAGAGCATTAGTAAAGTGAATTTTATTTAGCACATATTTTTTATATATCATTTGTAGGTATGAGTATTGAATATATTTGTGCACCTTCATTGAATATAATAAACTTTTGATTTAATGCCTATTTCAATTTGAATGTTCTAGTAAACCTTGGTAGGTTCACTTTATTGAAAAATGGTAATCATCTGTTAATTATTTATGTTTATTCATCACCTCTAAGACAACTATTAGTTATTCATTGACTTGATTCTTTACCATGTCATCGATCCCTCCCCTTTATGTTTTGGCTATGCCTTCGTTGAATAGTTTTATTTGTCAAGTCCTCATTAACCTGACCCTTTAAATATTTTCACTATGTTGGGCATGTCCCATAGTGGTGAGTTAACATGGTCAAACCATGTGTTTTGATCTCATAGCATGAGAATCATGAAAGTTCAGAGCATTAGATTGGTATATATTTGAACAAATAACTTCTCATGGTTGTGGGTTATCATGATCAAGACACGTGGAATGATCTTAGAACCCTGAAGACTCAAGAGCTTAGAACCATTGTATTTTAGACCAAATATCTACTTAACCTTCCCATGGACATAGATTACCATGAATGTGCCTAGTTTTAATCGCTTAGAACCCCAAAGGCTTGCGATCTCAAATCCATTACCACATGGCAATGCATAACTATTAAATTTACTGGTAAATAGATGAAGTCTCCCTATTTCTATTTTAACATGAATATGCCATGTGGTGATTTTGTGGAGACTAAGAGACCAGAAGACTTAAAAATTTAATCAACACATAAATATTGTAATAATCCATAGCTCTGTAGACATAGAAATTTTGTAATCATCCAAGGATCTGAGTGACATGAGAGTGACACATGTCAAAACCATGTGAAATATAATAGTGTGGGATAAATTTGAGGATATTAATGATCCTCTTATTTTAATCCTATGATCCAAAATATACAAAATAGGACATAGAAAGATTAGTTTCATTAGATCACAAATCATAATATTGATATTGAAAAAATTTCATGAAAATCTAAGGTTTGAAATTACTTAAGATACTATTTTAATCTCATATTTTCATAATTTGAACTTGTGCAATGCTAGATTTTTTTATAAATGACCCTAGATGAAAAATGTATGATAACTTAGTCATAAATCCTTAGGCTCATACCTCTTAAAATAAAGGTTATACAATAACAGGTCCCTATTTAAAAATGGGGTGCATATGTTAAGGAACAACACACTATTTAACAACTACTTCCTTTTTACACTATGGATCAAAGTTAAGTTATGGTTCTTACATCATTCAACTATCACAATTCTAAATTCAAATTGAAAATTTTCTTGAGGAGAAAAGGCTCACATCAAATCACACTAGGTATACAAAAAGAATCAGCACTTGATGTAGAGAAGGTGAAGTGGTTTAATAGAAGTGACAAATCATATGGTCTACTATGCTTGTCTATGTCTCCTAATCTTCTCTTTCATATTGAATCTGTAGCTGCTTATAATGAAGTCTAGACTGCATTAAAAAATACTCTTTGGAAAGTAGGACATAATGAGAGGTCATGAGTTGGAGAATAAGCTCATCAATTTTAGCCTAGTCAACTTTGACACTATACATGACTTCTTCACAAAGTTCAAATCATTTAAGTTATAGTTGAAACTATATGACATTAATAAAAAGGATGATCAATTTATTCTTTCCATCCTTGTCAAATGAAAATCTAACTATTTTTTCTTTGTTTATACCTTCCATGCCCTTGAAACTACATGGACTAATGAGACCATAAAATGACTCATTATGTCCATGAAATAATATATTTTTTCTTGCATAAGAAGTGGATCTAAATGTGGTTTCTAAAATTATGTTTTATTTAGAATATAATAAAAAGTATATATCATGCTTATGTCTTTAGAATTCATTTTTATCTATTTATTATCTATTTCTAATGATTATTGAGGAAAAGATGTCAATGTGTGCATACACAATTCATACTAAGCTAGAATGACTTAAAGTATGAAGAGTAATGATTCAAGAATAATGTTAGAGTAGTCTTATACAATGGATCTAACATTTTGGTCAAGTTATGAACTCCCACAAGTTTACCACAGACTCCCACAGGTTTGCTATAGACTCCCATAGGCTTGTTATGGATTCTCACAATAGCTATGAACTATAACAAAACAACTATGGATTACATCAAAATAGCTACATATTACATCAGACTAGCTATAGATTACATCAGACCATCTATATATTACATCATACTAGCTATGGATTTCATCAAGTTTATTATAGACTTCATCAGACTTGCTACAAACTACATTAAGACTGTTATGGATTTCAATAAAACTGCTATGAACATGTTTGGAAAGTATTTCTAAATGTATTCTAATGATTTCTTGGTTTATTCTAGATATCACAAGAATGTTCTCCATTTGAAGTCCTATGTATAAATTTATATAAATAGACTTTCCATTTATAGATTATATTCAAATATAGATTTATGTAATAAATAACTCTATCCATATTTTATGGAGATTGAGATTATGGTTGTAATAGATTACATTTTTATAATAAATATCTCTCTCCATATTTTGTGGAGATTGAGATAACATAGGATATCTAGGTTATTATTCTTAAATAAGGTGTTGGTTAGAAGCATGAGATTATAATTGAAACTTCCCACACTCGAATGAAATCGATCAATATACTTTTCTTTCCATCATTTCGAGCAGTCTATTCTGAAGTTTGTGTTTTGAATGAAATCCTCTTCTGAAAAATGAACTAGCCACTCATTGCAAGGAAAATGGATTAATGTATTTTTATTTATTTCTTTGTTCATATAATTATCATTTTATTATAAATTATCATTTTATTTTTTTGTTGTTGTAAACATTTTTTTTGTAGAGTTTGTTGTAAACCTATAGGTGTTTTATTTATTTGTCATTTATTTTCAATTCAATAATTTATTTTCTAGAAGTGTGCTTTAATTTTTACAAGTGTGATTTTTAATTACTTAAACTATATATTGTGATAGAAGGAACCATTTTCCAAATATATCTTTCTCTTATTGCATATAGCTTTTGGGCATCAGCCCTTGATTGACACTATTAAATGAAGAGGATTGATGACTCCCATCATTTTTAGTGCAATTGCTAGGGAACATGGTTTTATTAAGAGATTCATAATTTTTGAAAGAGATTTGTCTAGTGGTAGTAGATAAACAAATTTCCTAGTGAGAGATAATGTCTCTTTTTAAATTTTGTGACAAGAGGTACTTGGTGGTTTCTTTAAAATTTATTTTTCTACAAAATAGATTAAGATTTATTTTCCTATAACATAGATTATAATTTATTTGTCTGTGATTAATAATTTTAGATTAGAAAAACAAAAACTCTTTCATACATATTAATACTATTGTGTAAAAATATAACTGCTAACATCATGAAAAAGGATTTAGATGTTGATGCAGGTTGAAGACAATGTAAAATATGGAGAAAATAGCCTTCTGTATGAGTTCTTGTAGTTATTCACAATGAGGAATCTGGAATAGATATTATTGTATCTATCATGCCTATTTTAGTGATGATATATGTTTTAAAATTATTTGGATTGATCATACATGGTTATGTGGTGATGAAACCCATATAAATATAGCTTCACCTTTTCAAGAACCGTCTATAACAGATCACACATATTTTTAGATTGATTTCAGAAAATTTGCATGTAGTTTTTATATTTGCTATGAAATAGGGGTAAATCACTAATAAATAAATACCTAAATATTTAAAATTGTGTCTATGCCTATATGCTTGCAATAAACATGTTTTGCTATTTTTTTTGGGTCTAAAAACAAAAATGATAGTTTCCAGCAAGATAAGATTGCACGTGATAGTTTTGGGTAAGCGTGTAGAATTTTAGATTGTGTTTGATGAGATATTTTCACTATGCACATTAATTATTTATTCAAAGTATGTTGTTAGGAAAAACTAATGATTTATAAGGAAGATTTAGTGATTGATACAGATTGGGGACAAAATTTGGATACGGATAAAGTTTACGAAGGGATCACTGAAGGAGATGGTGTCATGGTAATTAGAAATTTTAAAAATTGCTTTTGCACAAAAAAATTATGCTAATGTTCTCTATTGAAATAAATGGATAAGACTACAATTCAGTGCATGTAGTTGCTAACATAGGAGATCTGAATCAAAATAATGTTGGGTATTCACTCTTTCATGTTTTTTGAAAGACTCATGTAGATATTAGATGGAATACAAAAATCAAGCCTTCTAAATTATTGCATGAAAACATATCATCATGCATATAATTAGTTATTTTGGATGGATTATATGTGGGTCAAATAGATTTGACAAGTTCAAAATAATTAAATTTGCATGCAATGCAGATTATGGTAGAAGTGGATTTTGTTGAAAAGAAATCCTATTTTTACTGAAAGACGAGCATAATTAGTTTGTGTAATTATTGGAATGGATCATGCAACATATTTGGCATCATGCATCAAAATATAGATATTTCTCTAGATTTTGTATGAGTAAAATAACCACATCCCAACATTGATGGTAAGTCTTACATAATCATTGATTTTATTACAAAATTACTGCTTTTTAGCATGTATGGGTTATTGCTCTTACATTGGATGATCTAAACATTTCAATTTCAATTTTATTTTTAATTTATTGCTAAGTTTATATGGATTTTTTTGGATTCTTTCTAAAATATAACAATAACATCTGATAGGAAATAGAAATATATTTTGTTTGCATGATATTTTGAAAATAAGCTTACAACTTAAAATACTCAAGAAATTTAATCGATCTGGTCTCAATATTAGTTATTTATTTTGCTTTCTGTGTTTACTAGTAGTCTGCATGGATAATGAATTTTGTGATAAAAAAACAATGAAAAACCTTAGGCATTATTGACAGTCTTAGTTTGAAAACCAGCTTGTTGGTGAACCAAGTGCTGGAATAAAGTGAATTGATTAGAAAATTAGTTTACTCACTAGTCAAGAAAAAAAATGAAAAGAATACAATTTTTCAGATAGAAAAATTGATGCAACTTTTTATTTGGTTGCTTATTTCTATGCTCTTATTTTTTAGCATAAGAGGACTATACTTTTATCAACATTTTTCCCAACATTTTTCACATTAGCTACCATGAAAGAAGCAATGAAGACTGAAGTTATGACAATGTATTTTAATTTAATATTTTACATTTAAATTTACTTATAAGTTTTGTTATCACATGGAGAACTAATTTTTCCTTTCTTACAAACATCTTCAATGTGGGGAAATGAACAACAAAATTTCATCTGATCTATGTAATTTCATCCCACTTCATTCATTTGCAATGCATGAGGACATGCATGAGCTTAGGTGTGGTGGAGGAGAATAGCTTCAAAAAAAATTGGGCTTATTCAAAACAAACAAGTTAATGAAAATATATTTTGATCTTAATCATGATACATAGTTTTGAAAGGAACAAGAAATTTTTATGTCAAAAGCTTTTTTGTGGTCAAAATAAATATGTGTAGACACAACATGAAGTTCTCAACACAATAACCTACTCTCACCTCATTTTTAAAAATAAGATGAAGAAGAAGAGAAAAACATGAAAAATCCACACGAGAACTTGTGTCAAAAAACAAATCTAATGATGGTAAAAAAACCTCCATGTAAGAACCTATCCTTAGAAAATGCATTATAATGATCATTGTCATTAACCACTTTTGTCTGAGGAATTAAAGAAGATTTTAAATATAAATTTCATTATACTTATACAAATAAAATGAATTTGAGAAGCCCACTTGAAATATGAAGACTATGTCTAACCCATACATACATACCATGATGTTTTAAATAGTGTTATACATGAGGACATGTATAAGATTAGGTGTGGGGGAAATGATGAGACCATAAAATGGCTCATTATCTCCATAAAATAACATTTTTTTTCTTGCATAAAAAGTGGATCTAAATGTAGTTTCTAAATTTATGGTTTATTTAGAATAAAATAGCAAGTATATATCATTGTTATGTCTTTAGATTTCATTTTTATCTATTTGTTAGCTATTTCTAACAATTATTCAAGAAAAACTGCCAATGAATGCATAGACAGTACATATTAAGCTCTTTTTGATTCAAAGTATGAAGAGTAGCCATTCAAGAATAATGTCAAAGTAGTCTTCTACAATGGATCTAACATTTTGGTCAAGTTACAAACTCCCACAAGTTTGATACAGATTCACATAGGCTTACTATGGACACCCATAGGCTTGCTATGGATTCCCATATCAACTATAGACTATAATAGAGTAGCTATAGATTATATTAGACCAACTATGGATTACATCAAACTAGCTATGGATTACATCTGACCAACTATGAATTACATCATCCCAGTTATAGATTACATCAGACTAGCTATGAATTTCATTAAGTTTGCTAGAGACTTCATTAGACTTTCTATAAATTACATCAAGACTATTATGGATTTCAACAAAATCACAATATACTTGTTTGGAAAATATTTCTAAATGTATTATAATGATTTCTTGGTCTATTCTAGCTATCACAAAAACACTTTCCATTTAAAATCCTTTTATGTATAGATTTGTATATATAGACTTTCCATTTATAGATTATATTTAAATATAAATTTATGTTCTAAATAACTCTCTCCATATTTTGTGAAGATTGAGATTATGTTGTAACAAATTAAATTCTTATGATAAATATCTCTTTCGATATTTTGTAGAGATTGAGATAAGATATGATATCTAGGTTGTTACTCCTAAATAAGGTGTTGTTTGGAAGCATGAGATTATAATTTCAACCTTCCACACTCGAATGAAATCAATTAATATACTTTTCTTTCCATCATTCTAAGTAGTTTATTTTGAAGTTTATGTTCAGAGTAAAATCCTTTTTTAAGGAATGAGTTGGCCACTCATTCCAAGAAAGATGGATCAATGTATTTTTATTTATTTATTTATTCTATAATTATCATTTTATTGTAAATTATTATTTTATTTCTTTGTTGTTGTAAACATTTCTTTTTGTATAGTTTTTTATAAACCTGCATGTGTTTTATTTGTTTATCATTTATTTTTAATTCAATAATTTACTTTCTAAAGTGTGCTTTAATTTTTACAAGTATGATTTTCAATTCCTACAAGTGTAGATTGTGATAGAAGGAACCATTTGCCAAAGATCTCTTTCTATTATTGCATACAATCTTCAGACACTAGACCTTGACTGACATTAATAAATGAAGAGGATTGATGACCCCCATCATGGACCATGCCATCCTTGAATGAATTTTTTTTTGACTTGACTGAAGAGCAAGATAAGTTTATTCAAATGGCTACACTGAAGTCATCTAAATCACATGCCTTAATTATGAGTCATGAAAAATAAGGCTTCCAACAGCAAGGAGAAGAAACATAACAAGGACGTAGATCAAAGAAAGGGTAAAAAATGTGATGTTAAGCCCAAAAAATCAAAATAGTCTTCCTGTTCAGAAGGAAAAACCTAAGAAATAGAAACTCACATGTGCCTACTATAAGAAATCTGGGAATGATGAATCCAAACACATGAAGAAGCAGATTGACCAACTAACTAAGATGCTTAAGAAGCACAATATCAGTGTCCTTGATTATTCTATTTGGATTTCATCAACATAGGTGTTTTCTAAGAAAAAAGATAGTAAAAAAGGAAAAGATAAGGGTAAATCACTTGTTACAATTGCATCCCAACCTTCCACATGGGTAATTGATTCCGATGCCTCACAACACATGGCTTCATCATAGGACATGTTCTCATCCTTAGATCTTTTTTCTATGCCTTCCATCTTGTTGGGTGATGATACTTTGATAAAATTTGGTGGGAGAGGATATGTTTAAGTGAATGATGGGACATTTCATGATGTTTTATGTATTCTCTCATTATCCAACAATCTCCTATCTATTTATCAGATCACTCATATTAGTTTAGATAAGATATTTGGATTCACACCTAATTTAGTGGTTATTAGATAAGTAGACAATGAATCCATTGTTACATATGGGAAAATAGATTAATAATTATTATTATATACTTGATCACATTTTAATCTTGATCAACCCTCTATGACATTGCTCATTCGTTCAAATGAGGTAAGTAAATTATGGCATGAATGATTTGACCATCTCAGCTATCACTAACTAGAGCAACTCAATCACCATAACATGGTTTTAGGGTTACCATGGGTTCATTTTGATGACATAATTTGACAAGGTTACATACATGGTAAGCATATTGAGGAGAAGTATGACAAAGGTAAATCATGGATAAATAAATAGATATTAGAGCTAGTTCATAGTGACATTGCTAGACATTGTTGGGCCATTTCTAGCTCCTTCATTCACTAAGACTAAATACATGCTAACTTTCATTGATGAATTTTTAAGGTATACTTGGGTGTATTTTCTAAATTATAAATCTAAAATATTTTTTCATTTTTAAGACTTCAAGGTGATTGTATAAAAATAATTAGGTAAAGCTATCAATATTTTGTGTACTGATAATGGTGGTATGTCAATGACTATTTTGAACAATTTTATAATTTGGAATCGATTGAAACACAACATATAGTTTTGTATAGTACCCATTAAAATGGTGTTTTAGAGAAAAAAAATGGATCCTTGAAATAAATGGCCAACTTTATGTTACACTCTAAGTCTCTTGCACCTTAGTATTAGGTTGAGGCCATCAATTGTGCATGTTATATCCAAAACTGAGTTATTCATAAACCATTGAAGGGAGTCACTCATTTTTAAGCTTGGAGTGGCTAAAAATACATAACGAAGAAATTCCAATTATTTATATCTCCTACTATGTCCCACATTCCAAATTAGAAATGTAAGGAAATGAAAATTCAAAGTCAACCTTGCATCTTCATTGGATATCCTAAGGGTGTTTAGGGATATAGGCTTATCCATACCATCACTCATGATCTATTCATTATGAGAAGTGTTCAATTTCAAGATAATACTTTATATTTTACACATGAAACTCCTCCCTCTTGAATACACTCAGATTTGATGAAAATTTAGATGATTTAGATTTGCCTTAGTAGATCCATGATGAATTGGATTCTTCTAGTTCCAATGATGAGAGTAGTGATGAGGACTCACCTCTTCCTTCTCCTAGAATATATTTAGAGGATGAAGAATCTCCTTCTAAATCTCTACTCACTTTTCCTCTTTGGGATAGAAAAATATTTCAAGGTGTTGGCCAGTGGGTTGGAGATCAATCAAACAATAAGTGAACTTGTTCACTATTCTAGGATGCCTTACATTCTTTCATTACATCTACTTCCAATTCATAACCATTTCATGAGGCATCAAACACTCCTAAGTGGGATAATACTATGGAAGAGGAGTATGAATCCTTGTTAAGGAATAACCCTTGGGATTTAGTTCCTCTTCTTAAGGGAAGAAAACTTGTTTGATGTAGGTGGATCTACCAAATCAAATTTTATAGTAGATGGGTGCATAGAAAAGTTCAAAGAATGTTTTATAGTAAAGGTTTTTTCTTAGGTACACCACATTGAAGATACTAATATGTTTACCCTAGTTACCAAAATGAACTTAATGTGACTCACTCTTGCCACTACCACCACACATCACTAGGATGTTCATCAGATGGATGTGAAGAGTGCATTTCTTCACAATTGTCTCTAAGAGGAAATATACACGGAACAACAACAAGGATTTGTGTGAAATTCTTCATTTGTTTGAAAACTTTAGAAATATATTTATGGCCTCAAAAAATATCATTGAGCCTATTATGACAAGATGGACTCATTTCATCTTTCGATTGGGTTCATCAGAAGTCATTCTGATCCAAATATATACATCTTGTGGTAGGATGATTCATTCTTGATTTTGGTTCTTTATGTGAATGACCTATTGATCATAGGGATTTATTCATCCACCATGACAATAGTGAAAATTTATTTCTCTGATGTGTTCTTAATGATTGACATGAGATTATTATGCTATCTCCTTAGGATTGATATTTTTTAGTCTAACTCTGGAATCACTATTGCACAATCTAACTATGCTCTTGATTTTCTTTCACAATTTAACATGGCTAACTATAAGCCAAATCTAACTCATTTTTTATTTGGCATGAAGCTTGAGGCCAATTATCCATCTCTTTTAGTCTCATCTATCTTACACACACTAAACCTTACATTTCATATGCAGTGGGTGTATACACATAATATTTTCAAAACTTTATCAATTAATGATGTTTTTTACCTTGCATGACCCCATCGAGTCTCAATCTCTCTGAGTGCACATCTTAAAAGGTTCACCAAGAAAGGGGAGGGTAGACCCTTGGTGATTCATAAGATTGTTGTCCCCTATACCACCACTTAAAACTAACATAAAACTCTCCTATACAATTACTTAATCTTTAACACCTCCCTTACACAGTCCTCTAATAAATTCACCAACTTAAAAAACCCTTACCTAAGCTAAAAACCCTTTTTGACATTTATCAAATAAATTAAGCTTGTGTTGACCTTGTATTTAAAACATATTAGCATATTATAGGACTAGGTGGGCCTTGGTCAACCTATTTGGGGACCTAGCTTGATTTTATCAATTAATGATATAAGGTTGATTAGGCTGACTCTATTAGCTAAACTTTTAGAAAGTTTTAGGGTTATATCCAACTATATACATATCACTTTCACCATTTCTTAGTGAGAGATAGAAGAAGAATATTATTATTGTGCATTTGCTTATCCACCACTCTACTTGAAGAGTCATTTCTCACCATTGGAGGGAAGATTCTTATCCTATGAAAATTTGGGATTCACTAGGAGGTCTTTGACTAAACTATAGTTCATTGTCCATCCTTAGCTTCTTCAACATACACAAAAATCTCTTGAAAATCACCATTGGCAAAGGGAGAGATTGAGGCTCAGTGGATTCCCCTTCAAGGTAAGTATTCCTAAACCCTTGATCCTCCTTGTTAAAGTAGATAGATTTGCATTTGTTATCTTATATGCTTCTCTCTCCATGCATTAGGATTTCCTATACATTGGCTTAAGTATATATCTTCTATGCATGTTTAAGTTTATGTTTATTAACCCCATTTTGTGCCAAAAGCTTTGGTAAGCACTAGGTTATATTTTAATTTAATTTGCATTTACTTTGTGAATATAGAAAACATAGGACCTAGCTAAAGTTATCACATGGTGTTGCTTGACTAGAGGCTTTAGAACCCTCTCTAGTGATGTCATTATGGTAAGGGACCATTTGGTTAGGTCTAGTAGATCCATCTTGGTCATGACCCTAATTAATGTACTAACAAGCAAAAGTGTAAGTATGATTTATCTTCTTCGAGCAAGAATTGATTTGTAGGTCAACTACATTTTTACTTGTATACATTCTGGTGAACTTGATGTGAACTAACCCTTGCATGTTTTATTTCATGCATTCATTTATGATCACTTATTATATATTTTTATTTCTAAAATACTATATCAAATATGTCGATACAATCAAACATTATGTGTAGGTTTAACACACAGTCACCCCAAATGACTTTATATTTCTCTATGCAGGTTTTCTCTAAATATAGGTGACTAGATTTATCATCTTGACACAATCATATTCTTCAACCCTAGGATTATAGGATAAGTCAACCCTATCAACTCTATTCACATTTCTCCCTTTCATCATATATGTTTATAGACTTAGTTGAGTTAGTTGACTATGTTTGTAGATTATTTTTAGCACATAGGTTTTGCAGACTAAGTCGACCCAGTTGACCATATTGGTAGAATATAAAAATCAACATTTGAGCAAAATAGAAAATTTAACATCTCCAAGAACTCTTAGGCTCATTATTACCTTCTTAGTCATTTTATTTTTTCGCTTACAATCCTATTTTTCATAGTTTGTAGTATATAAAATTAGAACCCTACAATGAATTGGGTTGACCCACTGGACACAGTTTTATAGCTTGATTTTTCTCTAGAAGACACAGTCGATCAGTTGAACTGTATTCTTTTAGATCTTTCTTTTATAAAACAATAGTGACCCTATCAACTCTTTTATGTACTATTTACATATAGTGTCATTTGAATCAACTCTATATTATTCAACAAAGGAATTAACCTATTTTATTAGTAATTAATTTACTATTCATTTTAACTATTTAGATGCTTAGAGTAACAAACATATATTGATTAGGTGGTTTTTAATTTACCAATCTAGTCACATCAATTTTGCACACACTTCCAAATCACATAACACTAAAAAGCATTAAACATTTTCTTCCCAAGGTCTACCTACTTGGATTTTATCACCAAGGAGGAAGTTGACTTGGTTTTATGGTCAAGTATAAACATGTGGTTGATAGTCTATATTAGAAAAATATCTGACACCCTTATCATTGTGGGACTATAAAATAAGGGGGTATACCCTAATACTAAGCTAGTACCATCACCAATACAAATCCCTTTCAGCCTAAACTACCTAAAACTATCCATAGATTGATTTTTTAGTTCCTTCGTATAGCCAACTCCCTATCACTTTAATTTCAAAATTCATTATAACTTAACAAAATTTAGGAATGATGACTCAACTTAGCATTTGCATTCAAGTTTTGTTGCTTGCTATTTGATCATTGTATTTTATATTTCAAAATTTATACTAGCTAGTGTTAATACAAGGTTTGTGTTGTGTGATATAATTAGATCAAACACATTGGTCTAATTGCTTATGTGATTAATTATATTTGCTTAGTTCTTCTCTTTCCAAAATTTTCCTGTTCTAAGAACACTATTACCCCTGTCAACACAATCTCTTACATGCTATTTATATTCATTAATTTTAGTATATAGTCAAATTGTATAACTATGTATCCATTTAATCATTTAGTTTACCCATCTCTAATACATAATTGACTTGTAAGACTATGTCCTTTATAACCTATTTATTTCCATCTTTACAGAACATTGTCGACTGGTTTGAATCTATATCTTATCAATTGATCCTTCTTTCCATCAAGTTTTTAACATCTCTCCCTCATCATGAATTTATCATTTGAAGATAATATAGATTTAACTTAGACAAAAAATATGAGTTTTACCAACCCTAATAGGTTCCCTAGGACACAGCTTATGGCAACCACCATGGATGAAAGAAATGTTGATGTGGCCACTCACACTACCAACTATGGGACTCCTCCCTATGCATCCTCATAATTTAACCCTTTGTTCTCCCTAGAAGATGAGTATAAGTTAGAGTACACAACTTAATTCTCTTTTTCATCAATGAAAACCCTCAACATAGAGGAAAAGACCCTACAACCATTTATAATCTCATGATGGATCCTCATATAGGAGAACCCCATTCATCCTCCCATACCTTTTCCCATGGATTTGGAAGAAACACTTTCTTTTCATCTTAAAATATTCCTTTTATTATCTCTTCTTTATATACCATGACATAATCTTCAATTTATACCTTGAACTCCATGCCAAGTGTTTCTACCAACATGGTAGGTTCAATCTATAGTGGACCTCTTAAAAAGACCCATACCCTTACCCATGCTACTAGTGCATATCTTATTACAAATGTTTCTCATGCCACTAGTATTTCTTTTTCTACCAATTCTATTCATGCCACTAGTAAAGCATATGCTACTACTCATTGTGCAACTCAAGCTATTACTACTAATACTAATGCATCACATACTACGCCCACTAGTCAAAATATTTCCCAAACTAACCAACTCTTATTTTAAAAACTTAATCAAATGAATACCTTCCAAAACATATTTCAAATCAAGTGATGTAGATGAATAATCATCGTATTCATCTCCAAAACCAACCTCAACAGGTTTCATGGGGAGTACACAATTTGAATGCCCTACCTGCCCTAGGAATTCCCATGGTAACCTTATCCCACAACCACCAATAAACAATAAAACCATTAAAAATATACAAAATGAACCTATAGTACCTCAAATAACTAACATTTCTATAGTAGGTATCATACCCACCATCACTTATAATGGATCCACTAATCCCACATTGCATTTAAAAACATTTGGTAACCTTTATAAAGATTAGGTTAAGATTATCACTTTTGCCACTACCAAACTATTATCTAAAACACTCTCTAGAGATTTTCTAGATTGGTATAATTAGTTAAAAACCTAGTCTATCACTAGCCTCGAAGACTTGATTAACTCACTAGTCCAATAATTCTAAACTAGTGATCTTCCCAAGAATAACTTACCCCAATTTATAAATTGAAAACAACTTGAAACTGAAATGGCACAAGCCTTCATCAAATGATGGAAAAACTTGTCTAAAAAATGTGAGCATAATATGGTAGATGATAACCTTTTCCACTTATTCACTAATGTGTTATAGCCCAAATTACAAATTGGATTAGGACTCTCTCTCCAAAATCTTTGAAAGAAGCTCTCAACCAATCCAAATGACAAGACTATCTAACCTCAACCTATAATGGGAACTCACATGCTCACTAAATTTAAAAACCATCATGCACTAGTGATGGTGTTATTGATTCCTATGACTCTATTCATACCATCCAAGCAACTTCACTAAAAAATGCTATGGAGCATGCTCCCCTACAAACAACACTCTTAATCCTACATTTTATCAAACTAACCACAATAATGTGTAGAAACCACTATCCTTAGTATAATTGTAAAAATGTCTTCCAAAGCCTCTACCATGATAACTTACCCCACCCATTCTATGAAATCATGGTATGATCTAAATAATTTTTTTTGGTTTCATGCAAGTTGGGGCTATTCTCACGACACTTTTAGAAAATTACTTAATCTTTCTATGAATTTTCTTCTTAGTCTTAACTTTGATCATGAGACACTTATTTGAAAGTGTCAATACGCATATGACATATCTTTTCAAGCCCATGAAATGCAAAATAAAAACCAAGTTTTAAATAAAGCTAATGTTCATCTTGATATCTATAAGGATCCTCTTCTCAACCACCAAGATGAAATCAAAAAACCTACTCCCTCTACAAAAAATGTTGAAAGTATTATATAAATCACTACTAATGATGAAAACATGGTTAATATGACTAACATGAGATGAGTAGTTGTCTTTATTGACTCTAATCCAACACCTATGCATCTAATATCTCAACTATTACACATCATTCAAGACACTTCTCCATCCCATATAATCAAATTAGATCAAGAGGAAATTATAACCATTAAAGCATAACCTTAAATCACAAAACTTGAGTTTACCTCTCACCATTTCTACTCTTCCCCCAATATCCACACAACAAGACAACATTCCCCAAAATTTCAATAGTATTTTTTCAAACCAACCACAAGAAATACTTCAACCAATTACAACATTACCTAAAGTAACTCAACCCATTTGTAATCAACCTAAACCAACAACACCATATCAACACAAGTTTAATGGCACTTCTAACCCTCCTTTCCAGGAATTCTTGCAATACTATGCACCTATATTTGACAATCCTCCTATGGGTTATGATGAATGGGATCCCATTACAGAACTTTATCATCTCCCATCTCAAATGCCTTTCTTATAATTAATGAAAACTTCTCCCATCATCAAAACCATCTAATGCAATTATTATTCGAAATGAATATCCCTCATCCTCCCCTTGTAGGACATGAAACTACCTTATTTGGATATGAAGATAGTATACTTTAATAATGTGAAGGGATGTCTATCCATGTTGACAAATCAATAGACACTTCTCATTCATTTAAGTTCCCTATTGATTTTATGATTCTCAATGAGATACTACTTCATGCAGATGATTCTCCTCTATTCATTACCATATAAATTAGTGATATACAAGTTAAGTGTGCCCTAATTGATGAAGGTTTAGGTAATTTTGTTCATTAATACCCTTGGATATTTTGAACGAAACCTCAAATCTACATGTAAAACATGTCAAGGATAATATAGAAGGCAAATTCCTCCTCTACGTTGTGTTTAGCTTCCTATTACCATCTACATGAAATTTATGATCTTTAGCTTTCCACTTTCATATAACATATTACTTGGTCCAACTTAGAGTCATCATATGAGATAAGTTACCTCATCTGCATGCCAATGTGTCAAATTCCCCATAATGGATCTATTTAAGAAGACACAAACCCTTAGAATTTTGAATAATTTTAATAATGTGGTTTCTTTAAAATACCTACCCTTGAACCTTTGCCTAGTATCCCATTTAGGGAATCCCAACTTTTAAACTATCCATTCAATTCCACCAAAGGTTATAATTGTCACCCTAAATTAATTGGGAACATTCCACCTAACTTCCTAGATTCAAATGATGATGAGTTAGATGAGATAAGTCTCAATATCAAAAACTCTAATCTATCCCCTCATATCATCACTCAAATTCCTCCTTAATTTCAACTTTGATCTCATCAACCACTTGGTGATGATATAACTATTATCTTAACCAAAACTAGACACTATAACCATCATGATTCCTCTAATGACAAAGTCATTCCTACATGTAACATCAAATTACATACACTTGACTATGATGATGTTTATACTTTAGATGACCCATTTTTATCCACATTTGTCCAAGCTATAAATGCAAAAATTCTTCGACATTGTTCTTCTTTATTTAAATATTTTCATTCATCTTTTATAATTCCTTCCTTTATTTCACATAATACTAGTCTTTCTACTATTTATCATAAAGTAGAGATGGATCACCAACATGGTACACCTTTAATCACAATAGAGCCCATTAGGAGAATGCTCATGGATCATGCCATGATAAGACCTTATCGATTTAATAAATACCATAACCCTTATAGTGTGATTCCTCTAAAGATGCTAACCACTATACTTAAACCATGGCATGACCAGCTTTACCTTTAGATGAGCTTAGTCCTACTACATGACCAACTTTACCTTTAGATGAGCCTAGTTCAGTTTCTACTCTAGTCCCACCCTTCCTTGGTAATGGCCTTATTACCTTACCGTAACTTGATCCCATGCTTGTACAATGGGTATATCAGCCTTATTGTGATATCCACAATGTTTCTAGTCATTAGGCTAAAGATTTCCAATTATATCATCTACCCTAGGCTTCTCCTTCCACTCTTTTAGATAGTAGATTTCTAAAGTCTACTAGCAAATGTATTTACTACTTTCATAAAATGAATAACCACTCTTCTACTAATTACCAAAAACTTAGGTAGTATATCGACACATTATGCCCAACCACTGCTTAGCCTAAATATAAGGCCATAACTCCTCCAAGATATTACTAGAGTATATCCTTAAATATAGGGAAGTATTTTATCTTTGGCACTAGTCTAGTATACATTATACTAATCACTATCAATTTTTGCATTATCACCTTCATGACTTCCCACAGTCAACACCCACACTAGTCATGCCTCCTACCACATGTCACACACACAAGAAAGGTCTTCCTTCTCTATAGGCTACACCTCCTTCTTTCCCCATAGATACTATTCCCATTAAGACTTCTATTCCTCACCTTGAATATCCTAGTCATGAGATCTCTCATGATCATTACTCATCATCAACTACACCTACTTTTTTAGTGAGATGATATGGAAGGAAGTCTTTGCAAAACTTTCTACAAATATTGATGAGACTCTGACTACCATCAATATTTAGCTTTATAGAGATGTCTCAGATGTTATGGATAATATTTGTGGTCAAATATATCAATATTTATGAACATAGCATGGTTTTATTTCACATTGTTCTACTTTATCATTTGGATTGGATTTGTGACCCATATATATATATATATATATATATATATATATATATATATATATATATATATATATATATATATATATATATATATATATATATATAATACACTTGACTATGTTAAAAATTTGGTTTCACTTATCTATGTTATATGGATAATTATATTATGCTTTATGTGTTTGATATGATTTCATTATTATTCACCTTTTCTTATGGATTTATTATCATTATTTTTATGAATGCAAAATTATATTTATGATTTCAATTCTTTCATGGTTTCTTTTTCTTTTACAATGATCGTTTGCTATCTTATCTCACTCAAAAATTAGATAATTATTAGTTTGACTTGGTTATACAACCTTGATTACCTTAGTATTATATCTCTATCATGTGATAAATTAACAAATAATACTTTTCATTTTATTACTACCATATACCGATCTATATTGGATCTTCTTTTTTAATTATTCTCCTTTCACGTACTCAGCATAAATATGATTAAATCTTGAGATTACATGCTGGTTCATAGGTAAGTCTAAGTGTTTAGTCAGTCATATCTTTGGTTACTTATCTTCCTTTAAATTAAAGTTTAAAACTCATCCGTTTGTATCACTTTTATCACTCATGTTGGTTATTCCAAATCCATATGGAGGAGGAATCATAAAATCCATAAATTTTTTAAAAGACAAATAATTTAAACAAAAGGCAATGATTCAAAAGGCAACATACAAAATCAAAAGTCTAATCACACAAAAAGATGTGATTCATAACACATATCCCATTCCTAATCGAATCTAAAATTCCAAAGTTGGCCTCATGATAGAGTCGAGGACCATTGGGGTGTGATAGGCTAGTAGATTGGGATATGATAATTCAAAAAAAATTCTATAAGTGTTACCTACTTTCTCACACAATTACCCAATCTTCACAGTAGACCAATGAATCTATAAGAGGTCCTAAGGAATGAGGAACAATTTGTGGGAAGGTAGGTCCATTTTAAATTTCCTATTCATATAACCATCATTAGTTGATATTAATATCTCACTTATTTGCCTATACAACTTTGTGCTTATTGTGAGCAGGTATCCTTTATATTTAGATGGTCACCAGACTCTTAGTATCTCTCCTTTATACCTAGTATACCTCATGTTTCCTAAGGCACTCTCATAGATAGATATGTCATGTTATTTACATTCCCTCTTTCATTACAACATTCCTAATATTTTCCCTTGAAATATTATTTTGTTAACTAATCATTCCCCCTAGGGTTTTCCTTTGTGATTTGTAGTTTAAGACCATGGATAAGACTAGGCTTTCCTCACAAATTACCATAATAAAACATTTCCTTATTTTTACCATTATTACCATTTACCTTATTGGTGTTCACCTTGTGATTTTTAGTGTAAGACCATGTTTAATACCAGACCCTCCTCACAAATTATCACTTTACAACATATTTAAATTATTCCCACATGTGTTTCCACTTCATTGGTGTTACCTTTGTGAATTATTTTGTAAGACCATAAATAGGACCAAGCCCTCCTCATCAAATATTCTTATACCTAGTTCATAATATAATAAAGTCATAATAAAATTACATGACTCAAATTTGAGATAATTTGTGCTAGATTATGAGTTACACATCATTGACATACTTCCCCTCTTGATTTAGTATGTATTATGCTTACTTCATAAGCACACCCCTCATATCTTCTTATTTTCCAATTGCATGTATGATTACAACCATTTTAATAAATTTATCATACTTCCCAACTTGATTTAGTAATCATCCTAAGGAGAAGTATGACAAAGGTAAATCATGGAGAACTAAACAAATATTAGAGCTAACACAGTGACATTGTTGGACCATTTCCACCTCCTTCATTCAATAAGACTAAATACATGCTTATTTTTATCAATGGCTTTCTAAAGTATACTTGGGTGTATTTTATTAAGTAGAAATCTAAGTTATTAATTCATTTTCAATACTTTAAGGTGATTGTATAAAATAACTAGATAAAGCCATCAAGATTTTGTGTAGTCATAATGGTGGTGAGTATGGAAGTAACCATTTTCAATAAGTTTTCACTTTAGAATCAATTGAAATACAATGCATAGTTCCATATATTCCTAAGTAGAATGGTTTTTTAGAGCAAAAAAATAGGTCCTTGAAAGAAATGGACAATTTTATGCTACACTCTTAGTCTCTTGCACCTTAGTATTGGGCTGAGGCCATCAATTTTTCATGTTATATCCAAAATTAAGTTCCTCATAAAATATTAAATGGAGTCACTCCTTTTGAAGCTTGGAGTGGTTGGAAACCCATAATTAAATGATTTTAATTATTTGGATCTCCTAATATGCCTTGAATTCCAAATTAGAAATGTAAGGAAATACAACTTAAGAGTTAGCCTTGCATCTTCATTGGATATCCTAAGGGTGTTAAGGGATATAAGCTTCTCCATCCCACCACTCATGAGTTATTCATTAAGATAAGTGTCCACTTTCAAGAGAATCCTTATTCTTTTTTACATGACACTCCATCTTCCTCAGATTCACTAAGATTTGATGATAATTTAGATGAGTTAGATTTGCCTAAGTATCTTCCTAATGATCTAGATTCTTCTAGTTCTGATGATGAGAGTAGTGATGAGGACTCATCACCTCCTTATCTTAGAATATATTTAAAGGGTAAGGAATATCCTCCTAAATCTTTTATCACTGGTCCTCTTTGAGATAGATAGACACTACAAAGTGTTGGTTAATGGGTTAGAGATCCATCAGATAATAAGAGAACCTATCCACAATTCCATGATGCCCCACATCCTTTCATTGCATCTAATTCTAGTCCATAATCATTTCATGAGGCATCAAACACTCTTGAGTGGGATACTATTATGGAAGAGGAATATGGTTCCTTTCTATGGAAAAACTCTTGAGATTGAGTCACTCTTCTTAAGGAAAGAAAACTCACTTGATGCAGGTGGATATACTGAACCAAATTTGTAGTAGATAGGTCTATAGACAAGTTCAAAGAATTTTTGGTAGAAAAGGGTTTTTCTTAGGTATATGTCATTATCTATATTTAGATGTTACCCCATGTGCCAAAATGAACTCAATCTGACTCATTCTTTCCATTGCCACCACACATCACTAGGTTGTTCATCAAATGGATGTGAAGAGTACATTTATTCACAGTGGCCTCAAAGGGGAAATATACATAGATCAACCAAAAGGATTTATGTAAGATTACTCTTTTGTTTTCAAACTTTAGAAATCTATTTATGGCCTCAAATAAGATCCTTGAGGTTGGTATGCTAAGATGGACTCCTTTCTTCTTTTGGTTGGGTTCACCAAATGCCATTATGATCTAAATGTCTACATCTAGTGGTAGGATGATTCATTATTGATTTTGGTTCTCTAAGTGGATGACTTATTGATCATAGGGAGTTCTTTATCCACCATCATAGTAGTGAAAATTGATTTGTTTGATAGGTTCTCAATGACTGATGCAGGCTTATTATGCCACTTCCTCAGGGTTGTAATTTTATAATATAACTCTATAATCACCATTGCACAATCCAACTATGCTCTCAATTTTATTGCATGGTTTAACATCGTTGAATATAAGCTAAATACGACTCCTTTTCTATTTGGTTTGAAGCTTGAGGCTGATTATCCATCTCTTTTGGTTGATGTTACCTTTTATTGATAACTTGTTAGTAGTCTCATCTATCTTATGCATACTAGACCTGACATTATATATGAATTGGGTGTATACACATAATATTTTCAAAACTTTATCAATTATTAATGATTTATCTCTCACAAGAAACCATCGAGTTTCAATCTCTCTGAGTGCATGCCTTAAAGTGTGCATTAAGAAATGGGTGGGTAAACCATTGGTGATTCACAATATTGTTATCCCTTATACCACCACTTGAAACTAACACAAACTTCTCCTATACACCTCTCTAAGATTTAAAACCTCCCTTACACAATCCTCCAAGAAATTCACCACCTTAAATAACCCTTATCTAAGATAAAAACCCCCTTTTGACATTTATCTAACAAAGTTAGCCTGGGCTATCCTTGTATTTAAAACATATTAGCATGTTACAAGACTAGGTCAACCCTGGAAAACCTAGTCTGGGACCTAGCTTGCTTTTATCAATTAATGATTCAAAGTCAATTGGGTCGACTCTATCGACTAAAATTTTAGAAATGTTTAGGCTTAGATCCATTTATATATACACATAATTTTTGAAATTTCTTAGAGAGAGATAAAAGAAGAATATTATTATTGTGCATCTACTTATCCACCATTCTACTTGAGGAGTCATTTAATTAGGGTTTTACCATTGGATGGAAGAATCTTGTCTTGTAAAAACTTGGGATTCACTAGGAGCTATTTGGATAAACTATAGTTCATTGTCCATCCTTAGCTTCTTTAACATACACAATAATATCTTGCAAAGCACCATTGGCCAAGGGAGAGATTGAGGCTCGATAGGTTCATCTTCAAGGTGATTATTCTTAAACTCTTTTTTCTCCTTGTTAAAGTAGATAGATTTTAATTTTCTATCTTATATGTTTATCTCTCAATGCATTAGGAATTCCTATAAATTGGCTTAAGTATAGATATTTTATGCATGTTTACTTTTATGTTTATTACCCCCATTTTGTGACACAAATTTAGGTGAGAATTAGGTTAGATTTTACTTTGCTTTGCATTTAATTTGTGAATATATAAAACATAGGACCTAGATAGGGTTATCACATGGTATTGCTTGACTAGATGCTTTGGAACCATCTCTAGTGATGTCATTATGGTATGGGGCCCCTTGGTTAGGTCTACTAGATCCATCTTGGTCATGACCTTGATTGTCTAAATGTAATAAAAAGAAGTGTAAGTATGATTTATATTCTCTAAGCTAAAATTGATTTGTAGGTCAACTACATTTTCCATTGTATATAGTTGGCACGGTCTCTAGATTTATGCAAGAACCACATGAGTTGCACTATAAAGTAGATAAGTGGATTATTCACTACATTCAATGCATAAGTAGGTTTAGGATTCACTGTAGATCAGACATTGATGTTGATTTGATTGGATATATAGACTTAGATTGGGTTGGTGATATTCAGAATCACAAGTCTACTTTAAGTTACAATTTTTTGCTTGGTTAAGGTTTGATTAGTTTGTCAAATAAGAATTAAAATGATATTGTTGTATCTTCTACTAAGGTAGAATACAAAAGAGTTGATAATGTTTCCACTAAGGCTATTTGGCTTCAAGGTATTCTCACTGAGTTTGGAATCTAGTTTTGATGACCAATGGTCATCTTCTATGATAATAAAAGTAATCTATATATTTTCAAAAATCCAATCCTCCATCAACAAACCAAGAATATCAATATTCACATACATTTCATTTAGGATCTCACCCATGAGCAAGTTTGTGATCTCCACTACATCTAGACAATGGAGTAAATTTTTGATATATTCGCCAAACTTTTCAATGAGAGAAAGTATATTCATGTATGGGTTCTTATTGGGGTTTAATTGGTTTATAATTATTCCTCATCTAGGGGATAATCTCTATATACTTGGTTACCTCATCAAGCCTTTCTATCAGGACCTAATTCTTCTACCCACTTAAGCTATGCTTAATGTAGGTGTTAGTGTAGGATTTTTTCCACTATGTGGTTTTACCTACATGGTCTAACTAGCTCTATTAAATTAATAATAGTTCATCAGAGGAAATATAATTTCAGTCATTTTCTAATTGTGAGTTGAGTTAATTACCTTTTTGGGTGACCTAATTACTCACTATATAATGTACCTTCTTATGTAATTTTTGGCTAATGATGCTAATACAAATTTTTAGTTGTGAAGACAAGATTATTCCATTTTGAGTTGTTATTTTGATATATCTACTCCATACATGTTCAAATTCATGCATTATATCCTATCCAAATTGATCCTTGATTTTGGCCCACTGTGATAGATCTACATTTTAGTGGTAATGTGATGCACATTGATAGAATTGACCTGTGGAATGGTGACATCGTGAAGTTAATATTCTCTATTTTCTTCCTATTTATCATTTAAAAATTAGTGGACTTGCCCTATTTAATGATGGCATCACTTTTAAAATCAACAATATCACTCTACTAATTAGTAGAATCACCAGCTTCCTATTCATTATTTCTTATGTCTATATAATGGTAGGATCACTCAACTAAACATCATGATCACCTTACTAAATGGTGGGATCACTCAGTTTTATTTTCCCATGAGCTAAATAGATAGATATTTGATTTCCTATGCTTTCCAAATACCACATTTGAAAACTTTAACTTGTTTATTACATGTGCATTTGACAAAGTTGTGGTTTTCACACAAACAAACACTTTTTGAACACTTTATTTTGGTACTATTAAAAATAACCAACACTTGTAATTGGTGTTCTAAAAAACTTGATTGATTTATTTCATTTTCTTACATGTTTTATTTATTTGTTTGCTGTGAATAATATATTATGCATACACTCTCCCCTTACCCACTTCAGGGAGCCTTAGTCACCAAAAACACATAGATTATTGTTTAATTTCTTATTTATTGACTACATGGGTTGTATTTCATTTGATTCTTATGAGTTCTTAGGTCATGATGGCTAGGGTTTCATCTCTCAGTGTAATTACCAAGCCCATAATCTAATAGGGGATATAATTTGAGAGTGGTTATTGTTAATAACATATAAAAATTCCCCATAAAGGATTTCATGACAAGGGCTTTATCCCTAATGCTATAATATAAAAAATCACCCTTAGAGTCAAAATTTCTAGTAGCATTTCACTAAGACATTTATATCTAAATTGGTCATAGAGGGGCTATACCCTCTTGTGAATTGCCCATTATTTGTTCTTATTTAACATATTTTTATCCCCACATACTACAAGGTATATTAGGGACCATTTATAAAATCCATGCAAAATTTTTAAATTAAAACGTTTAGTTGTAAATGACTTATAATGTGGGGGAAACAAACCTCTCCCAAAATTTCATGACATATTGGTTGAAGTAGGGATAATGTGAAACTAATATGGTACCGATTTAAGGTAGTTACATGGACTACACTTCAATTGCACATATATTCTTTCACTAATGATAGGGCTTGTTCTAAATAAGTACTATTTTTTTGGTTGTCTTATCCTTGTTTTATGTGACACATCTTACACATCAAACAAGTTAGAAACATATTAAGTACAAAACATTTCCACTTTAAACTTACATGATAATGTGTTGCTGTAACCAATTTTGTGTCATCTTTATTCCATTCTAAGTGTTATGATGTTCATTTGGTATGTTAATTTATACCTATAGTACCATTACATTGTCCATTCCAAACCAAATCTACATCAGGTTTGTTTAAACCAAAGTCCAATTCTCATTCAAAATTAAAAATCTAATTCTAATCTAAAATTTAATCTAACTCCTTTCAAAATTCAAATGGATTCAACCTTATAAATTCAATTAAGGTCAACTTTCAAAATTCAAATGAAATCAAATTTAAAAGGTCAAATGAAGTCAACTTTTAAATGTCAACTAAAGACAACTTTAACATCAAGTAAAATTTAAAAGTCAAATTTTGAATCAAAGCCAATGGTTAAGTTAAAATCAAGAATTTTTCAATATTTTGAGATCAATTTTTAGTAAGACAAGTTCGTATATTATCCTCGACCCTACAAGTACTTCACTACAACCTTTTAGAAAGCAATTCAAATCAAACATTATTATACTTTGATATTTTACTTTGGCAAGTTTAAATTGGAATTTATAACTTGACCAAGCAACATTATAAAAATAATTCAAGATACAACTTGACTTTAAAAACATTCTTGAAATCTAAAAATCCACTTTGAATTTTCAAATAAAGATTTACATGCAGTCACATATAGTCAATTCAAATATCTCATATTAAGTCCAATATGAAGATCATTAACCCAAACATGCCTATATAGAGAAGGATCCATCTCTCAGCGTTAAGGCAAAACTCTGCCCAAAAATCTCTCGAGCTTGTAAGATAGAACTCTGCCGAATTTTACCTTGAATCAAGACTTGGCATTTTTACCTCCATCTGGACTCGCACTCAAGCACATGTCTATGTTTTCTTTTTGTGTTAAGTCATTTCCTTTTATGCTTCTCACAGATCGATTATGGCATGTCTAGCACATTGTGAAGTTTCTTTTCTGCAGGTTTGCCAGAAGTGTCTACAGCAGGAATATAGGCGCATGTGAATAGGCTGCCAAAGTGTGTCTCAGAACACCTTTGATAGTTCCTTCCTCCCTGTATCTCTATGGACCCCTGACTCACTAATACAGAGGATTTTTCCACATCAGATGAAGTGTATGGGCGCTTCTTCTTGGTGAAAAGTGTATGTTCGGGCTTGAGTGGATCAAACTTTTTTGGTGTATCACCCTTTTTTAGTTTAGGTTTAGGTTCTGTTTTAGCATCTTTCTCCCTTTTCATCCCCCCCCCCTTTTAATTAAATACCTAAACCTAAACAATGTGAAAATAAAAAGGTATTCTTAATTGAGCTTGATTCTATGTGTTCCTTATAGCTTACTTTGTTGATTCTATGGTGCCCAGTGTTGAAGGGTGTCTACTTTATCATTTTGGCAAAGGGGGAGAGAGAAAAGGAGTGTTTCCATCAATGAAAAAAGGGGATATTATTGGGATATTGATGGTAGGTGTTTTCATTGATGTCTATAAGGCATGTGTAATGAAAAAGTGGTATAGCAAGTACAATGAGATGGATCATGGTAGGATAATGTGCTTGGTGCAGTGAGATGCTTGCATGAAGATTCTTTGGATGAATGTATGGTGGCATGGAACATGGTATGGTATTGAAAGACATGATCTTAGAATTCTATATGTAGGTCAGAGTGGTTTCATGAGGTTCTCATGAAGTATGCAGGTCTGGTAGGTTTGACCATGCATGGTTACCTATAGAGTTTTAAGTCATATGGCTTATATGCCATGGTATGGAGCATACTATGCTTGGCATATACATGTTAGACATGTGTAAGGATCCAAGAGTTTAGGCATAAGATAGATTACATTTGATATTACATATGTTACTTGATAGATGATTAATGGCCTTAGCAACAAAATGCCATAGATCCATTATTAGATTATCTCATCAAGATGGCAAGCCATTTTTACACTTTCATAGGGTCACATGACATGCTAAAGGTACATGCTCAACATCACAACATAAACTTGACAAGTTAAAAGCTAAGGGTACTATACAAATTATATAACCTCCAACTTAGCCTATTAGGGCCCCACATTATATCCATACACAGACAATATAAGAATTATGGAATAATGCTTTAACTATACAATTTTTTATCAATGATCAATATAGATAGCGTATAGCCATCAATGATGATTCTAATCCCAACACATGTACACTCTCATCTAACAACATATAGGGCATCACCAAGATGAGTTACAACATGAGATATTTTGACAGGATTCTATAGAATACATTAAAATACCAATTACATGTAACTCCAAGGTGCTGAACACACTAATTTTTGTCATGAACACATAAACTTAAATATAACCTACATTTGGTAGCACATGGTTACAGGAGACAGAAGCTATAATAGATAGAGAAAACATATGTTTAATATTCAAATATGAAAGAAACACAATTTGTATCCTACATGATGGTTCAAATGGTAATCATTGGTTTAGGAATGGGATGCAGAGGTCTAATTTGTTATATCCCAAAACACCACATGAGGCTTCTTACATAATAGATCAATATTCCATATAAATACATAGAATCTAGAATAACACCAAAGATAAGGCTATACATCTAGAGTGAGAGTGGTATGATGACCATAATGATGATGATTTATTCAAGTTAGCTAGATCGAATAATTGAAATCAGATGACCTACCACCATGACTGAATTTTGATTATCCACATTATTTGGAAATGCTTTTTGATTTACATATTTTCTACATCATATTTATATGCATATATATCTATATTGAAAAAATAAAAAATAGTAATTTTTTTTAGCAAATATAAAATTCAAGACTTATGCATGTTTATATTATCATTTGACATATAACTCTAATTATGATGATTAATGGTTTAAGGATCCATTTGAGTCTTTCCAAAATAATAAAAACTAAGAATCTGAGGTACATCAACTAGTATATGATGATATGTCACCTAGTACAAAAGAAGTGCATAGTCATGTTCAAATAGAAGAGATACCTCCAGAGTCAACTTTCACTCACAAAAATACCCTTTTTCAAACTTGTATTCAAAATATGAAATCTTCAAATAAAGGAAAATGGAAACTTGTAGACCCTACCAAAAATAGCCAACTCATTATCACATAATTTTAACAGACTAGTCAGCTTATAGTCTCTTTGGATACCTCCCTAGCTACTAATTTTTTAAAAAATAGCCCACTTATGGAGTAAAACCCACCCATTGAGTGAAAAAAAATATTAACTATTTAATCCTTCATCAAGTATAATTCCATTCATATCTCCCTAATTGACCCCTCACGTGGATCCAATACTACAAGATACTATCAATCCACCACAAGGGTTACCTAATTTGCATCAAGTCCTTCCTAGCTCACAAGAAACCTCTTCTAGTTCCAAACCACTTGATTTTAGTTCATATCAAATTTCTTTCAACTCCTAAAAAATTTCTCTTATTTCCCAACAAGTTTAATCCTTTAATTCATATTATTAAATTACCAGCTATTCCTAACACTTTACTTATAGTTATAACTAATTCCTTTAAACTCTCAATAATTCACTTCTAGTTAAAACCAAGTCCTTTAAACTCTTGATAACTCACTTCTAGCTCACAAAAATTTCCTTTGAACCCCCAACAAATTCCTTCTGGCTCCCATTATATCATTTCCAATCCATAATAACATCTTGCTAATAATCCCCCACTACAACAAATCAAGACCAATCAGAAATAACAAGTTTCAAATCCTCCATTACAATAGGTTGTGATTAATCCCCATCAAATCTTTATTAATCCAAAATCCCTCCCTTCTAATATATAATAAATTCTAACTTTTCATTATCAAATCCCTATGTAATAGGTTCCTACTTTTCAACAATAAATTCCTCCATATCAACAAAAAATTCCTCCAACCCAAAAATGTGTTGCTAATTGACTTCCCAATGCTAATCAATATTAGGTACCGTATCAATAACATAATCCCACCTCTAGGGTAAAAAACCCTAATAGCTTAGCCTAAATCATATCCATTCCAACCTATTTTAATCTCAATCCACCTATAAATCCCAATCAAGCTAATACTCCTCTAAACATTTAGTAAAATATGTTTCATGCATCTCAAAATTCTCCCACTCTCTAAGAATTTCAAAATATAAAGGATGTTGTTCTAGGGCTCCAATCAAGAAAAAGCACAAATTTGATGAAATATGTCCATGCCCATTTGACTAGAGTTTTCTTCAAGTACCTTTCATGTCTCATTTTGAGGTGCCAAATTTTGAAAAATACAAAGGAATGGATGATCCTAGAGAGCACCTAAAATAATTCTTTATGGCATGCTAGGAAGTAGATTATAACATCTATCAACTTCACTTTTTTCCACGTAGCTTGGGTGGACAAGGATTAGAATGGTTTATGCACTTACCACAGGTATCTGCCATCACCTTTGATAAATTTTTGGAAAAATCACTTCTCCTATAACATAGATCATGAGTTTACCATGGTTGATTTATGTAATTCTAAACAACATGGCGGGGAATTTTTATACTTACCTACAATGATGGATAAGTTCAGCTTGCCACTTTCTACATAACCTTCTAGATAAAAAAAACTATCAAATATATTCACTTTTAATCTCAATTTAGAGGCGGATCATAACTTGATACTCCATTGTGTTGGTACATTTGAGGAAATTATAGATCAAAGAGTGTAAATTAAAATGGCACTTATAAACAAAGGCATAGTTAAGATTTATTCTTAGAATTAGGTGTAAGCTCAAACTCCATCACAATCATAGGCAAGTGCATCTGATAAGGCTACCATATTTTAAAAAAACAATAATGTTGTAGGTAATGGAGTAAAAAAATCACAAAATGTGCAAATGGTGCAACCATGACATGTCCAAAATATTCCACTTGCTCCATATATTACATTACAAATACCACCTTCATGAAGTAATCAATATCAAAACATATTATTCAGTGACCTTCTATTGAGATAGTATTTCATAAATTAGTTGCTACAACATGGTCATTTGGCCAAATACAAAACATTTTCCAAAAGACCAACTAAAACCTTAATGGTATATATATAATGAATATTGTGATTACCATAATGTCAAAGGGCATGGAGTTCACATTTACATGTAATTAAGAAACTTCATTCAATATCTAGTTGAGTGTGATGACATTAAGTTAGATAACATTAATTCTACTTCTAATAAAAATATGGGTATTTATAAAGACCCATTTTTGAATCACGACTCTAATAATTAGCACCAACACTATAATCAAAATTAGGGAAATCATAATCAAGGTCAAGTTTCCCAAACTAATAAAATTAGCTTCCATGATGTATCGTATAACTACAACAATGTTGTAGGGTGTATTAATAACAAACATGTGTCTATAATTAAAAGTAACCCCTATCAACCTTCTAACACACCTCAGAGTTTCACTCCATCCATTTTGGGACCTCCTCTTTCATATCTTACTGTCTTTTTTTTACACACAATAACATTGTTGTGCCTCACCATCCATGAGTCACTATTCTAGGTCTTACACCTCTTTGTTCTAATTCAAGTAATCCTCTAATAACTTAAAATTATGTTTTTGAAACTTGATGTCTAAACGTTATGGTTCAAGGTCCATATTATTCAAAAAATAATCGCAGTCGAAGTACCATTCCTTAAAAATCCAAGTTTGTTGGAGGTATAATCACTGAGAGGGAGGGGGGTGAATTAGTGATGTAAGATATTTCAAAGTTCATTTATAATCCTTTTAAACTCTTAATCAATGATCACACGCATTCATAAATCATACAAGATGTTCATAATAATTAATAATAAATACGATGCAAGATCACACACATAACACAAGATCTATGTGGGAAACCCTCTTAGGGAATAAAACCCACTCTCAAGCCTAAAAAGACATGGACTACTTGTCCTATAATATGATCAAAAACATGAGACATTTTAGTGAAGCACCCACTTCACAAGGATAACCCACCCCTACGTATGAACAAGTACTCATTTGTTCTATATGTTGAGCACCCACACAAAACCTTATGAAAACAAAAACTCCAAAACTTTGATTGCATTCAATCTGATTGGAGAAATAATGTACAACACCTATCTTTAAACTCATCACACATAATCAAACTTTCTCATGAAATAAATGCATCAAAATACCCATTTTGGATCTCTCTAGTCTTCTTTGCTCATCCTCAATCTACTCTATACTTTAGTCCATCCATTGAGCACACTCCTAATTTCTTTCCTTTGTCTCTATCTTCTACTATCTCAACATATGCACATCAAGTCTAGAAAACTTTGGTCTCCACTCTTTATAGAGTCTTCATGAATATCAACATTTGTGTCAGTGATAATACTTGATTTAACTCTTAAGACATCTAACATGCTAACACACAACTTAATACCATCCTCACAGGCTGTCCATATCATCCATGGGTCACACTTAAGTAGCTACTCCTTTTAATTAGGCCTTACTAGCCCTTATATGTCTCATAGAGATCTATTCACACTTTTAATACTTCATTGAGAAAATTAATAACATAATATCACTTTCAAATACATGGGTCCACTCCATATGATCTATAAGAGATCTTAAAATGATTACTCCCACCAAAAACACCCTTTTGCTAAAGCACAAATTACTTAAACAATATTTTATACATATTAACACCATGAACAAAAAGTTAAATTTGAATCTCTATAACTTTGACTATACAAACATTTATACCTTATAACTAGATTCTCTGGATGCACCTAAAAGTATTCTTCAACTTTACCTTTTACTCTACTAGCAAATTTTTATTGGATCAAAAGATATAGCTCAAAAACTAAGCACTAGCTATCCTTCATTAATTTGAATATTCAAATTCCAATGGTCACTCTTCAAACACTAAACATCAAGCACTTTAACCTCATCTCATGCTCCTTGGCAACTTTGGACAAATACACACCATTGATCCCCTTAGGAATAGCTTGATATTTACACTGTAATGCTCACCATTTATCTTTGATCAAATCTCCCACGATTGTGCCACTTGGTAGCCCCACATGCCTTTTGAACACTCTATTGACATTTTGACTTAATACATATCATTGAATCATTACTAAAAAGATCATGCACTCCATTGGATCTTCATATTATAGTCCCTACTCTTGCACTACTTGGCTATCCCACATGCTTTTATTGAATATTTGACTTCACACACTATGTTGGATCAAAACTATATGATCATGTGCTTACTATTGATCTATCTTGACTATTTGACCCCAGACTTCAATGTAGTTAAACTTGATAGTCTCTAGTGCATCATAGTCTTCAAGATCAACTTCAAAGGTTTATAAATTGAGATATAAAACACTTCAAGAGTCCAAATCTTCAAGGTACCTTCTTAGAATTATAAATAATATCTCCATGAAATCATTTAACCTTAATTGAATTTTTGAGTACCTAAATTAAATGTAGAATCTCACTAGTTTAATCATATCTAAATGATGTATAGTGATGGTCTGACTTATCTTAAGCTAGAAGATGTATGTTTATTTTTTCAAATGATCAAGTGACACACCAGAGCTTCACCAAGACATTTATGGATGCCTCACAACTTCTTATTTATTTTTACAGACCTGCATTAATGCATTAGTATTTCATGCTCTCTTTGACATAAACACAACTTATTTGTCATTAATGCATTAGTATTTCATGATCTGTTTGACATAACTGAAAACTTAGCATCAATGACCATGCTCAAAATTATCCCCCTTTGTCGTTGATGGAAAAACATTCTTATAATGACTTCTTACTCATTTGAACTTCTTCATTATGATATTTTTCCCCCTTTGAAATTAATGAAAAAGGGTCTCTTCCTCAACATGACAACAATCATTACTTAACATCATATATGCATTCAAATACTATTTAAGATGCTCAGGATACTTACATACTTTTAATCATATGGATAAATTTCTCCCCCTTTGACATGCATTGATCTGAACTTGGACTTCTTTGATCCTTAGACCTGATAAACTACTCATAGAGCTTAGAAACTTCCCCCTAATGTTATGCTCCATATTATGTCATCTATTATTTGACATACACCAATCTAAACTTGGGATTTTCTAATCCTTGGACCTATCTACCTATATAACTCACAATCTCTCTTTATTCATGCATGACGATTCAATACCTTGTCAAAATGCATGACTTGGTTTGATCAAATCATCATGAGAATATTTTTGAATACACAACTATAAAAGGCATCTTCACACTTCTATCATGACTGAAGCATCTTCACATATGATCCCCCTTACATCATTCATACTTCTTCAAGGCACTCAATCTAACTAAGTTAGCTCTCCCTTATCCAAACACATATTTCCTATTATCAAATTGAAAATAACATACCTTTGTACTAATCGACAATTTGATAATTAACTAGAGCACCCATACCTACTTCCATACATGACATATGTTTCCTAAGAATCATAGGTCGAGACACCCAATTGTCATAGAGGGACTAAATATCCCAAAATTTAGGAGACTCCCATATATCCATGCTCTTAATTGACTTGTAATCATTCCTCATATTTAGATTGTCTTTGAATGAGTTCTCAACTTTATTCTTTTTTATCTCAAGATCTTATTTGACTTCCTTATCCATTTTGGTAGATAAGGCTTGTTATTTGATACTTGAACTTTCTCCCTATTCTATCATAGTAAATAATCTATTTTGATCATATTTTTCATTTACCTTCTTAGGCCTCCATTCACTATGACTCTTCTTCATGACATGATTAACAATTTTTGAAATAGAATACTGATCATTCTTGCAGAACCTTGCTATGTGAGCTCTCTCATGAAATTTGAAATAAGTGAGGTTTTTTAGATTGTACATACCTTGTGATTGAGATATATGATGATTATTTGAATTTTCATGAATTCATTCATGTACCTGATCATTCGGTCTCTTAATGAAGACATTACAAAATTTTGAAATATGATCAAGTCTTTGACACTTGTAGAAAAAGATGTCATTATTTCCTTGTGAACCTATTGATTTTATTGAGTGATGATGTTCTTCATGATTTCCATTGTCTTGCTTATAATTCCATGCAAATTCATTCCTTGAGTATCTTTTATAATATTTTGACCTATGACCAAACTGATTACAAGAGTAACAATGACCATTGAAATTTGCATACCTCATAGCATTTGGTTGTCTGATCTGATTTGTCTTCATTCTATCAATACCTTCATTCCTTGACTGATGATTCTTCTTCAAAGTCTAATTGTCCTATTTCATATCAGCCTTTATCTTGTCTTGAGTTACATGCTTTTTTTTATCTTTATATCCAAGACCAATTCTATCACTTGCATGCTTTTGACTACTTAGAATATTATCAGGATCATTTGAGCTCTTTTCAAACTTTATAAATGAATTCACATTACAAGATGTCTTGTCTAACTCAAATTTTAATGACTTATTTTCAATAACATACCTTGAATACTCATCTTCTTTAGCTTTCAGGATTATAGATAAGATTTCCAATTAACAACTAAGATGCTTGACTATATCTTCATGTTCTTTGGTGTCTTCATTCATTCTTGCCTCAAACACACTGAATTGCTCTTCATAGTCCTTGATTTGTGACATCATCTTTTTGTTATTTTTTGTTCTCAACCTTTAGATCTTCAAGAGCATTCATCAATTCATCTTTATTATCTAAATCATCAGCTGTATCTTTTCTCATACCATGACTTAGTTTTATCTAACAAGACTCTATCTCTGATTGATACATGATACACTCTTCATCCTTACTCTTTTACTTATTTATTAAGAGTACAAACCTAAGTTTCAAGTTATTGTGTGGTCTCATCATGATCTTTGACTTAATTACTTAACCTTCCTTTAAAAATTCCAATTTGTTCCTTATAGGATTTGATCAAGGAATCTCATTCCCTATTATTTCCTTGTAGTATCTTCATTTCTTCCGTAGTATCTAGATATTTGTCTTCAAGAGTGACTTTCTCATCTTTTTCCTCTGAGCCATCTCTACCAAATAAATCTCCACTTAAAGAACATTCACCTTTATCATCACTAAAAGCCATGAATAATTTCTCCATGTCATTATTATGAAAATAATCATCATTGTTAGATGTGTTTACTTTTCTTATTTTATAGATGAGTTACTATCTTCTTCATAGTAAAGGCTCTTACTAAATTTGTATGATTCCTTCTTTCCATTTTTCTTACTGAAGAAATTTTTGTACTTTCTAAGACCATCAAATTTCTTGTGTACATCCTCATGAGATTCCTTATGAGCTTCTTTGTGTTTAACCTTGTCTCCATGTGGACATCTAGCTTAAAAATGACCAACTTTACCATATGAAAAACATTTTAAAGTATTTTTTCTTTCATACGTACCTGATCCTACATTAAATTTTCTTACAATCATGGCTTTAATTTAATCTTCATTAAGATCAAAATATTCAAGACCTAACTTATTCTTCTTAGCTTTTGTCTCCTTGATTACCTTAAAGGTTGCTTCCTTCTTAGGAGGTCTAACCTCATCAACTCTCATCTCATAAGTAGTAAGGATGGTATGCAGTTCATCTATCTTTATCTAAGTGAGATCATGACTTTCTTCTACAATAGAAACCTTTTAATCAAATTTGAGTGTAAGAGTCTTCATCAATTGTCTCTCCAAGACCTCTGATCATGTTTACTACCTCAACCCTTAGAATATAAGATGCCATAGTATCTTCTTCCTTCATTTTGAGACCTTAAAATTGCCTTTGGTAGGTCTGTAACTTGGCCAATTTTACCTTGGAGTCTCCTTCATAGATAGTTTGTAATTTGACCCAAATTTCCTTGGCAGACTTGTAATGAATCACTTTGGTGAAGTCAACCTCAGATAGACCACAAATGATAGCATTCATAGCTTTTAAATTGTTCTCACTTAACTTCTTATCAATAAAACTAGTTGGAGGAGTAGTCGGTGTAGTGTAACCATCTATGATAAATTGTAAAATATCAAATCCTATAGACATGATGTACGTCTTCATCCTTGTACTCTAGAAAGCATAGTTTAACTCATTAAACAATGATGCTTGCTTTTTATAGGAACCCTGCATCTATTGAATTGCATAATGTACCTTGGATCACTTTTAAGTGGTTAAAATTGCAATGAAGGTCTTACTTTGATACCAATTTTTGAAGGTACACTCACTGAGAGGGGGGAATGAATCAATGATGTAAGATATTCAAAACTTCAATTGTAATCCTTTTAAACTCTTAATCAATGACCACAAGCATTCATAAAGTATACAAGATTTTCATATCAATGAATAAGAAAGATGATGTAAAATCACACACATAACACAAGATCTACGTGGAAAACCATCTTGGGGAATAAAACCCACTCTCAAGCCTACAAACACATGGACTACTAATCCTATAATATGATCATAAACATGATACCTTTTATTGAATCACCCACTTCACAAGGAGCACCCACTTGTTCTAGATGTTGAATACCCACACAACACCTAATGAAATCAATAAATTTATAACTTTGATTGTAGTCAATATGATTGGAGAAAAAATGTATAACACCTCTCTTTTAACTCATCACACATATTAAAAATTGCTTATACAAGTAATGCATATAAACACCCCTTTTGGATCTCTACAGTTTTCTTCACTCATCCATAATCTACTCTATAATTTATTCTATCCACTGAGCACACTCTATCTAATTTATTTTCTTTGTCTCTATCTTTTGCTATCTCAACATATGCACATTAAATCTAGAAATAATTGCCTTGGTCTCCACTCTTTATAGTCTTTATGAATATCAATATCTAGGTCAACCACAATGTTGGAGAATTTTCAATGATGTCATGGTGATATCATGGAGGTGTCCTAGTGAGTGGATGAAGTGATTTAATAGCCTAAGTAACAATGAAAAAGTGTGCATTGTGCTTGTCCTAGTGTGCTTGAAGTATGTTTGGTTGATCTCCAAAGTTTGACTGGTTAGAGATGTTCAGAGATGAGTATGGTGATTAGAGTATTTGAAAGAGGTCCCTAATGATGTTATCTAATGCTTTAAGAGCTTGCATGTATAAGTGGAATTCATCTAGTTGTCCAAATTTTTCATCTAGATAGTTTGGTCTAGTGGCAAAAAATCTAAGTAGGTAATTTGATGACATCACCATTTCCACATGGGAATGAGTCAAGGGGAGTTGGTCATATGGTTGTGATCACATTAGTCCCTAGTTGATATACTATAGATCTTAATTCATACATTGAAGTGATGTCAAAGATATGAGGGTACAAAGTTAGCTTCTCAGTCAGAATTCATTATTTTCCCATACTTAGCCAAATTTGCATGTGGCCAGAAAGAGTCAAGTAAGCATGTTGATGAGGTCAACATTCAAATGTGTAGAGGTGTCACGAAAAAATAATCATATGGGTTTGTTCATTTTTTTCCTAGTTTATTTTTTCTAAATTTTAGATCATGCAATGTAGCGCATCAAAAGATATGCATATGCAAAGTTGGGATCCTAGGCAACTTGATTGTGTCTTTCCATACTTTGCCAGTTTTGCAATGTGGAAAGAAGAGCTGAGTGAGAATTTTAATGGTTGTATATCTTTCATGTGTGAAGGTGTCAAGAGAAACTAATCATATGGGTTTATTTAATTTTGAGCATAGTTAATTTACATTAAATTTGAGATCATGCACTGAAGCATGACAAAATTTATGCAAGAGCAAAGTTGGTCTTCCAGACAAATTTTGACAAAGATGGATCTATGACAAATGTTTTTGAGAAGTAATTTAATGGCATTATATCTCACTCACACAATTGTTTTAGGAGCTATTTTTTATATGGTTGGATTCTCTTATATGAGGAGATCATCTGGTCTAAATTTGAGATCATGCATTAAAGCATAGAAGTTATTAAGGTTCAAAAATGGCTACTCATGCATATTGAAAGTGTCCCCATAGTCAATTTTGAAAGAGTTAAATATCGATCAAGACCAATAGTGTGCGTTACTTCAAGAAGTTAGGAAGTAGTAAGATGAAGATAGGTGCATGATGTTTAATGACTGAGCAAAGGTATAGGATAAGGATCTAATGGTGAGAGAGCATTCATACAAATTGATTGAATAGTGAGTGTAGATCATTAAAGACTTGGTTGATCCATAGAAATCAATAGAGCACGTTGAGTTAACATTTCAAGATTGTATGAGATGAGGTCAAAGTGACTATTGTTTAACATTTAGCTTTGGTAGACTATGTGTTAAAGCTTAGACAAGATCGATGGTGTGGGATTGATCCAAGGCTGACATGACATGAGATGCAAGAAAAGTTTTTGGGGTTTAACTGTGACCGTTGCCATTCAAATATTTGAATTTAACATAAGGAAAAAACTAGAGGTCTGTATTTTATCCATATATTTTAATAGAATTCAAATTTGTTGGTGTTGTAAGAGGTAAAGATGAAGAGGACTCCATGATGCATCTAATGAACCTAATTTAAAGATCTAGAATTGTGTGTAGTCAAAGATATTGATGTTCAAAGTTGGTTGTGTGTTTGTGTTTATTATACAAATGACCCAAGAAGGATATTTGAGCTCATTTTGGTGCAATTTCAATGTCTCATGATGAATTTTCTATTTTGGAGTATTGTATACTGCATGAGGTTGCTCTGTGAGTATTTTGGAGGTGTGTTCAATCTATCTTGAGTATGAATAATGCTTAAGAAGATAACTGTATGTTCGGTAATGGTGTTCATGTGTATGAGGTCTCTATTTGAGTTGGTTGAGAATATGTAGAGGTGAGAAAAGGTGTCTATGATAATTTTAGGATGTCCTAGGTGGCATAAGGAGTGGACCTATGTATTTAAAAGTGGTCTTTTTTTCTTACTATGCTCAAATACGTACCAAAAAGGTGAATGGGTCTCCATAGGACCTAAAAGTGACTTATGCTTATTTTGAAAGGGGATTGTGCTTAAGTGTGACCCATATGAAATGTATCAAGTATGAAGGCATGTTTTATGGCTGATAAATATTTTTTTGTGAAATTTTTTAATTCATGATTAATTTATATATAGTGAATCAAATGTGTTTGTTTCTAGAATTTAAGTGTGGAAGATTTGAGATAGTTGGAGAACAAAGGAAAGTAGAAGAGAGTGAGTTCCAAACTATTGGTTTGATGAGTAGAGGAGATTAAGGATTTTGTGTATAATATTTAGATCATGTTTTTGATGTCAGGATAGTTATTTTGAGGTTTGTGGATATGTGAAGAGGTCTAAGTGTGAAGATTGTGTGAAGAAGCAAAGAGTTTGTGACATGCCTATGTGAGAGGCCTATTTGAGATAGAGAGTTTGTGTAGTTTCTCAATAATAGAGAGGTATGTCATTAGGTGTTGAATACATAAGTTCTAAGGTGGAAGTGTTCTTCTCAAGGAGGGTATAAAGGACTTGATATTCCTTAGGGGAAGTTGTTCCTTATGAAACATGGTTTCACTAAATTTCTTTGATCAGAATGACTTGATCAAGGTTGTAGGTCAGAAAGACTTGACCGAAGGTTCCTAATTAGAAGGACTTGATCAGTCTCTTTTTTGTGATCATATTATAGGATAGTTTTCCATGTGTTTGAAAGATTGAGAATAGGTTTTATTCCTTAAGAGGGTTTTCCACATAGATCTTATGTTGTGTATATGATCTTGCATTATGTTCATTGTTCACTATTATGAATGATTTATATGCTTCATGAATGATTGTATTGAATGCTTAAGTATTTTCAAGGGTTTGGAAATTGAGTTGGATTATTTTCCACCACTGATTCACCCCCCTCTTATTGGATTATACATCTAATAATTGGTATTAGAGTGAGGTCCTTTTGTAAAAGCTTGATAGGTTGAAGGTGATCCAAGGTACAATGGCTAGTTAGAATGTGTAAGGTGGTTTCTCTAATAAACAAGCATCAATGTTCAATGCATCTAATTATGCATTTTGGAGTGATAGGGTGAAGACATACATTATGTCCCTAGGGTTTAATGTATGAAAATCTATTTTGGATGGTTATGTTACTTCTGCTATTCCTCCATCTAGTGTTGTAGACAAGAAGTTGTTTGAGAAACAATCTAAGGCAATGAATGCCATCACCTATGGTCTTATAGAAACTAAGTTCACCAAAGTAATTCATTTCACATCTACCAAGGAAATATGGGATAAATTTAAGATTATTTTTTAAGGAGATTCAAAGGTTAAGTTGGAAAAGTCGCAGACTCACAGAAGGCAATTTAAAAGTCTCGAGATGAATGAATAAGATATTGTGGCATTCTTTCTATATAAAGTTGATAGATTGTGAACATCATTAGTGGTCCTGGATAAAACCTTGAAGAAGTTACTATTGTTTAAAATGTATTAAGGTATATATCCCACAAGTTTGATCTAAAGGTTTCTACTATAGAAGAGATTCATAACCTAACTCAGTTGAAGATAGATAAATTGCATGGTACCCTTATTTCCTATGAGATGAGGAAGAATGATGATATACCACCAAAGAAGGAAGTAACTTTCAAGACTAAAATAAAGAAAAAGAAGAAGTTCCAAGGTAATAAACTCAAGAAGGATGACATTTTTGATATAGATGAGAATGAACTAATTTCTTTGATTTCAAGGAAATTGAGAACAAGTTTATGAAAGCATAAAGGTAAACTACTCATCAAGTGCTTCAATTATGGTGAGATAGGACATTTTGTTAAGAAGTGCCATCATGAGTATAATAAGGATGATGATGAAGAGCATGATCAAGGTCATGATGATGTAAAGAGATCATTCAATTTTGATAAAAGTAATAAGGGACCCAAAAGGTTTGATAACAAGAAAAAGTACTTCAAAGACCAAAAGAGTCTCTACACCAAAGAAGATTACAGTTCATCAAATGAGAGTGAAGATAGTGACTCAAAATATGATCATGAAGATGATGGTTCTACTGAATATGAATCTATGTTCATGGTTGAGAAAGAAAGTTCCTCACATTAGAATGTGTTTACTTAGAGTGATTTAGATGATGATGAAGATGAGGTGGACTATGAGACTGCATTGACTAATGCTCATAAAGAACTAAAGATTGAGAAGAGGATAAATAATAATATGAAATATAAACTCAAGTAATTTGAGGATAAATTTAGTGTATTTAAGGCAAAAATGGATTAAAATGCTAAGGATCATGAAGATATGGTCAAACATCTCAATTTTTAATTGAAAATCATGTTTATAAGCTTAAAAGCTAAAGAAGATGAATGTGCAAAGTATGTAATTAAAAATAAGTCATTAAAATATGATTTATGGAAGGTATCTAGTAAGCTTATATCATTCATGATATTTTAAAAGAGCTCAAGTGATCTAGACAACATTCTGAATGATCAAAAGCATGCAAGTGATAAGACTAGTCTTGGATACAAAGAAGAACCAAAGACTACAACTCAAGACAAGATAAAGAATAATGTGAAAAAGGAAAATTAGTGTTTGAAGATAAATTATATCAGATAACCAAATGTCATGAGGTATGCAAATTTTATTAGTTATTGTTATACTCATAATCAGTTTGGGCATAGAGATAGAGAATATAGAATACCTATTAAGAATGAATTTACATGGAAATATGATGGGGGTCATCATTAAAAAAGTGTAATCAAGGTTAATTATCTCAACTATCATGACATAGAACACTTTACAAAATATTGTCCATTTAAGGTAAGATAAGCTGAGTTTCCTTCAAGTGATATTGAATGCTATAGTTGTTATGAAATAGAACACATTGCAATATTTTGTCCAAATATGGAAAGTTAGAAAGATATTCTTGAAAAAATTATGGTATGATTCAATTATTAATAGAGAGGTCACATTGATAAGTTATGTAGGCAAAGACCTACAAGTCAAAAAATGTTCAATTAGGTTCCTAGAGTGCAATAAAGAAGACAACTTAATAGATGGAAACCAAAGGTGGTAAGTATATGAGAATTAAGGTTCAAATAATATATTTTCTATTATGGAGAATTCTTCTAAAGTTGAAGAGTCTCAAGAGGTCTCATTTTGTACTCATGTTGATAATGAAGATACCAATCTCAAGGAGAAGACCAAGGTGTTGGTTGAAGCTATTTCTGAGGTATGTATGGATAAAAGTGCTCTTCTTATTGTTATTGAATAAGTACCTAGTGATTAGGATCCAAATTATAAGGAATATTCTTTAGTTTAAGGGGTATGCCATGAATTTGTGTTGGCTCCATGTATTGATAATCTAATCATAGAAGAAAATGAGACTGTTGTAGTAGTTGAGGAAGTTATTTCTCTAAAGCTGAAGAAGAAGAACTATAAGTATCATCTGAGTAAGGAGGAAGAGGAATATGAGGAGTTGTATTTATTTTAGAGCATGTAGGTATAGAGGGTGTATCTATATATGCTTCTTAAGATACTCTTTTTAAGTGGAAAATCAAGTGTTACTATGGTGTTTTTAAATTGGAAGAATCGGTAGGGTCAGATTGAAGGTTCTCAAATGTCAAAGGAGGATTTGTGATTTGTCAAGTTAATCTTTCTACATAAAAAGGTCTGTTGACCTTATTCTAGCATGATCTAGGTGGTTTTGTGATCTAAAGGTATGTTGAAGTTGTATACACTCTAAATTGGTCAAGTAACCACACATATCTTACCTTTTCATAGTCCTTTCATAGGAGACTCTAACTGAAGAATATGAGCTTTGTTCACATTTATCCATGTCTTTCATTTTACTTATTTTCATCTTGTTTCATGCTTGAGTCACCTTTTTACCTATTCCTAGTCATCCCAAGCCTTTTAAATGGTCATTCCACCTCAACCAAGTTAGATTTCCCATGCTTATTCCATCCCCCCAAGTCTTGAGCCTATCAGATAAGAGCATTAGGATTGGACTACAATGTTGGACCCTAGGGTGTCCATTTCTAGTGCTCCTATCCAATGTCATTTTGAGCTCCAATGATCAGTTTCCCTTGCTTAATGAGTCCCAACCCCTTTCTTAGCTTTATCCTTAAGTTTTTTAATATCATTCAAATGCAAATAAAGTTTTCAAATTCAAAACAAAGAGTCTCATATATAAATGACTACACAAGGCATTTTATATCTAGCACTTACTATTTTGGTATAGTACATAATAAAAAATCAATCAATAGTATAGCTCAACATTCTGCATCACACATAGACTTACATGCTTGATCAAGGAAGGGCCTAGGTGAAAGTTCATTCTTACATCTACCATGCTTGTTAATTATGCACATTCCCTAAGGAAGAACTACATTTGATCTGAGACCCTAGCTTGTGGGTTAATGTAGGCATTAATTAGGACAACAAGGGTTCTATATCGTGTGATCATACTTCCCCTAACGTAGTTTTCACCCTTATGATTTTAATGTATTTTTTGTTTCATGTGTGTAGATAAACATAGGGTTTAGAGATTGAAATAGACCTAAAATGAGCTCTTTCGACATTCAACCCTTGAAATTTCATATACACACTCACACAGAGATAGTAAACAAAACCCAAAGAGCTCAGATATCCTGGACAATAGTGGTAGAAGAGGACTATAACATCGAACCTTAGGGTGTCCTATTTTGGTGCTCCTATCCTTTCATAAAATAAAGGCTAGATCAATATTCTTGACATCTTCCCTATCCTGCACCATAGTTTTCAGCTCTTGAATTATTCTTTACGGCCTATCTTTTTAGATAATTCTAATTCTTTCCATATACAATTGATTTGATTAAATTGATGTAGATCTATATTTCACTATATTTTTCACCGTACTCCAGACCCTTTATTGTTTAGGAATTAAACACAATTTTCCAAAAAACAATAAAACATTTGGGGAACACAACTTACTTCGAATAAATCTAAAACAATAGGTACCCTAAGGGTTTTTCCTTCATATTTTTGTGAAAATTTTTAATTTTAAATTTCTTATTTTTGTATAAATTTTTGTGCATTAACTCTATTCAAATATTGTTTTAGAATTTAAATTATTACAATAATTTTTCAAAAAATCTTAAAACCTATCCCAAAACCCTAAGCCTACCTCCTTTACAAGTTTTAGAAAAATGTTTTGGAATTTTTATAAATTATTTGGAGTGTCAAAAATATTTTCAAAATCTCAATATTAGTAGTTATTTTGTGCAAAAAATTAATTTCAAATTTTCGTATAATTTTTTTAGCATTTATCTCATTCAAATTTATTTTAGAATATAAATTATAGAAATAATTTTTAAAAATTATAAAACCCTAACCAAAACCCTAGATTTCCAAACTAGGTCCTCAAACCCCAAGCCTTCTTTGCAATTTTTAGAAAAATATTTTGAAATTTTAACGAATTCTTTAGAGTGCCAAAAATATTTTCAAAATCTCTATGTTAGTAGTTATTATTACATTTATTTTCTTAATAATACTTTTACATATTCTCTTTGGTGAAATAAATAAAATGGCTACTAAGGCTCTTCTTCCCTCTCATCCCATAGCTCAATTTCTAAACTTCTCTCATAATAATGACAATGAATGGACAAATTTGCAAAATTGAACATTAGCTAAAAATGTGGAAAATAATTTCATTTACAATGAAGATAATTACTATTATTGTAATGAGGAATATTATGATACATGTGTAAGTGATAGTGAAGAAAAAGTAGATGCATATTCTTCTCCCAAACCTATCTCTTTTATTCCTTCTTCTAAAGAAAATAATTTTGACAAATGGGAAAGGTACTTTTCACCTCATTATCCTATGCATAATGCACCAAATGAAAAAATTAATCATGCACTTCCAAGTGAACCTAATCTCTCTCTTTTGCTACTTTTATGTTCAAAATACAATAATATAAATGCAATAGAATCAAATTACCAATACATAGTTCAAATAATGCATCTCATTCTCTCATCTCTACTTTATGAAAAGAATGTCTAAATGATAACTCTCTTACTCTTCTCATATTTCAAATGAAAATAATGCATACACTCCATTGATGGATAACATAGATGCACATTCACATGATAATTTATTGCATATTAGAAAAGAATTAAATTCTTCTCTTACACCTCTCCCTAATAACAATGGAAGTGATAACGAATATGATAGTGAACATGTAAATGAATATGAAAATGAGAGTGACTATGAATAATATTTTATCTATGATAATGCATGAAATAATGATGATTCTTATGTACATAGTGAATAATAAAATGCATCTCATGTTTCTAACTCTTCTCTCAATCTTCCTCTCAAACATAATGCACTACAAAATGTTGTTCCTACTTATATGCATGATTCTATTTTAAATAATGTACATGTTAATGATAACATCACATCCTCTACTCAATTAGAATGTGATTCACTAAAACATAAAGATACCAATTAATCTCCCAAGCCACCCCCTACTATAGTAATACCTATTTCTCACTCTTCACCTAAAGAGAATGGTAGCTCACATCCCTCCACTAAGGTCCAAGTTACCGTTCCTCCAAAGGTTCAAGTGAGCACACCCCCTCTCTATGATCCACTTCCTAAGTATAACATTCCCATGGCCAAAATTAATGATCAAATTCAAATATTAAATGAACCACTTCAAGATGCTAATATACCATCCAAGGAGATTATTTCTTTGATGCATGTAGTTGGTGAATGACAACACCAAGTAAATATCCTTACCTTGGAAAACAAAGATTATAAGTCTTGGCTAGATGCCAATGATTTACATGGTAACCCTCTTCCAAATATATTTGTAAAGCTTCATTGCCTAAGCATTTCTAGATACCATCATTACCTCACTTTGATGGAACTAGAGATCTATTTATATACTTTCAATCTTTTTGGAAGGCTTTTCCATCTCATGTGAGTCCTTTGATTCTATTGAAATTATTCTAGCAAACATTAGTGGGGGAAACAAAAAATTGGTTATTTCATATTTCATCTTGCAATTGTTCTAGCAGACATTAGAAGAGGTATTTATTAGATATTACATAGCAAATTAGGGCCCTTATGTTACATATGAGAAACTTGCCACATTACATCAAAATACTTTAGATCCAATTAGTGAATTTTCCTTATGATTCAAGATGCACATGTTAAGATTGATCTATAAACCAATAGATTTAGATATTCAACATATCTTTATTAAGGGGCTTCATCAACCTATCTTTGAGCATCTATTATATCAGATAGAGTCTTCTTTCAAGTACTTATGCTATACAGTTCTAGCTTTGGGTAAAAAATGGGATTGATTGAGGTAGATTAAGTTGATCAAATTACTCTAGATTTCATTTTAGTACCTCCATCTATAGCTCCTAGCACTTAACATCCACCATGTCCCAAATAAGATAGGAAACCACAACCAGAAAATTAATTAATTAAGAATAGAGAGCTAGTCTCTAGAGCATAAACTATAGTATGTACTACAGAGAATAACAACAAAGCACCATTACAATTTGATTAAGAGTGGGATAGACCATGTGTCATATTATCAACACTACTAGATAGGAGGTTAATAATATTACCTTTTACTCATCGATGAGATCCACATCTCTTACATAGATAGCCACATTGGCCCTTTTATAACTATCATCATATCCATGGACATAGAGATAATGATTTGTATGCACTCAGAGATTGCATTAATAAATGTGTTGATAATGTCATCATAGCATTCACATAAGGGGCATTGAGATATCCTCTATCATGGAACTATAGACATCATTCATCCATGACTAAGTCATCCCAGGACATTCCTTTATAAGAATCATCGATCACTCATCGCAAGAGTAATATAGGTTCTAGGACAAAGCCTCACAAGAGATCTCCTATTTCACCTATTCAGAAGGTTTTGAAACCAGTACAATGAGAGAAACCTACATATAGAACTGTATTCAGAGGAGTACATAGTGTAGTTACATATACATATCTAGCACAATCACAGGCACTGAGTACAATATGACTCCAAAGAGATATTCATTATGGCTAAGGTTTTCATGACCTATCTCATATAGCAACCTACTATGATTAAGATTAGATGAACCCACATCACATAGTATTGCTACAAGGTCCTATATAATGTATTAACCCATTATAATTAATATTAGATGAGCCTCCATCATAGGTTTTAGCTCTATTTCAATCTATCACTCAATCATATGCATCATAACAAAGCCACATGGTACTATTTCATGTAGCAATCTATTACAATTATGGATAGATGAGCCTTCTTCATAGCACATAGCTTTAGTTGCACATCTAATAAGGTTACATTTGTTAATGGCTCCATACACAACTATAGTTAATGTATAGTAGATAGTATCAGATATAGTTTATGTTCTTACATAGCATGAGCAGTATGGGTACTTATTTGTTTTGCCATAAGGGTTTAGATAATGATACCACACATGCTCATACCAAAATTAGTTCATAGATTCACTTCATGGGTCAATGATGGAGCCAAAGGACTATCTAGCCTTTATATTCTTGATCCACCTACTTGGAGGGATTAGACACGTAGTCCAAACATTGATTATCACATTCATGATTACATAGCTTCACTTAGTGGGTGACAATAGAGCCAAAGGGCTAACCTTTGCATTCTTGAGCCACTCTTGGGGAATTGAGCACAAAATGCTCTCTTACATCCCCTTCTACTAACAACTAACATTCCTAGTTCTGAATAACCATCCCTAGCCAAACTAAATAATCCAACTCTAGACCTTACCAGTATCCTATTTTTTTCAATCTTAAACCAATTCAATTTATAAAAATAATTTATAAATTACAAAGCCAACAAATAATTTTGCTCACATTCAATTACAAATAAAATATAAACATCACACTTGAACAATCATGAACAATAAATTCACATCCCAAACAACATTTCACCAAAATGTACACAACCTCAACATTAAATACAAAATTAACTATTTTGAATCAACCATTTGCAAATCAATATACCAATATATTCCAAAATCCATAACACAGTACACATGAGTCAAAATCAAAACCAATATCCATATATATATATATATATATATATATATATATATATATATATATATATGTATATATATGTATATATATGTATATATATGTATATATATATATATATACATATATATACATATATATACATATATATACATATATATATATATATATACCTATACATATATATATATATATATACATATATATGTATATATATATATATGTATATATATATATATGTATATATATATATAAAATAAAGAGTGAGGGCATGATGCCCATTCATGATTGATTATATTTTGATATGATATGTTTTCAAAACTTTATTTTATATATACATACATACATACATACATATATATATATATATATACATATATACATATATATATATATGTATATATACATATATATATATGTATATGTATATATATATATACACATATATACATATACATATATACATATATATATATATGTATGTATATATAAAATAAAGTTTTGAAAACATATACATCATATAAAAATATAATCAATCATGAATGGGCATCATGCCCTCACTCTCAGTCTCACTCTCTCCTTTAGCACTAGTCCCATAATCTAACCTAACATTTGATGACCTCACACCTCTTCAAGTTATCAAATGCCTCTTACAATGACTCTCTCACTCCAATATTCAACCATGCTCATCGTGCAAGTTCTTATATTACCACTAAAGATTAATGTACTCATCCATGATCCTTGTGATAATAGAACCATAATCTAGTGGGGGCATCCTATGCCTATCTACCTCAGCCCTCAACTCAACTTTCTCTCCTACTACTCTAAAATATAATCAATCATGAATGGGCATCATGCTCTCACTCTTTATTATATATATATATATATATATATATATATATATAATAAAGTTTTGAAAACATATACATCATATCAAAATATAATCAATCATGAATGGGCATCATGCCCTCACTCTCAGTCTCACTCTCTCCTCTAGTACTAGTCCCATAATCTAACCTAACACTTGATGACCTCACACCTCTTCAAGTTATCAAATGCCTCTTACAATGACTCTCTCACTCCAATATTCAACCATGCTCCTCATGCAAGTTCATATATTACCACTAAAGATTCATGTACTCATCCATGATCCTTGTGATAATAGAACCATAATCTAGTGGGGGCATCCTATGCCTATCTACCTCAGCCCTCAACTCAACTCTCTCTCCTACTACTCTAACATATGTAGTTTTCACTATAGCATCTCTATCAAATAAATAAACATAAACACTATTTTTCACTATATCTCTCTCTCTATTAAAACCCCCTCTACTGCATCATCAAGAATATATATTGTGTGATCTCTCAGAGTGTCGACTCGATGATGGTCTCTAAGAACCCATCATCTCCACCTTTTGCATTAGCTTGTGCTTCATCCTACACACCTCCCACTCCACCTACACACAAATTAAAACACTAAATTAGATATATAATTTCAAATCAAACTAAATCACAAACTTGTATATAATTACTACTTACCTCCCATCATTTGGATTGGTGTAGGATCCTCATACTCGAGATCATCCCCTCCATTAATAGGATATAATAGAGCCCATTGATGCCTAGCCCACCATGTGGTATATGCCTTTATACATTCAACATCATCTACATTTGGAATATCTATAACCACATCTCACACATCTAAAGGTAATGGTGCTAACTCAACCTCGATAGGCCTCGCATGAGTTCCTACCCTCACTGGTACTAGTGCACTCTTCACCTATACACATGCTACAAGGGGCACATTTGTGGTACCCCAAACTCTCTAGTCATCAACTCATATTGAAAGCACTCGTACGCTCCAACCCAATAGTCATGTAACCAATAATTGACCCTCATATACCACATTCACTCCATCCTTAGCCCACCTAGGAAATCCTCTATAAGGCCTCCATATGATATCACAACCCACCAATCTGTCTAAAAATAATATATAGTGATCTATCTTAGGAGATTAGATTTCCAATATACTCATCCATCACTCCCTAAATAGCCATGATAATTCCCACTCTAGCCTATGTAACTCAATCGATTGCACAACTATAATGTGCTCATAAGCCCAATAATATAATAAGGTAGCTGCACTCACACCATCACTGAATGCCTCCTAGATAAACATGTAAAGATCCCTATATAGGTGGTCAAGCATAGTCCTACCCCATGAGAACATAGTGCCATACACCTCCACACTATGAATGATCCTATGCATCATATATGCAATTGATACTCCACTCCCATCCATAGAAACAAAAAAATCTAACAACATGACCAACCACTTACATAGATGTGAAACACTAGACTATGTTATAACTGACATCAACACATCACTATCACTACCTCTCTAATGTAAAATTGAAGGTACACCAATAAAATACAAGGATGCATGATAAATAGCATCAACACCCATGCCATCCTATAATGTCACCTACCATCCACTAACTGGTAAATGCAAAATGCAATACACATCCTCCAGAGTCATAGTAGTCTTACCTATAGGAAGCCAAAAAATACATGTATTTACATTTCACCTCTCACATAAGGTGGTAATCATATATCTATCCCACTGCACTATGCCTAGGTCACAAACATGACCCATCCCTACCCTATCCATGATAGCTCTCTCATCAGTAGACAATGGTAACATCCTCAATGTTTCCATCACCTGACCTCTATATAACTCCCTCATTCATACCTTTACCTATAAATCACTAGAAAATAACATATATATCAGTCAACCATGCCAAACTACATATCCAATCTAAAAAATAATAGGTAACAAATCATAATATTATAAAATTAGACCTAGTAGACAATAGTTCTATAGAAGGACACCAACACTAGACATGAGCACTAGATACTATAAAATAGTGTTGAACCCTGGATAGGAGTAATGACTCCTAGATAAGAGCACTAGAACTAGTCACAATTTTCCTAGGACACTTTAAACAACTCAAAAACATCAAAAATAGGCTTCCAAATAGACAAAAATCATTCATTTCAGCTACTTACCAAGGTAACATCACCACTAGCCTAAACTTGGGCTACCAACTATTCAAATCAGGTCATGGTAAGTGCTCATCTCCTTGGCATATCTCTCACTCAGAGCTCCAAATCTCAAACTAGTCAATACACAAATGAATCAAGAATCAATCCAAATTTCCTATATCAAACAACTTTTTCATTCGAAGCAAAATACCATTTTACCCATAACTAGAACCCCATAACTCCATTTTACAAACCATTTTCTTCCAAGGAATCATGACAATGATCCCTTAGACATCACACAAGATTATTTATTTTAATACTTAATTTTCCTTCTATGGTGTACACATATCTATATTTATTTTACGCCTAGACATACACCTTGATCATCACCATTCAAAACTTGTTCCAATTTCAACAACTTTGTGTAATCAATCAAATAGCTTCTCAATCAATTCAAACTATACCAACCTTGTTTCTATCATTCCACTACTAGTCATCATTTTTGGATCAACCTCCTCTATCATACATTCCATCCCTCTCCCCAAAAGGGGGGCATCATTCCTACTATTCCTATTCCTACACTTACCCAACATACCCATCCACTCTCATAAGTGGATACACCATGGTCTGCACACATCTAGCAATCAAATTATTAGATTCATCTTAGATCAATTAAAATATACAATGATTTAGATTACATGGGTCACTTAGCATTTACTCATGACATTCAAGGGGATATACCTTTAGTTGATAGATATAGTGGTTTAGATCATATGGATCCATAGTGATTTTAGTTTATAGGTACATAAACTATTCAGATATAGTGGTTCAAATTATATGGATTCATAGTGACTTTGATAGAGATTGAGGCTCAGATACCAGATTTGGGGGCATGTACATTACTACACATCTCACACATATAGCTTCATACAACATGACATAGTTACAAGACCAGATAGTAGATTATAAGCATAGTGAAGAGCATAGTGTTTTGATTTCCAATTTTGCACATGGGGCATGGAAAAATACATTATATCACATGTGGTTATAGAGATTACTAGATTATACATACACATCATTCACATACCAAATTTGGGGGCATGGCACAAGTGTTCATGTTCTTCATCATCTAAAATTATATATATGGAATGGCAAGACATGCCATTTTATTCTTATACATTTACAAAAGTTTTAGATTACGCCTAGTTGTACCCAGGTTGTCACTAGGTTGGACCACATAACTATCTATAGTGGTTGGTCCATTACATTACCCAAACCTAGACTACATGATTTTATGGGGGATAAGACAAACATTGGTTTTGGGCCTTTGAGAATTTCTTATTTCCAATTTAAACTATTCAAAGTGAGGGCATTATAGATTTTGCTCTTCATAGTATATATATTTTATACACACATTCTAGATTGCATGAGGTTATGTGGAACAAAAAATAGACATTAGTTTTGGGCCTATGAGCATTTATCATTTTTAGTTAGATTCATCATAGGGGAAAGCATTTCCCTCCTCCATGTTATAAAGATTCCACATTCAGATTTAGTATAGGTGGCATCCATTTTAGGGATTCTTTTTCTAGGCACTATTCAGCTTTCCATCCACTTCCTTGGCTAGGAAGTGTGTTGGACCCTTTTGCAAAACATACATTTTTATGCAAGTAGGTTCAGGTACACATTTTCTTTTCTTTCTTTTACTGTAGTAATTCATTTCATTACATCACTAGATTAAAAAGGAAGCAAACATATACACCCTAAATTGGTCAAGAAACCACACGTATCTTATCTTTTCATAGTCCTTTCATAAGAGATTTTGACTAGAGGATATGAGCTTTGTTCACATTTAGTCATGTCTTTCATTTTACTCACCTTGGTCTTGATTCATGCTTGAGTCACCTTTTTGCCTATTCCCACTTATACTTAGCCTTTCAAATAGTCATTCCACCTCATCCAGTTCCCAAGCTTGTAAGACATGAGCATTGGGATTGGACTACAGCATTGGACCCTAGGGTGTCCATTTCCAATGCTCCTATCTAATGTCATTTTGAGCTCCAACAGTCAGTTTCCCTCACTTAATGAGTCCTAACCCCTTCCTTAGCTTCATCCTTAAGTTTTCCAATGTTTTCTAAATGTGAATAAAGTTCCCAAATTTAAAACAAAGAGTCTCTTATATAAAGGACTACACAAAGCATTTTCTATCTAGTACTTACTATTTTGGCATAGTATATAATTAAAAATCAGTCAATAGTATATCTTAGCATTATTTATCACATAGAGAATTAAATGCTTAATCAAGGAACAACCTAGGTAGAATTTCATTCTTACATCTACCATGTGTGTTGATTATGCATGTTCCCTAAGGGAGAACTACATTAGATCTCAGACCCTAGCTTAAGGGTTAATGTAGGTAGTGATCGGGATAGTAAGGGTTCTAGATCATGTGATCATACTTACCCTAACCCAATTTTTCCCCCTTATAATTTTAATGTATTTGTTATTTTATGTGTGTAGATAGACCCATGGTCTAGAGATTAAAACAGACCTAAAATGAGCTCTGATGACATTTAGCCCCTAAAATTTCATATACATGCTCACATAAAGACAATGAATAAAACCTAAAAAGCTTATATATCTTGGACAATAGTGATAGAATAGGACTATAGTGTTATCCCCCAAGGTGTCTTATTTTATCACTCCTATCCTTTCATAAAACAAAGGTTAGATCTATATTCTTGACATCTTCCCTATCCTGCACCATAGTTTTTAGCTCCTAAATTATTTGTTACAACCTGTTCTTTTAGATAAGTCTAATTCTTTCCCTATATAATTGATTTGATTAAATTGATGTAAATCTATATTTTACTATATTTATTCCCTTACTCTAGACCCTTTATTTTTTAGGAACTAAACACTAGTTTCTGAAAAATAATAAAATAGAAGTCAATTTGGAATTTTTCTTGTTAGCTCTCAATTTTTCTAGTTTGTTCTTAAGAGATTGCAGATCCTAAAATGGGTTATAGGGACTCAAGGTTACTAAAGGTGTAAAGAATTAATTTTTGGTCCAACAGTGTGTAATGGGTGTTTCTAGATGTGCAAGAAGTTTCAGAGATGTGCATTGACCAAAAGGAGGTTTGTTGACCCTATTTTGTTTTGAGATTCTAGGGTTATGGGATTTGTTAAAAAAGTGTTTTGCCTTATGAATCAAGGTCTAATTATTCTTAATAGGTTGAATGGGCCAAATGGGTTTTTAAATCAAGATTCATAGAGATTGGAAGGTTTGTGGTTCTCAAGTTATTCTTGTTTATGTTAATATGGAGGGCTAATTGGGTAGTAGGTTTATGAAAGAAGTATGTTGCATAATATGAGCTTATTATTTAAAATTTATGTGCTCAAGGGGGCATATGATTTTGATCTATATATTAAATTTTAGGTCTTAAATTTATGTCTATATAAAGTTTTGGGCTCTACAAGTTTCAGGTAGGGCTTCAAGGAGGTTAGACAGGCCTAGTAATAAGTTGAGTGTTTTTGTTTGGTTTATCCAAAAGAGAAAAGCATTAATATTTCAAGGTGAGTTCTCAAATTGGATTATAACATATTTTATTGATTGATTCATGGTATGATGCTCTATTGGTGGTCATGGAAGTGTCTTAAGAAAGAAGGTTGGTAAGCCTACATGGTGGTTCCTAATGGTGCGTGGAGATATGAAGATGATCAAGTGATGAAATTGCTTAGATTTCTTAGGGGGAGTCCCTTTTAGATTTTTTTGGTGAGTTACATCATATTTCAATTATTTTGTGTGTTCTATCTTCATTAAGTTGTGCTTGTAAAGAAGAGTGTTAACATGGAGCAAGACGAAGTTTGTCAAGGCAAGACAAGGTAGGCTCAATGTAAGGGGGAGTTCGTATCATCTTTATAAGATGGTATTTCTTATTTATGGTATTTTTAGATCCTTAGGATCAGTTGGTTCCCACTTTTTCATTGTGTCAAAGGGAGAGAAAGTTCCTATTATGGGAGTGCTTGAAGAGAGAGAAGGTGAGTTGTATATTGCTATATATGATGTTTGTTGACATCAATGATAAATTATTAGAGTTATTAGTGATGTCATGATGATGTCATGGAAGAGTCTTGGTGAGTGGATGAAGTGATTTGATATCCTAAGTAATAATGACAAAGTGTACAATGTGTTTGTCCTAGTGGGCTTGAAGTATGCTTGGTTGATATCCAGAGTTTGACTGGTTAGAGATGTTAAGGGATGAGTATGGTTATTGGAGTATGTGTAAGAGTTCCCTAAGATGTTATCTATTCTTTGAGAGCTTGTGTGTATAATTATAATTCATTTGGTTGTCCATAGTTTTCATCTAGACAGTTTGGTCCATTGGTAGAAAATCTGAGTAGGTAGTTTGATGATGTCACCATTGCCACATGGAAATGAGTCAAGGGGAGTTGGTCATATGGTTTTGATAAAATTATTACTTAGTTGATATACACCAGATATCAAGTCATGCATAGAAGTTTGGTCAAATATATGAGGGTGTAAAGTTATCTTCTCAATTAGAATTCATTGTTTTCCCATACTTAGCCAACTTTGCATGTGGCCAGAAAGAGCTGAGTAAGCATGTTGATGACGTCAACATTCAAATGCATGGAGGTGTCAAGATAAAATTATTATATGGGTTTGTTCATTTTTTTCCTAATTTATTTACTCTAAATTTTAAATCATGTGATGTAGCGTGTCAAAAGATATGCATATGCAAAGTTGGGCTCCCAGGTAATTTGACTGTGATTTTCCATAGCCAATTTTGTAATGTGGCAAGAAGAGCTAAGTGAGCATTTTGATGGTGTTACATCTTACACATGTGAAGGTTTCAAGAGAAAATAATCATATGGGTTTGTTTAATTTTGAGCATAGTTGATTTGTGCTAAATTTGAGATCATGCACTGAAGCATGACAAAAGTTATGTAAGAGTAAAGTTGGTCTCCTAGACAAATTTTGACCTAAATGGCTCTATGACAATTTTTTTGAGAAGGCTTTTTAATGGCATTATATCTCTCTCATGTGAGGGTTATAAGAGCTATTTGTTGGTTGGATTCTCGTGTATGAGGAAATCATTTAGTCCAAATTTGAGATCATGCATCGAAGCACAGAGGAAGTTATTAAGGTTCAAAAATGGTTACTCAAGCATATTGAAAGGGTCCCCATACTTGGTCAATTTTGAAAGAGTTAAAGCTTGAGAAAGATCAATGTTGGGTGTTGTTTCAAGAATTCAAGAAGTAATGAGATGAAGATAATCTGAGTAAAGGTACAAGATAAGGATCCAATGATGAATAGGCATTAATACATATTGATCGAATGATAAGCATTGATTATTAAAGACCTGGGTGATCCATAAAGATCGATGGAGTGCATTGAGTCAACATTTCAAGATTACACGAGATGAGTTCAAAGTGACTATTGTTTAACATTTGGATTTGGTGGACTATGCATTAAAGTTTAGAAAATATTTATGGTGTGAGATTGATCCAAAGTTGAGATGACATGAGATGCAAGAAAATTTTATGTGGTTTAACTGGAATCGTTGTTATTCATATATTTGAATTTAACATAGTGAGAAAACCAAAGCTCTGTATTTTGGCCATATCTTTTGATATAAGTCAAATTTACTAGTGTTGTAAAAAGTAAAGATGAAAAGGACTCCATGGCACATATAATGAACCTAATTTGAAGATTTGGAAGTGTGTAGGGTTAAATATACTAATGTTCAAAGTTGACTATATGTTCATTCTTATTCTCCAAATGACCTAAGAAGGATATTTGAGCTCGTTTTAGAGTTGTTTCAATGTCTCATGATGACTTTTCTATTTGGGAGTGTTGTAGATTCCATGAGGATTCTCTATGAGTATTTTGGAGGTGTGTTCAATATATCTTGAGTATGAACAATGCTTAATAAGTTGATTATATGTTTGGTAAAGGTGTTCCTACGTATAAGGTCTCTATTTGATTTAGTTGAGCATACACAAAATTTAACAAAGGTGTATGTGATCATTTAAGGATGTTCTACGGGACATAAGGAGTGGACCTATGTATTTAAAAGTGGTCTTGTGTTCCTATTATGCTCAGAGAAGTATCAAAAAGGTGAATGGGTCTCTATAGGACCTAAAAGTGACTTAGGCATATTTTGAAATGAGATTGTGCTTAAGTGTGACCCATATGAAATGTATTAAGGTTGAAGGCATGTTTTATGGCCAACAAATAAATTTTTGTGAACTTTTTAAATTCATGATTGCTCTATATATAGTGAAATCAAATGTGCTGGTTTCTAGACTTTAAGTGTGAAAGATTTTAGGGAGTTGGAGAGCAAAGGAAAGTAGAAGAGAGTGAGAGTGCCTAGCTATTGAGTTGATGATCAGAGGAGATTAAGGACTATGTGTATGATATGTAGATCATTTTTTTGATGTCAAGATAGTGCTCGTGTAGTTTGTGTATATGTAAAGAGGTTCAAGTGTGAAAATTGTGTGAAGAAGGAAAGAGTTTGTGACATGCCTATGTGAGAGACCTGTTTGAGATAAAGAGTTTGTGTGGTTTTCTAATAATCAAGAGGTCCATCATCAGGTATTAAAGGCATCAGTTCTAAGGTGGAAGTGTTCTTCTTAAGGAGGGATTAAAGGACTTGATCTTCCTTAGGGGTAGTTGCTCCTTGTGAAATAGAGTTTCACTAAAGACCTTTGATTAGGACTTGATCAAGGTTTTAGGTTAGAGGACTGGAATGAAGGTTCTTAATGAGAAGGAGTTAATTAGTATCATATTTTTGATTATTAGGATAGTATTCCATGTGTTTGTAGGATTGAGAGTGTTTTTTATTCCCCAAGAGGGTTTCGCATGTAGATCTTTTGTTGTGTATGTGATCATGTATTATGTTCATTTTTCACTATTATGAATGATTTGTATGCTTCATGAATGATTGTATTGAATTCTTAAGTATTTTTAAGGGTTTGGAAATTGAATTAGATTATTTTCCACCATTGATTCACCCCCATCTCAGTGTATTGTACCTATAACACATAATACTTGCCTTAACTCTTAAGACATCTAACATGTTAACATGTAGCTCAATACCATCCTCATAGGTCAACCATAGCATCTATGGGTCACACTTAAGTAGCTACACCTTTCAATTAGGCCTTAGTAGCCCTTTTAGGTCTCATGAAGATCTATTCACCCATTTAGTACTTCATCAAGTAAATTAATAACATGAGATCAGTTTCATATACATGGGTCTACTCCATATGATATCCAAGACATTCAAATGATACACCTGCTAAAAACACTCTTCTACTAAAGCACACATTTCTTAAATAATATTTTGTACATAATAACACCATGAAAAAATAAATAATCAAATTTTAAGCTCCATAAATTTGACTGTATAAACATTCAGACCTTTTAACTAGATTTTTTGGATGCAACTTAAAGTCTTATTTAACTTTGCCTTTTTCTCCATTAGCAAAGTATTCCTAGATCAAAATATATATCTAAAAAACTAAGCACTGGTTTTCCCTCATTAATTTGAATATTCAAATTCCAACAGTCACTATTCAAACATTAAACATCAAGCACTTTAACCTCATCTCATTCTCCCTGATAACTTTAGACAAATACGCACCATCGATATCCTTAAGAGTAGCCTGATATTTACCATACTATGATCACCTTTAATCTTCAGTCAGAGCTCCCATGATTATGCCACTTAGTAACCATGCATGCCTTTTAAGCACTCTATTGACATTTTGACTAAATACACACCATTGGATCATTATTGACAAGATCATGTGCTCCATTGGATCTTCCTTTGATAGTCCCTAATCTTGTGCCACTTGGCATTTCCACTTACTCTTATTGACTATTTGACTTCACATTCTTTGTTGGATCAAAACTATACAATCACGTGCTCACCATTAATTTATCTTAATTATTTGACCCCAGAATTCAATGTAGTTAAAATTAATGGTCTCTGGCCCATCATAGGTCTATAAGATAAACTTTGAAGGTTTATAACTTGAGCTAAAAAATACTTCAAGAGTTCAAATATTTAGGTTACCTTCTTGGCACTATAGAAAATATCTCCATGAAATCCTCTGAGCTCATTTGAATTTCTAAGTACTTGAATTAAATGCAATAAATTTTTAGTTCAATTATATTTGCATGATGTACAATGACGGTTTGGATTTTCTTAAGCTATAATATCCATGTTTCTTTTTCCAAATGATCAAGTGACACACTAGAGCTTCACCAAGACATCTATGGATGCCTCACAAATTCTTCTTTGTCCTTACAGACCTACATATATGCTATATATTCTCCAAGCTATCAAACACAAATTCTTTATCATTAATGCATTAGTATCTCATTCTCTCTTTGACATAAATGACAACCTAACATCAATTATCATGCTCAATGAAGTTACCATCCTCCATGGAAAAATCCATATGATCTTATGGAATAATTAAACAAGATATCAGTGCAAATTTTTATTCTAGATATTTTGTGTACATATGATGTCTATAAATAAATATTATATGACCATCTACACTAATCTAAGGTTAACAAACACATTGATCCTACCATATTCTAAGCACCTATGGGTAATTTATCCCTGGTTCAATATCTTATATTTGATCAAAGTGATATGTCATCCTTTGGTCCCCTACACAATAACCCTCTTCACATTGAAGCTATTATTTCCTACCAAAGATTAAATGGGTTTTCATAGAGAATGGTTTGAGCCTAGATGTAGCCTCATAAAAATTGATAAAACATTTGGGTTATACTTCAGTGTATTTACATCTAAAACCATTACTATCAAGGCATATGATAATGTAGAAAGAGACTCATGGGGCACTATTTTTTTATCAATCCTTATTGTCCCTATCACCCATGATATGTTTTACCGTGTCATAGACATTCAAATTACTTAAAATTTTCTTATTGGATGTCCTTGGATCCATAAATTATGCATATCCTCTTGCACATTATACCAATGCTTTAAAAAAATCTATTCTAGAATTCAAGTTACTATTCTCGATGACTTACATCCATAACAATATTGTAAACATTTAGAAGTTGAGTATGATCAATACAATTATTATACTATCACAAATCATGAACCTAAATGGGACAAGAGTAGAGCTCTTGAATCTCCCAAATCTAATTACATTGAACCAAGTGATCTTCCCTCCACTTCTACTACTCTACCTTCCAAGATTTCTTCCCACTTTACTATTGAAGATAAAGGTATTAACACATGCAACATGAAATATGCCTTCCAAATTGTAAAACCATTGAACTCTTCCAAATCCCATGGTAGGCCTAAGATGGATTGGAATTAAACCTCCTTATTTTTCAAAAAGAGTTATCTGACTCCCAAATAAAACAATAGCTTAGATGATTCCTAGTTATACAATTATGATGATTTTACCTCTAATTATCAGAGTGCTAAGCATCATATACCAAACAGTTATGGAACATCATGAATACAAAATAAAGGGCCTAGGTCCAAAGCAATAAGGTAATCTTGATCTAGTTTTAGAAACTAAACACAAATATACTTGAGGTGTTGGATACAAACCACATGGGGTGACCCCTTAGATCTCGAGAGTGACAAAAATTTAACATCTAATGAAGATGATCTTGATAGTAATGTACATAATATTATAATATCTATGATTAGCTCACCAACACAAACATCTATGATACTAATGACATCCTTACTATCACATCTTTTTCTAATTTTCCCCTTTCCTTTCATTACCCTAAACCAATCAATTGGGAATAATAAGAACATATAATACAATTGGATACATTTAAAAATAAATAGGTAATTTTAGAGTTCCCATGCCTTAGAGTTGTTCTATTGATTAGAGACCACAAACAAGGCTTTGAGATCACATTGGCCCTTGATACCTACTTTAGAGAGCAGGTGAACTTCCTTGGTCAAAATAAAAAATAAAATCAAACATTGAGCCTATTAGTGGAAACCTATCTAAGGCTCTTTTGGACTAGGGAAAAAGAAGAGAAAAATATGAGTCCTTTGGTGAAAACCTATTTTAGGTGCCAATTTATGAGGAAGTGCACGTTCCTCCTCAATAAGATAAGAGTCCAACAAGTTTGTCCCATATATTTGGGTCAGACATTGGGGCTAAATAAAAATGGTTTTTTGGTTTGTTGGTTCAATATTTCATATAAACATTTATTTTATGTCCATTACCTAACATAAGTGATTTAAATTATTCTTCTATGGGTGGAACTTAGGGCCCAAAATAAGATGGAAAAGATCAATTTCCTTTATTTCTAACTTTATTAGAATATGGTTCTACACTACTAGTGGAAGACACCACTAAGGCCAACATTGGCACATCAAACGAACCCAAAATCATTAATCTTGGTGCATATCTCATTGTGGAGTAATATAAATTTATCATTGTCATTCTCAAAGATTTTATTGACATATTCATATGGTCTTATATTTATATGCATATGATAGATCCATTTATGGTCATACACCATCTTGTTGTACACCTAGATGTTAATCCCATTAAATAGAAATTATGGAAGATGCATTCAAACATTGTTATTCTAGTCAAGAAAGAATTGGAAAAAATATTGGGCACTGGATTCATTCAGCCAATTGATTACTCAGATTAGATATCTAACATTTTTCTAGTCAGTAAAAAATCATAAGGTATTCATATATGCATAGACTTCAAGGATATTAACAAATCATGCCATAATTCTCATCAGATGAAAAAACATTTAAGAGCTTGAATGATGATGTTGATAATTCTAGGGTTGGTAAGAAGATGAAGGTTATGATTGGAGAGGAAGATGTTTGTCAGAATTCTCATCATATAGAAACAAAATTTAAGAGCTTGATGGATAACTGGGTGAAATCTTATGAATATTGGAAGTGTCTAGGATGTTAGTGTGTTTATTATTACTTTTTTGCTTACTTTTGGTTGTCTTTGAGTTGTTATTATATTGATTTCTCTCTGTTCTTGTTGGGAAATCTTTTTTATGCATCTAGTTTTATGACCAAGTATTTTGGTCTTTTGTACTAGGTAGGGTCCCTTTAAAAACCTACCTCTACCTTAAATAAAAAATAAATCTTTCCCTAAGGATTAATTTATATTACCCAACATAGATATGATTTTGGATTCAACTACAAGATACGAAAATCTCTTCTAGATGGTTTTTCAAGATACAATAAGATTAAAATTATGCCATAATATCAATATAAAATAATGTTCACCACTCCATAGGGAACATTATGTTATAAGGTGATGCCATTTGGATTGAAGAACTTTAGTACTACATATAAACATGCAATGAATATCATATTCCATGACATGATGCATAATATTATTGAATACTATGTTGATGACATTCTATAAAAGTGAAGAACACAGGTAAGACATCCAAAAGTTATATGGATAATATTTGAGAGAATTTGTGAATACAAGGTGCCTTAACCCAAATAAACATGTCTTTGGAGTCACATCAAGAAAATTAATAGGCCTCATTTTTTCCCATATAGGAATTGAAATCTATCTAGTCAAGGTGAAGGCCATCACAAAAATGCCTCCCATTTCTAATTTCAAATAGTTTAACATTTTATAGGGCAAAATCCAATCTATTCATTGATTCATTTCATAACTTATTGATCATTTCCATCCTTTTGTGCATATTGTAAAGAAGGTAACTAACTTTAAATGTAATTTTGACTATCAAGATGCTTTTGAAAAATTAAAAACCTATTTGTTGAACCCACAAATGTTGGTCACACCAATGCTGGGTAATCCCCTATTGATTTATATTTTAGAAATTGAACATGCCTTGGGGGTACATTTATCCCAAAATGATGACCAGTGAAAGAATGTGCAATATATTATCTAAGTAGGACATTAGTTGCTTATGAGCATAATTATACACCTATTAAAAATGCATGTTTAACATTAGTATTTTCATCATAGAATTTGTGTCACTATATGTTGAACAACCAAACCTTCATAATTGTAAAATTTTATCCTACCAAGTATCTTATTTCTGAAGTAACATTAACATGTCTTAAGGCTAAATGGATCATGATCTTAAGTGAGTTTGACATCAAATACATTAATTAGAAGGTCATCAAAGGGAAATTACTTGTAGATCAACTTCTTGAGGCACCTTTGTCAATTACCCATCCTTTGAATATTCATTTCCTAAATGAACCTATCTTCACTCTTGAGCATTCACACCAATGGAATATATACTTTGATAATTCCTTCATAAATCATGGTTTAAGAGTAGGTATACTATTCATTACACCCTAGGGGGGTCTCATTCCCAAGGCATTTTGAATTACTTTTTCATGCACTAATAATATTGCATAATATGAGGCACTCATTGTAGAGATTCACCTTGTCATACAAAGGAACATTCAATAGTTGGTAGTCTATGGATATTTGTAATTTATCAGCAGAAAGGTTACAAAATAGTAGCAAATAAAGGATAAGAATCTTGTGTCCTATAAAGGCATGATTAGTAGTCTCAAACAAAAAAATTAATGTATCTAGTTTGATAGAATACCAAGAACCAACAATAGATCCACTAATGCAATGAAAACCATTGGATTTCTAATATAAATATCTTCCAATGTCTATTAATATTAGTTTCTTATTGAAAATATTCTCATGCTAGCTTATAATCATCCCAACACAAAAATGGTATGTGATATTATTGGTCATGATTCCCCATGGTACCAATATATATAAACCTACCTCTAAGACCACATTCTTCTCACCAACACATTGCATAATGAACAGAAGTCATTTATTTACAATGTATCATATTACAATTCACTCAATGGTAAACTCTATCATAGAAGCTAGATGGGACACTACTTCCATGTTTAAATTTTGATGAATCCTAGTTAACACTTAAAGACATGCATAAATGAATTTATGGGGCCCATATAGGTGGATGGTAATTTCTAAGAAACTCCTTTGGAATGATTCTATTAGCCCATAATAAAATTAGATGCATGTGCTAATGTCAATAAATGCCTTTATTTTCAAAAGAATGATGATTTAATCCATGCTCCTTCATGATTACTTCAGCCTATAACTTCTCCCTAACCATTTTATATATTGGGACTTGATCTCATAGGTAAGATAAACCCCACTTCTTCAGATGGCCATATTCATATCCTAACTTCCACTGAGTATCTCACTAAGTGGGTTGAGACAATCCCTCTCACTTACATAACTGGTAAACATATCTCCAATTTTATTCCAAGTCACCTCATCTACCGCTATGAGATTATCTATTTCATTAGATATAATAATGGAAATTTATTCAAGAATAAGGACATGAAAACCCTCTGTACACACTTCCATATTAAATGAAAATGGTTAAATCCCTATTATCCTCAATGTAATGGCCAAGCTAAGTGTTTAATAAGACTATTTTAAAAATTCTTAATAAGATCAACACCATCATTGTTATGATTAGAAATTATATTCTTCCCCTATCTTATGTGTTTTTGATACCAATATCCACATGCCTACATGTGCAAAATCATATTCCCTAGTTTTTGGCTTTGAGGTCATTCTTCATATTGAGATTGAGTTTCCCTCCCTAAGTATTTCATTTTAGAGTCTCATTGATGATGAAGAGTATAGATTTTCTAGGATACAAGAACTATAAATCTTGAATGAGAAATGGTTAGCCACATTGATCCATCTCAAAGTGTATCAGAATCAGCTAAGTCATAGTTATAACAAATGTCTCATCTTAAGATAATTTGAAGTGGGTGAACTTATATTGAAAGAGAATTAGAAAAACACCAATGCAAAATGTGAAAATAAAGGTAAATTTGAGCCAAAATAGCTAGGTCCTTTCATTATCATAAAAAACTATGGTTATGGTGCATATAGGGTGAATACACTAGAGGGGTATGAGCTGGATGATCCTATGAACATTATGCATCTCAAGTATTTTTATGCTTGACCTGTTTGAACTTTGTCTATGAGAATCCTTGCTTGGGGTCATTCCCTTCACATTATTTTCCCCCTTCCTTTCATTTTCCATTCCTGAAAAAAAATTGTCTTTCTATCGTATCCTATTACCATCTTGATCTTGATTACAACCTAAATGTACTTCAAGTGGGTTCATAAGATAGTTCAACAATCATTTCAGACTTGGTCATCATTAACACAATATTGAAGGTAGGATTTCAGACCATTAGAATGCTTCAACATGGTTTTCCTACTTATCAGTCCTTAATGTAGCTTCTTTTAATTATTTGATGATCCTTCCCTCCATTCCATATTAATTTCATTTCATCCTAATTTTTTGTTGAGTGGTAGTATTTTTGATTCCTACTTTGTTGTTGGCACTTTACAATTACAACCAATTTAGTTGTTATTTGAACCCCTACCTGAGGTTATTTTTCCTTTGCTAGATAGTTCCTTATACATTTGTTTATAGTCCTCTATATGCTCTAATTGTATAATACTCCCGTACATATATTATTCCCAAAAAAACCAAAAACAATCCAAATTTATAAAAAAAATCCTCAAAATCAAAACATTCAGAGAAGGCCTCACATCTCCCAAAGAAATATAAAGCCAAAAAATATATTTCATAGTTTGTCATCCTATTCACTAGTGGAATTTCCTCTTGGTCCTATTCTGGGTAGCATTATTTAAGTATGGTGTAGATAATATTCCATTTATATTTAAACATCTCATGGGTGGGAAGATGTTTTATGATCATCATCATTTCTAAATACATATTTTCCATTCTTCATTACACTCCCATTTTCTGGATAACTACATCAACATGAGGTCCACATGGATTATGTAGGTAGTGCTTGGATGCATTAGGTAGATCAAGTTAGCTAGATTATGTAGGTAGTGCTTGGATAACTACTATCATTCCCATTTTCATTTCCCCCTTCATTCTCTTTTATGCTCTCATCTTTTTATGATTTGTTCTCATTTACGCTCTCATCATTTTACGTGTTATTCCTATGCATACTCTCACCATTTTGTGAGTCATTTACATAGCTTTCTTATCTAACAATTTAATTATAATCATTTTTATCACTTTTCTTCACTCTAATTTCTAGGAGAATTATGTTGTCTTTAGGTCCATATGGGCTATGTAGGTAGTGTCCATTTGTATGGGGAGTATAGGGTCAACTTAGACACTTCTTCCTTCTTATTTCATTTACCACTCAAGTTCAATTTGTCACATAATCATATCTAACATTTCATAGATACAATGGAAAAATATAAGAGTAATGTCTTATTATCACATTTGCATGCCAATTATTCCTTGTTTGGTTATTTGTTTTTAGTTGTGTTTTTGTGTATTCTTATATTTTTGATTGCTTATATGTTGTTTTTATTAAATTGTTTGTTTTTGTTTAATACATCATGTTTTTACATTTAGGTATTTATTTTTCATATCTTGGTCTCAAGTTGTTAACATTTGTATCTGAATTGATTTTTTTAGTATATTATGTTTTTAAACTTAGGTCTTGATTTTTCATATCTTGATCTCCAGTTGTTAAAATTTGTATTTAAACTATTGTTTAGTACATTATGCTTTACACTTAGATATTTATTTTTCATATATTGATCTTGACTTATTAGTATTGGTGTCTAAATTAGTCCCTATTTAAGTGGAATTTTTTTTTACCATGATTCATTTTTTAATTATGATGCATATTGTCATGTGCAAAATTAAAAATCAAGTTCTTGAGGCTTATATACAATGTCATGCTATGTTGGTAGCTTATCCCCTTGAAAAATAATCCATTATAAAATCAAAAAAAAATAGTCATATTTGATCACATCACATCATATCCTCCCTCTTTTATGTTTTTTAATATCACCTCATCATTTATCATCACATTTCTCCCATTTATAAGGAAACTATAATGGCCTGAGGTCTATTTGGACTATGTAGGTAGTGCTCAATCACATGAAATTTCCAAGGTTAGCTCAGCCACCCTTATTATAATTCTTATTCATCTCTTCATATTTATCATTTACCCTACTCTTTTCATCAATCTATCACACCTATCGATTGGGACAAACAAAATCATGACAATTCATCTTTTCTTCATCAAGTTAATAATTATTGATTTAATATCTAAATATCCTCATGTGTTTGGTTTTTTTTGGATTCTTATTTCATTTAAAGGTTGTTATACCATCACGCATACATTTTTATCATTCATGTCATCATTAATCTATGTAATAGATTAAATATTTGATATATATTTGCCAATTAATCAATTCATCAACCATGTCAATTAGTCTCATTAGCAATAAAATCTACTCTAATGGGGCAAATTAATTTATCACCATCATTCAAACCTATGCTATTTTGGAAACTCAATATTTCAATCCATTCTTTTTGGGTCAAATTATCCAATATTAGCTCGTAAATTTCACCCTCTTTGGGGAAAATCAAAGCGTGTAACTCATTATCTTGGGAGGCATCCTTCCTAAGTCTGCATTACTGGGGCAAATCATTTATTTTCCATCATTGGAAATCAAAATTTAAAAGTATAAAATCACATGGATTAATCTCATTCATGGGTTAATTTCATTATTATTTGTCTATTTTTCTTATTTCTGATGGCCCGTCCATCAAAACTATTTTAAGGCCACTCCTTCAAGGGGGCCTCATGGGCATCCCAAAAATTATTTGGGGCATCATTGTGAACTCATTTTTAGTAAATGAAATAAGAATAAACAAAACATGAACACATCATTATTAAATAATTATCTAATTATTTTAACAACTTTATCATTATTTGAAATTATTTTACTTCATATACTATCTCACAATGCCCTTTCAAATAGGGGCAAAATGTAGACACTCAATTTTCATCACTTTCATATCAAGATTTCAAATAGAATTATTTCTTGTAATAATTAACAAATTAGGAAAGCATTTAAATTTATCTACATAGTCTACATGCACATTATAAAACACATTGGTGCATCCCTGATTGGGAAATACATTGTACACAATCATCAACTTTGTCTAATTCATCTTGAGTCAAATTATGATTTTACAAGTGATATTTTGGATCAATTAGATTGAACAGTTATTCAAATTTCCAAAGTTACATCATATTTTCATTAAGTTAATTAAACTTTGCTAATTAAATTAATCTTCATCTAATGGGAAAGACATAGCTTTTAGAATTCCCTATTTTATAAATTCATTAAATTGGATTTATTCTTTATCCTCATGACATCATCTATAAAGTAAATGCAAATTGAGTGAAAAATTTAAGCTTTAAAAAATATCAACATCAATGTAACTCATGCTCAATTAATACAAACTCAAACCTAGATATTAATTATGTTGGTCATCCAAATTTGATTGATCCTCCTCTACACATCTTGATAATCATATGATGGTTGCAGATAGTTTGGAAAATATATATAAATAGAGGGGTCATTTTGCATTATAAATATGACCAACTAGTGAAGTGAAGCTCTAACAAATTATAAAGGCCATCATCCATTAAATTTTTTTAGAAAACTTACTCTACCAAAATCTTAGAAAAGCTTCATCCATTTATTTCACTCTTCATAAAAATTCATAAGGGGAAGTGTTGTAAGAATGATGCCATGACATTGATGAATACTCCAAGCTCTACATCTGGGCCAAATAAATATGTATGCTAACAAGATAGAGACATCCAAAGATGAATGTGAAATCATGTTATTTTGTCTTCTTTATGAATTATTTATGTCTTCCTTGTCCTTACCAAATCCAAGGACATATTCTTGAGTTTTAGGTTCTTATGTATTCAATTTACATTTAATACTCATGCCAAAATTAACTCCCTCATACTTGTATTTGTAAAGTCTACGTGGAAAAAAACATGCCCCTCTATAGGATTAAATAGGAGATATGGACAAGTAATGTGTCCATATTAAACCATGTAGTATAGATAACATTATGTAATACTCAAAATAGGAAAGTGTGGGGGCAAATAGTATGCCCCAATGAATGCTCTATATGCATAAAACATGTATCATAGTAATAACCTGAGGAGAAATGTATGATTCCCTAAATGGAAGAAAAATTAAGGGACAACTAGTATGTCCCTAATGTCTCAAATTTTCCCATAGTATGGCTATATAAATAAATGAATCACACATAATATTGTGCCATGATTGTATACCAATCATAATATTATCATGAATGTGTGATAATCAATAGTTGGATTCTATATCATAAGGTTGTTTGTTCGATTCAAGTTGGTTTCACCAAAATTTTATACATGTTTTATAATTAAATTTCATCTAAATTAAGTATAACTATGAATATTAAAATTATGTAAAATAGGTAAATAACCATACAATTCAAAATGTAAAAGGGAAGATTGATATTACATTTACTATATTTGGAATTAACAAAATGATATAAGAGGGATGTAATTAACTTATTTTGATGTTATATTTCTCATTTTGTTCATAATTGTTCCTAAAAATGATCTTTTTCTAACCTATAACTACTCAAATCAATAATCATGAGATCAAACCCTACATGGACACTATCGATGAACTCAGACCCATGTGGTGACCAATATTGTCTAGGTCTTATCAATACTATACATCTTGATTATGTAGGTCTATAATGCCTTAGGAAAATATGATTATGCCTCTATAAGACTCTTATGTGTGCACTTTCCTTCCATCACATGCACTAATCATTATTTTCCTTTTATTTACTTTTAAACTTTAATTGCACTTTTTACACAAGATGACCCTTGAAATAATGGTTAGTATTTAGGATAGATAACCCTAGTAATTTATTGTTAAGTGATTTATAAAATCTTATGCTAAGTGATTGAAAATTTTATATGTTATAATACTCTATAAAGGGCTCAAACCACTTTTAGTTATCCTAACTACATGTTTGTATGCACCATTGTGATCAATCTAGAATGCAATACAATGTTTGCCTTTTGCCACTTAGTGCCATACAAATTTAACTAAAATTTGTATTCATACTTGGCTATAAGTATTATATTTTAAGTAATATGAATATGTGTATCCTTTTGTGATAAGGTATCAAGAGAGTTCTAGTTTATTTCTCAATATTTCAATTGATTCTCAATGTAATATCCAAGTGAGTACAACATTATGATTGATTTATATTCATAGTTTATTCTTTGATATTTATTTCAATGGACAACCAATGAAACATGTCTAGGATGACCTAATGGATAATTATAATTTTACAAATTAGTCATTGAGTATTCCTGGACACTATCAATAAATGATGACACCTTAAAAAAAGTAATTGGATGATTGTTTCCAATACTACCATGGGAGTGAAAATTAGTAATTTGAGATATTGACACATTTTTTTAAGGATTATGAAGTGTTTTTTCATAGAATAAATTGATATGGAATATGTATGTATAGTAAATTGGGTTATCCAAGAAAAAATTTGGGTAGATAGATAGTGGAATGTGTGCATAAGATTCAAATGTACACGTAAGGTCCAAGTATGTCAAATTTTGGAAAAAAATATGTTTTCAAATTATATAATATCAAATTTAAGTGTGCACAAATTCCCCCTTTTAGTAAAGTATTTGAAATGATATATTAAAAATGATAAAATAATAATTTTAGAACTGGTCACTAACCACACTTGGTATTGATAGATATGCCCAAAATTTCTCATTTTATCCATGCAAAACCTACAAGGAAATGAGTATAGATCAATGTTTATTCATGACATAAAATATAAAATAATCTAGAATATTTAAAAAATGAATTTTAAAAAATCAAAGAATTTAATACACCAGAAGGTATGTAAACCAACCTACCACTTACTAATCTTATTTAGATAATGTCATGGGGTGGTTATACCCCAAGGAGATGTAACCACTAAAACTAACATTTGAGGATTATAAATCCCTCAACCACCATTAAAAAAGGAGAAATGTTAAAATTTATCACCACATAAACCTCTAAATATCATCATAATTATTTTTTAGAATCCCAAAGTCAAGTTTTTATGTAAATTTGGAACCCTAAAATAGGATGTATGTTAAAACTGAATCCCAAAATAGGTTTGTATGTCAAGGTAGAACCTTGAAATAGGTATGTATATAAAATGGAACCTTAGACCATTGTATATGGATTTTATATCCAAGTTTCTTACATACTACCATCATTCCCCATCAATCCAAATATAAAATATAAAATTATTTACATGATCAACATTTATGTCCCAAATATGATCCATTTTTATCTCAAAGTGATATAGAATGCCATTATTTTTCTATCATAGTGTCATAAAATGTTTCTCAACTGCTCAATTTGTAAAATTTGATAAATCAGATACTCAATTTGACCTGTATATTTTTTTTCTCTTAATGTCATAGAATATCCCAAATGTTCCTCATCATTTAGTAGAGTTCCCCACATATGCCGTGCATATGTCTCAATTTGTTCAATCTAGTCCTATCTAAATCACATAATATATCTCATAGTTTGTGTTATTTGTATATTATGACCTTAATCTCTAAGATAATCCCAATTTATACTCATCATTTGATATGAGGGATGAAGCCTACAAATCCTCTAAGGATTGGCATGACAAAAACCATAATTTAAATATCATTAATTGGCATATATAAATATGTGTGAAGTTAAGGAAGGTCACCACTAAAAAGGTAGCAAGTGTGGAAATCATCACATTAGTAGCATCAATACTTTTTATCTTAGCCATGACAGTAAATATGATCTCCTTAACATTCATGTGAGCAATGTTATTCATAACTGGCATGATTTTGGAATGGATGTGAGTTTTAAAGACACTTTTAGAAGTTTTTTTATTAATGAAATCTTAAAATCTAACAAAAAAATCTCCATAAAGAGTTTATTTTGGATTTGGAACAAAATGGGAGGAGACAGATGTCGTGTTGAGCCTTTGGCTATAAAATCAACAAAGAAAATCACTACAATATGGAGGATTATTCAACAAGGAGGATTGTTGACCTTCATATAATGGATTATGGGCTTTGATCCATATATCTATGTGTAATTTTAAATATCTTTCAGATCTTGATCATTGAATATGATGGTTGTATCATTTATGGTTTCTGAAGATTATATAGCATAGGTGATAGGTATGAGTACTGAAAGCATTAAATTTTTCAAATCAAAGAGAGATAAGATTGAGGAGGTTATGTTTTTATTAAGTGGGAATAAAACATTTATTTATTTCCAAGGAGGTTATTTTAGAGACTCAATTCCCATCCCATGGAATTAAGTTCATTCTCAGGTGATGAGATACATTAATCTTGAAGGTAGATTTAAATGCACCCATTCTTATCATTTTTCCTTAACCACTTTAGGGATAAAATTTTGATAAGCTTTCCATTTTATATGCTTCTTTCATGGGAAAACTTAGTCTTAGATGTATAATAAAAATATATACTTCCCTTACACCAAGATTTGATTTATTTTCTTTAATTTCATGCTAGAATTCAATTTATTGGACTAAGCCCTAATGTTAAAATTGTTGAGTCTAAAAATTCTAGGTTATCCCCTAAACTAGTTGTTGTGGAAAGGGGGGAAGGAAGATCTAACCCTAGGAAGTATGAAACTATCACTATTAAAATTTATGTTGAAGCTAAATCTTTTGCGATGAAGGATTAAGTTGTTATACCAAAAGAAGCCACAAACCCTATTAAATAAAACCATGTTGTTCATAAATAAATTCACCATTTTCATCCTTTTACAATGGACCTTCCTCTTCTTCACAAAATAATGCCTTTATTGAGGGAAGTGAACACATAGATTTAGGGAAGTCTTTAGATCATAATATAGCTTATATGAATAGAGTAAGGACTAAGAAGTTGAGACCGGTATCAGTAAAAGGAAATTTATTGATTTGGATGTTGAAAATCTTTAGGACAAAGTAATTTATGTGGAAATATATATTTATTTACACAAAATTATTATGAAGTGGATAGCTAAGGACAATGAGATTTTGAATTAAAAATGAAACAAATACAAATGCCAAAAAGTGAGAGAATAAATCAAGGTAAAAGTGAGCAAGAGTGGATAGAGATGATGGAAAAAATCAATAACAAAATTACCCTATTGGAGTATAATATTTCTCAAATGGATGTGAAAAAAATATAAACTAAAGGAGGATATGAAAAATATCATCCAATTTAGTAGGATAACAATCAATAACTATTCCATAAGTATCCACATGTTGAAAGAATCCCCTAGGGAAAATGAGGAACAAACATGTAACAAATACAACAAGAAATTGAAGATGTAGGAAAAATGAAAGATGGTTGTAGAGAAATAAATCAATCTAGAGAAGGCTAAGCACTTCATCAATTTCACCAATGACGAATGGGAGCTGGCCAAAACCTTAACCAATATTGTTGAATCTTATTTTTTGTTTATCTATATTTTTGTTGTTGTGTTACTATAAAGTGGATGTTTTTTGTAGTTTTACTATGTTTTAGTTTGATTGAGATTTGACATGACCTAATCTATTGTGTTTTGTCTCTAGTTTGGTACGTTAATGCTCTTATCTTTTATACTTTTGTATGAGGGTTGGTTACTCTCAAAATCCTTTTTTTAGAAATAATAAAAATTATAATTGAATCATTAGTAGGTATCTCATGGTCAAAGAATGTAATGGAAGGAACTTACCATAAAGGACTAGAAACTGTGCCAATGATGTTATCAATAGCATTTTCATGTGAAATAGTAAAATGTTGTATATATATTGTTATATGCATATTATTTTCATTAGTACTATTTTTATTTGCTAATGGATTGGTAATAATTTCAAGCATTGATTAGGCATTGTGATAGATTCGTTTAATTCAAAATTATAGGTGTCAAATAATGTTGTTATCAATAAGATATTGAATGTTATGTCTCAATTTAAAGCATCAATTTAGTTAATGTCTAGAAGGTTTACGATAGTCAAAAAATAATTTGGTGATATACCCTTTAGGAAATGATTGATTAATATCTAATTGATATGGCTTAGGTAAATTAATAGCATTACATTCAAGCACAAACTTATGAAATTATGAGGTATGGTTAGTAATGTCATAAATTAAAAGGTATTTCTATAAGTAATAAAGATAAGCCTATTATATATTTATGAAATTTTGTTTGTGGTTTTGGCCTCATTCTTGTTTTGAAAATTAGGTGCATCATTAGTCATAGGTTTGATCATTTTTTCCTTGATATTTGGAGGTAGTGGATGTAGAAGCAAAATATGTATACTTTACCATATTTGCATCCATAAGTTTAATTTAATTTATTTTTTAATGCATGTTTAAATATATGTACGTGTTAAACATGACTTTATCCTTAAGTGGAGAAATCAAACAATCTAAGAATATACTTTGAAATTCACTATCAAGAATTTGGCGTGACATTTTCCCAATCATGGTTTTGTATTTAAACATGTAGTAAGTTATACATTCATTAGGTCCTTGTTTGATTTGATAAATTTTATAAAATGTGACCTATTGACTAATTTTATATAAAAGTGGAATAAGAACATATCATACAAATAATTGAATATAAGCACATAACCCATAGGTAGGGTGTAAAACTAATATCAAGCATAGCCTGTTAGACTTATAGGAAATATATCAGTCATAATAAAATCATCTTGGTGAAAATCAAATAAAGATGAAATATAGGCTCTGGTATGATGTGATATATCCCATTTCCACTAGATAATGTAAACTTGGGCACTTGAAACAAATGAGGGAGGGGGTGAACAATAAATTTTGTAGCCAAAGGGTTGTGTTATATATCATATGATGAAACCATAGGGCTAGTTTATTATATGATTTATATAATTATGCAAGTTGTAATCCCATTTTATCAATCTATTTATATATTATAGGATCAATAAATGTAGCATTAAGTGTAGGATTAACATTGACATGTGCATATGTAGGAATAGGAAATCAATCCTTTTTATGATTAACATTAGTTGTGATGAAGGCATGATTTTTAATTTTACTATGTCCAAGGCCAAGGGATACAATATAATAATGTGATCATGGAAGCACATTGGTCATTGGATTGGTAATATGAATAATGATAGGAACCTTAAGCTATATAGGAAAATAAGGATTCACTTGAGGAGGGGGTGTAGCACTAGGTGGAGGCATAGAAAGATCAATATAAAAATTAGAATCAATACCCTCACCACCTAATTTATAAGTACATCCTCCAAGTGGTGGAGTAATATCATGCAATGGATCTATAAGGTTATTTCCAAGAACATATTCCTTTTTCCTATTTCTTTCATTTTGTGCTTTAGTAGCTAGAAGATGCAATTTAAAGTGGAAATGTAATAAATTTGGGTGTCTATATATATATATATATATATATATATATATATATATATATATATATATATATATATATATATATATATTTGAGTCTAAATGTATTTATATATTTTTTGAAAGTTGGTATGAATCCATCCATAGAGCATCTAGCTTAGAGTATTGTCCCTTACTCCTGCATGATTTTTCCCACATTCTAACCAAGTCTAAGATTTTGAAAACCTTGATTTTAGCCCTTTCTTCAAATTATATTTTGACCATATCATATTTTTTATAAATTTTTTACAATACATATTCTCTCATCTCTTCCATTTGCATAATAGTAAGCGATTGGGAGTTAACGAGGTTATTATCCTTTATGTACTCTCACATAAATTGCTAAGTTAGAAACTTTAGAGTAATTATAAAGATGAACTTTTTTCCATATACCAAATGAAAGTGTGAAATTTTAAGAGCTACTTTACATCTAGTTTGGTCTACCCATAAAGTATATTTGATTATTGAATGCCATGATTTAGGATTTTTATCTAAAGATTTCTTGACCAAATTCACCAATTGCTTGTTAGTAGACTCATCTACTCCATTACCTTGAGGGTAATAATAAGGGAAAAACTTTAGAGTTACCCCTCAATCATAATCCCATTAGGTAAATTCAATAGATTGTAGCTTGGGACCAATATCACATACTAGTGAAAATGATGTTCTAAATCTATTGTCTATGTTTTTTTTCAATAAATTAATCACTTTATTTGTGGTGTTATGTATGGTAGCCTTAAACCATTCCATGAAATAATCAATGCTAGTTAGGACAAAATTTTATCCCATTGATGAATTTGGATTTATTACACTATGAATTATAAGCCCCACTAGGTCAAGTGATTATTTTTTATATTTTTTTGAATGAGCATGGCCACACTTTTATCCTTCCCAATGTAAACATGGAAGATGTGGTAGTTGAGGTTATGTAAATAATAATATTTAAAGATGGTAGGCCATTAATATTACAAATGTTAGCATTTTTGTGTGTAATTATATTCCCTAAAGGGTTGCCAACACAAATATTTTCAAATAAATTATTCAAAATTGAATTAGCCTCCTCCTTATCTATATATCTCAAATAGATACACTCATTATTCTTTTGATAAATGATTATTTTATTAATCATGTAATATGAAAACTTAATCCTCACATCTCTCCTTTAAGTTTATCTCTTTTTCTTGGGGCAACATCCACTCAATAAGTATTGTATGATATCAATATACCATCCACCTTTTCCAAGATAGTATTTACCTACCTAAAGAACCATGAATTGAGGGTGCACTTTTGTGATCAAATGACTAAGGCTTTGGGCTCTAATTATTTTTGTGGTCCTAATTTATAGATTGTATAATTTTAGCTTAGACATATAGTTACCTCTTATTTTACCTATCTCATTTTAAGCCAACATAGTCTAAACTATTGGGTTCAACACTATTGAATAAATTATTATTCTTAAGATATAAAATTTGAACTTCTTATTAACCTTGACAAGGGCATATGTTTTTTTATCTAAAGATTAATATTTAAGTTATACATATTTTAGGTTGGTGCTCATGAAGGCTATGGGTTTCTTGTTTGTGTCCTTATATTTGTGGGTGACCATTGTTTCCACCATATGTTCAAAAGTGAATGAATAGAGATAGTTTTATTTGGTGAAATCCAAGCTCAACAAAATTGGGGCTTCTGATATGACCATTTAATGACCTAAAATTAATATTGTTATATCATTGTCCATCCACTTTGATAACCTATTTCAAAATAGTGCTTAGTGGCCTCGTTATCTTATAAAATCTAAAAATAAACTTTCTAAGAAATTAATCTTTCCAAAGAAATTAATTATTTTTTACTATTTGGCAAAGGAATTATTGAGAAGGTAGTGGGTGAGATTCACATTGGGTTTGCCATAATGTATATATGAAAATTATGGTGAAGAATATGAATATCCTATAATATAGGAAAAGGTTTAAGACTATATTATATACAACATACGTACTAATATGTTGCACCACAGAGCAGGGTGGGGCTAGAAGCAATAGTTATTTGTAAAAGGGGGATCAAATATATAATTAGGAATCCTATGAAAGGAACTTAAAAATAAAAATAACCTAGATATAAAATTAAAAATGTGAGTAAGTTAAATATAGATATATGCCATTAGGTGGTAACTAAGAGGTAGATAAAATATGGATTTTACCCAAGAGGTATCTAACCAAGATTATAATGACATTCAAATTTAACACAAGTTAACCTTAAAATGGGAAGATAAAAACATACTAATCTAGCATATACATATATATAAACCAAATAAATTAAATATTTTAGAGAGGGATACTTACATTGGATTGAATTGTTGGTACATCAATCTCCACTTTGGCTCAAGTGGTGAAGCTCAAGATGTAAAGACTAAGACCTAAGTATTATTAATTTTTAAATCCAAAGAATAGGTTCACTTTAATTTGAAAATTCCTTCCTTAGACTCTAAATACCTTTTATAAACATATAGCTCAACAAATATAAGATCATATACCCAAATACCTCTTATTCTACCTAAAAGTAGATTTTCATGCACAAGCAAAGTGAAATGGTGTTGCAATTAGATTAAAAAAAGGAATTAAATAACCCCATATATATGGATCCAACTCCTAAAATTGACCTAGGAAATATGTTGATGGATTCAATTTAAACTACTATAGTATAAAGAAATGGGATGAAAATAGTACCATGTCAGCCAATAATATAAAAGGCACAAAATTGTATTGGGTGGGGCCTATACAGTTAGAAAAGAACCATAGGTAGGAAAGGGACTACATTAACCATGGATGATAAAGAATAAAACAAAAGTAATTTTACATAATTGACTCAACATCGCTAAGTTAGTATTAAAAATACATGAAACTAGGCATAAAAGGTAGAAAGAAAGGAAAATAGAATTTGAAGAGCTTATACTTATCATATAGTATGATGATGAGTTTAAACATGTATAATTGATTATAATATAATAGTCTCTCATAAGGTACCATAATTCATCCCACCTATTTCCTAGTGTACTCCTTAGGATGTACACTCGGGGAGATTGAAGTGTCAATGAGTCTTGCAAGAGAAATTGTTAGTAACTAAAAAAATTTAGGTGTATAAATATGCCCCACCAAAATCTCATCACGTCATAATAATGTAATACGGGATGGTGTTTTAGGAAAGAAACATAGTTATATGAAATATAAAATTAAGTGCTATAAATAAATACTGATAAATGAAATAACTAAAAGTAACACACATATCTCGACTTACCTTTCTACTAAAATAAAATGCATACAAATACCTATGTTGATCATGGTGGGCACATAAAATACATATGGTAACCCTAATGATACAAGGATAAAAGGGATAAAATCAAATTTAGCATACACAGGTGAGTTTAAAAATTTAAATATGCAAAACTCGGAATAGCCATGAGGTAAAGGCTAAATTGGGTCTAGAAGACCCATGGAATATAAAGAGAAAAAGGCATTGGAAAGCCACAAAGTAAAGGATATATTAGGTCTATGTGGCCTAAGGAAAAATAATGGGAATAAATCAAATCATAGATAGGTATAAATGGGATTAAATAGCCATAGATATGAATAAATGGGACCGGATATCCATAAATGGAGGGATAAATTAATTCTAGATGACCTTAAAAAGGAGAATAAAAACACAAGTCCATAAATATAACTAATATAAATCCTATAAAAATAAGTCAATAACCAATAGAAAATCTCATAGCAACTCAAAAATGTATCTTATATTCAATTATGTCAAGTTCAAATGGGGCCTTTAAACACTAACACCTATCACAATGTTAACAAGTCTAAAAGAGATGGAAGAAAGGAGATATAGAGGATGGGAGGGATATGGAAATAATTATATCTATCAAGGATAAATAATGAATGGATAAAAAATAGTGACACCAAGGAAAAAACACAAAATTTATTGGAAAAAGACACTAATTATTTTGACAAGACTAAGTGTTCTTTACATCAATGTCCCTATATAATCTGACCCAATAAAAATGAACTTGGGATAAATACTTAAATATAAAGATCATCCTGTGATGGATAAATGCATGAAAATGTAGAAGTATCATACCTTCCCCCAAACATTTCCCCACTCCTTAGGGCCTAATAAATCCATTGGTCAATTAGGAAATTGTAAGAGAAATTAGGTGGCACTAGTAATATATATGTAAATCTCCTGCCCCCATATAATGGATACAACACTCCAATGGACTTTGGATCTATCATGATGCCAACTTTGGAGTTTAAGATTAAAATAAGATAGGGGGCATGTTAATGATGTGATCACATTTTTTGGTATAATTTTGAATTTTAAAAGATATTTTGTCTAGTTTTTTATTTTTTTATTAATATTTTCTTTTATATCTTAGCTTATAAATTTATTGGATTTTTATATTATCCTCCTCTATATGGATTTAGAAGAGCAAAATTTAGTGTTTAAGATGATTATCATAAGAGATATTAAACCAAGCCACTGAATAAGATAACTTAAAAAATAAGACACTAAGATACTCCTAGACTTGCACCATAGAAAAGAGTGCAATCTTGAAACCAACATTGGTGTGCCTAAAATGAGGTGGAAAATAGGGAAAATAGAAATGCACATGAGAATGAGTCAGTTGCCTTAGTCATAAAAATATATAAAGGTATATTATATAATGACATAAATTTTTTATAGTTTCATCATGAGAGAGGGTAAAATATTATAAGAAACATGTATATAAACTATAATAACTTGGTCACAAGAGAATATAATGACTATAAGTGAAAACACACTACTCTACAACATTGAATTTTATTTATAATAGAATTCATAGCTAAGGTTGGGAGTGGGATTAGGATAAAAAGGTAAAATTATAGGATGTACGCTTGTGAGGATGGCCTCGTTTTATTCCCCAATGTCTTCCCATGCAACTCACAAATTGAAAACCAAGGGATACAAATATAAGCGTAAAAAGAGGGCCCAAAGATTTAATCATAGGTGGGATAAATCCATGAGGAAAAAATATGTATTCCAATGGTGAAGATAAGTGTATAAATCCATGAGGTGCAATAGATGCATAATTTATAAATCAAATAGGTGTGATAAATGTATGGAGAGAGCCCAAAGGCATGCAAAAATGAGGAAGAAACTCGAAATGAAATATAATAATGGAAGGACATTTTTTAGGAGGTCTAGTTGTATTTTGTAGGGTTTTACCATGAAACTCACAAATTTAAAATCTAATAGGAGTAAAAATAAGAGAGGTGATAAGATGTCAAATCCAAGAGGCATAAATAATGAAGAAAGAAAACATTCGACATGTCTAGCTTAGGTGAGGATATAAGTAAAACCAAAAAGGGGAAAGATAAAACTAAGAGATGAAAGTTCATGAGAAAATAACATAACAAAGATTATAAAAAAGAGGTAATGGCCAAATAAACCCAATAGTGGATGATTTTAAAAAGAGGTTACCAAAGTGTCCAAAAAGGAGGCAATGGTTGAATAAACCCAAAAGGGAGATACATGAAAAGTAAAGATACCAAAGAATAATAAAAGATGAAATGGCCTTATATTCCCAAGAGGGAGAATAAAATGCTAAAAATTAAAGTTGGGTAGATAGGATCCAATAGGCATAATATAAACCTAGAGGTGTAGATAAAGTAAGTTAGAAAAAACATGCATATAGTGTTAACATAAAACATTAATTAAATGTCCAACTAAGTGCAAGAAAAGGGATTATACCCTAATAAGGTACATTCATAGAAATAGAGGATTTGTCTCATAATATTTCTTAAATTTGAATTTGTTTGTCTCTAATGTGTGCAATATTATTGATGATTATCTCATTTTGATGGTGGAGTGTCAAGCATGGGAAACTGTTATAAGATATCCTCAAGATTGAGGAAAGGTGAAGATGGGCATCATAAGATGCCCCATCATGTGAAGTGAGAAAATTATGGGAATAATAATATGCCATAACATGTGAGGTATAGTGTGGGAATATTAGATTGTTTTGGATATCAACCTCAAGTTTAACATATTGATTACCTATGTTTTCATATTCAGTGTGAATTTATCTCACATTAGTAGATTTGGCACCTAGGTAATTTATGGATCTTAAGAATGTGGTTTTTTATTTTAGTAAATGGTATTAAATTTTTTGATATAGTTATTATTTTCTATTTTTTATTGTATCATCTTAGCTTACATAGTTTGGTGTTTTTTTTTTGAATTGTATCCCAGCTAATGCAATTGTTTTTGTTTTTTGCATTATATCATGGCTAATACAACTATTTTTGGTCCAAAATATATCTTGGTTGATAGATATTATGATTGGATAGATGGCCAATATAATTATAAGTGTCTATATCA